>JAOXNZ010000166.1:5962687-5982526 GCA_028566095.1 Kryptolebias brasiliensis
AATTCAATAGCTAACTAATATTATTTACACATGTATATATAAAAACAATACATTCTCATTTTTCACAGTCCAGAGTGAAATCATCGTTTTTCATAGAGGATGATTAAATTTGAGCTAAAACTTTCTTGAGAAGTCTATGATGTGAAACAGCATGTAAACTGCATAATAGGTTTGTCACCATTAAGTGCCTGTAACACAGAATAAAAGGCCTAACAAATCAGTGCATAGTGTATTACAAAAAAAGAAAAAATGAAATCATATGGCCATCTGACTGAGGTTTCTCTGAATGCTTAGTAAAAAGGCCATTCATTAAACAACCATCAAAAAGTAGCCAGCAAAACTGTGATTGTCTGATGTGCAAACAAAACTGTACGATTTCTTCCCAAACTGCTCATTATTCTAAAGACATAAAACCACAGAATTAACAGTCACATAAAACAAAACTGGGAACAGATAAAAGATGATGTAAGATAAATTCATATCTATATTCATAATATACACCCCATTTTGGTGTCAGTGTCTCTGGAATTTGCATTTGAATCAGTCAGACTGGCTGTGGAAATGTTGGAGGTAAGCCTTTAAGAGTTTTTCAAATATCAACCAAATACTGCTGGTCAGGGAACAGTTGTCTTCCCTTTTTAACCCCCTTTTCTCCACCAGGGAAGAGGTGCTTAGTGTTTTCTTCTGAAGTCATGTAGGCTGCTCCAACATGTGCCTGTACCAGGATGATAAGACAACTCAGTCCCTCAGCACCAGGGATTGATAAGTGAAGATGCAACCCTGTCTTTGTGTCCGCTCACTGACACACTTCTTTAAAGCATACATTCATTGATTTCTCACATACGAGACCCAGAAGACCAGAGGATGTTGGGGAATGGAGTGCTCCTGAGGTGGGAATGTCAGGAAGGTCACTTTAATCACTGGTCAATTTATCCAGCCTGATGCAGCAGTTTTTTCCCCTGCAGTGGAGAATGTTAGCGCATCCTCTCGAGTGAAAGGGGAATGTAAACACACAAGAGAGCATCTTTGGCAGAATGTGAAGAATCTCTTTGGAGGTAGTGGGTAAAGTGAGGACCGGGTAGGAGGTGCAGCAACAAGTCTGAGGCCAAAAGTGGCCAGACGTTTCGGATCCTATGTGGAAGCTGGATGCTCCGGTGTGTTAGTCCTGTAAGAGGCACTTCTGTGGTCCTGGCTGCATTTGCTTGAGATATAGTTAACCTCTGCTTCACTCTGCTCCACTGTCCCATCAGCAGTAGAGGTCAGAGTAGGTGTCCTGTGTAGTGTTACTGAGAGCTGGGATGCTCCTGATGGGGGTACTGAGGATGGATCTTCATCTTTTCTCCAGAAACATCTGCTAAGAGAATCTAAAACATAAAGAAAAAGACAATAATTAGACACCTGCAGAATTTGGGACTAGCTTTTCACACTTCTAATAATCTGTGATCATATTACTAATTATTATTAAATCACATCAAACACATATAGATCTGGCTCTTCAATAGTAACATGACTGGAAAATCTAATCTGCAGATTTTAAAAATCAGTGACCACAATCCTCAAATTGTAGATAAAAACAAGGTTGGCTCCATCTACCTGTGGATCTGCAAAATTAAAAACCACAAGAGCAGGCAATTTCTAACAACAAATTTGATGGAGCGATAAGATTTAACACATTTACTGAAACATCTCACTGGAACATATTTAAAATAAAACTTGTTTTTATATGGACTCTTACCAATAACATAATGCTCTGGAGCAGAAAGGCTGTTAATTCTTTTATCATGTGAGGTGAGATAGACTGAGGGGTCCTGGTTGTGTATGAGGCTCTCCAGTGTTGTGTCCTCGAGCTGGGAATGCTCACTGAGGCCTGGGAGAGTCTTGTCCAGTTGATCGTCCTCCGCCAGATATGAATAAGGGCAGTACTCTCGTGTTCGAGAGTAGATGTTGGCATTATCGTAACAGTCGGAGCAGATGACGAGAGGCCCTGCGCCACCTGGCAGGAAAAACAAATCATTTTTGTAACGTAGTTTAGCATAATTTCTTGTTTTATTTCTATTACAATGTGAATTTATGTGGAAGGGGGGGGGGTAAGAATTGCTTTTTACACATTCAATATAGATTAATAAATTTTGTTTTACTGTTATGTTGAATTGTCAGTGTTTAATAGTTTAGGCTTTTTATAATTACACAAGTTATAAAATAGTTGTGGAATTAAATATATAAAACCAGAGATGTCCTGAGCCATTTGCAAATATTTTTCATTGATCTGTATCAAAGTAGCTGGCACTCTCAGGTCCCGATCTGATACTGCTGATGGTTTTACGTTGCATCAGCCAAGCCACAATGCAACTGCCTTACAGCAGCTGGAATACAGCACCTCGCCATTGTGATGTACAGAGCTGGAAATTAAAGGAGCTCAAGTACAAGTTGCAGTTTTCTCTCCCATCTAGCAGCAAAAGATTCACCAACAGACCGCCCAGATGGCTCCAAACATTCTACATGGAGGCCACAGATGCTGCAACGGTCACATGTACTGATGCAGAGATAAACAAAACAGTACTGATTTATTAATCAGGCTAGATATTTGCAAGTAATCCAGTCATACACAACCTGCTGCAGTGCTGTAACACTGAAGTGGCAGGCCAAACAGTAGCTAAACTGAAGAGGCAGTTATGACACAAAAAATGAAAGCCACATCAGAAAATCTCTGTTAGGACAGGGCCAATGCAACTTTATTTTTGGCCAAAAACAAACAAACAAAAAAAAAACGCTTTTGCAACATAGACTTTTTTCTGATGACTGTGCACAAGAGATCATTACCTGTTTGCATCATCGCAGCTAGCAAACCAGTGAATTAACATGTATTTTTAAAGCAGCATCATTTGAAGCCTAATTAACCCTCCCGTGGCCATTGGGTCAAATTCACCTGAAGTTACAACGGCTTCTCTACCTCTCTTTGTCTCTCTCTCTCTTTTGAGGGCTTCAGGAGGGTTAGGAGGGATACACTGAGACAGAGTTAGGCTCATATTGTTCATGTCTATTATCAAGACTGGAGATGATCAGTCAGTCTGGCTAAAAGAGGAACTATTCCCAACTCTGATTGCTAGGAAACTCATCTGCATCAGTAAAACAAGGTGCCAAAGAACAAAGTGTGGGATTGAGAGTTGTTATTGACCAGTCGTTATTTTTAAATGTCTCGAGTCAGTATCGGGGACAAAGAAAAGTCTGGATTGAGACATTCCGAAATAAAACCTTAATATGAAGACACCTATTTATCCTAAACATACAAGTTCAAGAGATCTTTTTAAATCTAAAAAATTTAGCTGTTTAAAAACTGTAAAAAACAAAAACAAAAACAAACTAAACACACAAATAAAAGTAATAAAATAATAACTAACTAACCAGAGGAGACTCCTAATCCCTCACGAGACTCCCCAGGATGGAAGCTGCTTCGGCCAGTGAACAAAGAGCCCATCTTGCAGTGCAACATGCCATTCCCTTCGGTTTCCACCTCACTGCCCGTGTCTCCATAACACACTCCTGGGACAAACAGGATAATTAATTACTGTTTCATTCCACGGGGATATGATTCTAAACACAAAAACAAAAGCCAGCAAGAGAATAGGAGAATACAAAATGTTTAAACACAGAATAACACACGTCTAGCTATGTTTTATTTAAAAACTTTAAAAATTTATAGTTTCTTTGTATTGTCAGCAGTCAAATGAAGTGCAGGAAATATAACCTTGTATGTTTGATATCTTGTAGTCTTGTATTCTTTGTGATGTCAACATCAGAGACTTTGCTTTCTTGTGATAACACAGATGTAATAATCAGCAGGTGTAGATCAGTATTTAAAGCAGACTTTATGTATGAGGGAAAAAAAAAAATCACTACAGGCTTCAGGGGACGACAATCATTTCTGCAGATGTGTGCAGTCACACTAATTGTACCTTATTGTGAACAATCTCTTCAATAATTATGTTTGTTTATTGTTTAAAAGTACTCCTTTCAAAGTCATGAAGACTTGACAAAAAAAAATTTACAAAATAAGAAACAAAAGCCACACAATTGTTTTCTTATATCAATGGTTAACGTGTCCTTACATTTAAAATAATAATAAAAAAAATTATAAGCAAAACTTGTGACCAGATGCCAACTACCACAACGTGTTTGTTAACCTACAGCCAAAGTAACTGAAAATAAGTCAACTGTTAAACTCACCGCCTGTATTTGTTTACCTACACAAATTACGACCAGCCTAATGTATGTTGATCACATGACTCATGCTTCCACATGGATTTTGGCAGATACCGCCGCATGCTTTGTTTACATTATATTGCATTCAATATATCTGGAAAAAACTAGAATAAACTCTTTCAAACTGCATCATTTTATACAGTTCAGGATAACTTTTTTTATGTTTGATCTCATACTTTGCAATGAGTACCTTTAAGTAAACAGTATCAGCATAAATATTCTGTGGATATAATAAGCCAATGTTTATGATGCAGACATCACAAAATAATTATTCATGATGACTTCAAAGCAAAAAAAACAAACAAAAAAAAACACTTCAATTATCTATGGTGCTGGCATAAAAGGATAACGTTAAAAGCAAAAGTGATATGAATTTGTAATAGCTTACACACCATCTGTGCCTTTATGAACGTAGCCATTGGAGAGTGGAGGCATGAGCTGCTGGTGGCTGCCAGCCTCTGAGTTACTGTAGCCCTCCTGAGGCTCTGACAAAGTTCCCTGAGAGGACAGGTAGCTGGGAATATCTGGTGGCAAATTCATTTCATCTGTAACAGAAACACATTTTGTATTAGTTTTCCCAAGTTCCACCAAGTAAACTATCAGTTTCAGACACCAATAAAGTCATGCTTGAAAAAAAAAAAAAAAAAAGGATTTTTTTCACAAGAGCTTTGTCTGAGGTACTGACCTGTGTTGGTGATACTGTAGTCCTCACTCTTCCTGCGCATGTGATAGATGACAATAACCCACACCAGCGAAGTTCCAACCACGCAGCACACCACAACAATCACCACTATGCCTACAGTGGTCCAGCCGTCCTGGTCGTACATGGCTCCAGTATCACAGTTTGGTGATGGTGAGACGCTGAGGTAGATGTGGCCACGTTCTGTACCAAGCGTGTTAGACATGATGCAGGTGTATTTCCCAGCATCGGTTGGCCCAGCATCAACTATAATAAGGAGCTGATTGGCCGCAGCAAAAAAGTGGCGCTCTGTTAGCACCAGGGGTCCATCATCTTTGGTCCAGTTGAGACGTGGAGCAGGGCTGCCTCCGGCTATACACTGAAGAACTGCAGTTTCACCACGAGCCACTGTTCTGTCTTCCAGAGGCCGCATGAAGGATGGAGTTTCTGGAAAAGAAAAGAATTATTGACTTTTGATTTCAATAAAGATTTATCTCAGAGGCATCTGATGCCAAGTCAGATGGACGTGTGAGGTGAAGCTTGCTATTAAAATAATCTCTGATACGCCCAAAACTACAGATTTTAAATAAACTCTCATGAGTGAAATCATTAATAATTTGACCAGTTCTGTCAGAAATACTAGAGCCAGCAGAACTTAAATATTCTACATGACCATTGGTATAACAATAAATTGTTTTTACAGTGTAATAAGTTAAAACTGGCAAGGTGGCAACACATAAACAAAAGCTTCTAGTGAGTAACAAACAAAATGAGCGTCCAATTTGAGCACTGTGACTCAGCTGAAATGACCCAGTAGAATAAAAAATATAGCCTCTGTAAAGTAGGAGAGTGACTCACCCAGAACAGTAAGAGTAGCATTTGCCGACAGACTGCCAGCTGCATTTTGAGCTGTACAGCTGTACACTCCCATGTCTTCTGTTTTAACATTGGCAATGAAGAAGATGTCATCATCTGGCATCACATGCATCCTGCGCTCTCGAGCAGCTGGAAAGTCGGTGCCTCCATCCTTCTGCCAAGCGATCTGTGGTGATGGATGGCCCTCAGCAGCACACTCCAGCCTGGCCATAGTCCCAGTGCGGATTGTTAGATCCATAGGAGTTTTAAGGAAGGAGGGCATCTCTGAAAGAACAAAGACAAACTAGTGTTAGGCTTAGTTGCCAAAAATTTTAAGATTTACATCGCTCTTGGTCTTTTTTTTTTATAGTAGTTACTGAATTCTTAACTGGGCAGCAATACAATATGACAAACATTTCTTCACATGTAAAAGTAAATGTGTTGTTCCAGAACTTTACATACTTCACTGGTCAGACCAGCATCATGACTAAGAAAGGTCAAATACAACAGTTGAAGACAATCTTTAATTAAAACTAGTATTTTTTTGAAGGAATGCATATCTCCCGCTGCCTTGCATACCAATCTTTAAAACAAAGCTTTCATGTGATTTGTTAGGTCACAGTGTGCAATGGGAATGACTCAGTTACTACCACACCAAATTTTAGCTCAATATCTGTAAAACTGACATGTGTTTTAGCCATTTTTGTGTTTGTTAAAGTCACTTAGACTTGTGGCAGCCATCTCAAATCAGGTCATCTCTAAAAGTTAATCAGTTACAGATGTGCATCCAATGATTACTTTCTGAGAGGTTCATTAAAATCTGTCCACTGGAACATGAGAGATTTTGCTAACAGACAAATGAAAATTACATTACTGCCCACATTTCATGGTGGTAGGCAGCAAAAAGAAGAACCATCCTCACCATTGACAGTAAGCCGGGCCCTGTTGGAGTAGTTGGATCCAAAGTGATTAGAGACAACACACTGGTAACGCCCCTCATCAGTGAAGTTGACATTAAGGAGGTGAAGCAGAGTGGTATAGATGAGCTCTCCTTCTTGATATCGGGCATAGTTTTCCACTTCCGCATCATAAAGCACCTCCCCGTCCTTCCGCCATGCAGTGATCATCGGGGAGTCGCTGCTACTGGATGCGATGCAGTTCAGAGTAACATTGTTGCCCCGTAACGCCACAGATGTGTCTGGGTGAGCTGTGATCTTAGGCTTGGGGAAATCATCTGAGCAGGAGTAAGAGAGACAAAATGACAATGAGCTTTTTTTTTCTCCTTCCTGTTAACACAACCTCCTATAGAAGTTCTCCTAAAAGTGCTATACTTTTCTGTAAACATTAATAAAGATCAAGTTTATTCAACTAACAAGGTGATGCTGTAACGTGAATATTTCAATGTGTATTTTAGATCATTGAGAGCATCAAAACTGACCACAAACAAACTCGGCTGGGCTGATGGACAGGACACTGCGACCCAGGAGATTGGCAGGATGGGCGCAGAAAGCTGAGACAGATTGATAAAACTGGCTCTCTGTCAGCCAAGGACTCAGCCACTGCATATGACAGTCACACAGCAGGCTGCTTGTGTTCAGGACACTGAAAACAGAAGCGTATTATAGGATGAGTGACAGAAGTAAGAACATTAACAAAATCATAAGATTTTTTTTTATTTAATTATTAAACAAATCATTATTTTGATGTATTGTGTGGGCACATGCATTTTTATGTATTTTCAAACTGTATTTTTGTTCTTGTTGGAAAACACATTAAGTTGCTGTGCATAAAATATACTATACAAATAAAGTTTGACCTAACTGTAAAGGCTACAGAGAAACAAATACTTCAAATATTGATTTCTCTCTTAAACTTGTTAATCTTGCATTTTTTTTTTTATCCGTTAGTATACCACAAGTGTAATTTTTCTAATTATATTGGATACTAGCTTGACCTGTCAACTTTGTTTTTCTAGTTACAGGTACTACCACCTCAGTGTACGAGATATCAAATGGTGTTTGTCGTTTTTTGTTGTAAACATTTCTGTGAGAAGAAAGGTCACTGTGTTGTTTGCGTTTCTGACCAGGTTTGCATACGGAAGCATTTTACATATTTTGATCATAACTGTGAAAAAGAGCTCACTTACAGTCAGCAGACCAGAAAAAAATAGAAAAGTTGTGTGTAAATTTGCTTTATCACTTGTTAAATATTTCAGATTCGTAACTCATGCAACACAAATGTTTTATTACAGCTATGCTCAGTTTTACAAATCGTGCACAAAAACTTTCAAATGACTTATTGCTGCAAGATGACTTATTGGAACAAGATAGAAAACTTTAGAGTTGATGTAAAGTTGTTGTTAAGTTCAGCTTCCATTCAGTTTATGAAAACAGCCCCAAACTTAATTTTTAAAAAGGGTGTTTCCCTTCTGTTTATCCAGCTAAGTATACAGTATGTCACTTCATCCTCTTGCAAAGCAAATAGTCATGTTAAGGCAGCTTCCTGGCATTTATTTCAGTATGTGACAGCCTTTTAGCCTCCCTAAAATGTACAGATCAAAACTGCAACTGTCTTTCTTCACATGGAGGATCCAGCTGTCTTAAATAAGGGCATGAAGCTTCAGCTCAAAAGCTCAATGAGAACACTGTTCATCCAACTGAGCTGAAAAAATGTAACAATCTAATATTCCAACAACTACTCATATGATCACAAGTGAAACAGAAGCACAGACTTTAAACAGCAACAAGAAACAACCAACAAAACCAGATACAATCTGTTTTTGACCATGTAATATAAATCATGCCTTCTAATTGTGGTTATTCATAATCAAAACTTAAAAAAAAAAAGGCATTATTGATAAGATCAATTCAAGAAGTAATTGTCACAAAGGTTGGTCTCTACAAGAGTTTTAAGATTCATTTAGTGTGTACTTACAAAACTTTGAGCTTCAAATGTAAGAATGCCTCAGGGTGTATGGACATGATGCCATTCTTACTGAGGTCCCTGCAAACAAGACAGAAATGGTGATTAGAAACCAATCATAAGATCTGATCAAAATCGTATCCCATTTTAAATGCATAAAGTAACATCAGGACAGCATTAGTATAAAGGCCATCCTAAATTATTTAGCAATAATAACATATCTTAAAGAGTTTTCAACATGATTGGATCTAGAAAAATGAATGAGCAGTGGTTTAACTCACAGATGCTCCAGCTCCTCGAGGCCCTCAAATGCCTTCTTGGTGATTGATTTGATTTTGTTCCGTTGTAGAATTCTGTAAAACAAAATTCATTCATATAAATATTTACAAAATGGTTAAAGCCATAAAATCTGCTCCTGAGGTCCTATTTTACCACAGACTGGAACCACAGTTTGACAACTTTTGTCAAGACTAAATTAAAATAATTGGCCACCATTTCAGGGCAAGGTAAAAGAAACCTGAGAAACAACAAACAGTTAAAGAACTCTGAATAAAGTCAGTGTTCTCACAGTGTGTTCAGCTTCTTCATTCCATCAAAAATACCAATGGAGTCTTCAATGGCCCATGAGATTCCATTACTGCGGATATCCCTGAAAAACAGAGACTCATATTAGACAATATACCAACTGAAAATCAGAAAACCTCTTGCAGATATCACAGTGAATGCACCCCCCCCCCTCTTTGACTGCCAGTAGAACCACTTCTTTGTTAGGACCCTAACAATCCGAGACACAATACTTTTATGCTGTGTCAGAGTTTGATGCCCTTACTTCTGATGAGGGGAAATAATTGGCTCTGTTTAGCACTTTTTAATCACAGTTCATGGGTTTACTGGAAGCCCAGAGAGGCCTTGTGTTTATAGGATGGGTCACAGACTCTTTTGTTTTACTTTGCTCATGCCTGGCCACCTCTGAAAGAAGTATGACACTCTCAAATGCCCCTCTCCCATGAAAGCTTGCAGGATGGTCAACATCTCCAAATACAGTTCCCTCTCATTCTAGTTCAGATGCTTAAAACAGGGTTCTGCACAGCAAATAATTGGTTTATACTTCCTTAACACTTTGCACCTTACAGATAAATGCTCGACGCAAATTGCATTTTTGCCTAATCGAGCTAATATCCTATTATATTGAATGTTAAAAGCCTGTTGTAATGCTAATGTTGTTCATAATCTACAACTCTCTTCTTGTTCTAACAGGTTCCATTAACTTTGCCTCAAGATCAGCTGTATAGAAACAGCTGTGTAGAAACCTCAAGATCCACATGCATGACACGTACACAGCTCTTATATGGCAATGCAAAAATTCCATTAGCAAGACTGATTAGGACTGCATATGCAGTCTTAATCCATTCGAGTCTACTTAGGAGAAAGCCACATTCATTAAATGTTAATACATGCTAATCATTAAAGCACCTCTTCTGGCTGTCAAACAAAACTTGATCTTCCTTCTCTACTTCATAACCAAAACCACGAGAACAGAAATCTATCAAAAACTACACGAGTGATTTAATTTGACACTCAAATGAAACAACTAATGACAAGTGGGACTAAAACACAACCAAAAAACATTAGGGCATAAAAAACTGGCCTTTTTTTCCCATTTTACTATTTTCTTAAAACTAAAAAGGAATTATTTAAAAATATATTCAAGCCAGGACTAGAAATACACAAAGAACAAAACAAACACAAACCTACTGTAGTCAGCAGTCTTTGTGAGAACGTAAGTCAAAAACAAGCCTACACTTAATTATAATAAGCAATATCAGCTTATTTAAACCATTATTCATCCTGTTTCAGGCAGATTTCTTCAGGGCAGAATACTTACAAAGTGTACAGACTTGCCAAGCCACTGAACACTCCCTCTCCCAAGTGGCTGATGGAGTTCTCTCCCAGGTTCAGGCTCTCCAGGAGACCTAATCCTATGAAAGCTGTCTCCTCAAGTCTAGTCAAGTGATTGTGGGACAGGTCTCTGCACAAGATAATCAAAAATATGACTAAATATTAGCTCAAACAGTTTTATTGTATTTTTGTTTATGCATAACTACTGGATGATATTCTAATAAACTGATAGCATACATGATATATGGATCAGAGGCAACACATTGCCAAATTAGCTCCTGAAACCCGTACTGCAGCAAAATTGTAATAATCGAGTGATCACAGAATAAATCTAAGAGGTCTGATGAAAGAAAGTGCGGTCTCTTAAATATGAGGGGATTTGAGCTGAGAAGAAAACACTCACAGTTCCTCCAGTTTTTGGCAGAACTCCCAGGCATCAGGTCGGAGGATGCCTATAGCATTGTGGCTGATTGTCAGGATGCGCAGCATGCGCAGTCCGTACAGCCATCCTTTATTAACTTCAGTTAGGTTGTTGTGCTCCAACTCTCTGAAAAAAATGAAGGGAAAAAAACCCATTCAGGAAATATTTCATACTGCAAGAAACTATTTGTCATTTTAAAAAATGGACAGGAAAATCATCCCCAACAACACTGTAAGACAGATGAAAGCTTGTTTGGGCAAAATATGCTGTGCATTCTCAGACAGTTATCCACTTCTCCACAATTACAGCAGATACACGACTGAATGCTATTTTAAAAGCAACATTTTACTCACAATTCTTCAATGTTGTTCAGTCCAAAAAAAGCTCCATCCATGAGCTTTGTGATGCCATTTCTCTGCATCTTCAGTGACTTTAATGAGTCCATCCCTTTGAATGTCAAGCTATCCACAATCTTGATCTTATTGCGCTTCATTTCACTATAGGAAAGTAGTAGAATATACAAGCATTTTATTTAATCATTTTTAAAACTAAAACTACCACATAAAAGCTCTGGAATATTTCAAGATGGATTCTAAGTTTCTTGGAACAAACAAAATAAAAAAGTGTCTCAAACTACAAACCACTTCACTCTTAAACAGCTGATTCAAAGTTTGCACTATAAAAGTTTCATCTGATACTTACAGGATCTGAAGCTGTGGGAGCTTGAAGACTTTGGATGGAAGCACAACTAATCTGTTCCTGTTCAGCCTCAGGACTAACAGGGAGCTGGAGATGTTTTCAAAGCAGCCAGGCTCAAGGATGCTGATCTTATTGTTACTCAAATTCCTAATAAATAAAACAACAGATACACGAGTCAAAATTATAAGAAGGATAAATGTTCCCACTGTAGTTTCACCTACTGTGAGTGTTAATATTGTTAACACAGTTTGCTCTAAAATGCTTTTCTAAATAATAAACAGATCAACAACATCTTCTGGGGTTCTGACTTCATAAGTGCATTTAAATGTTTTACACTTTTCTCTAATACTATGCAATACTCTAAACAGCCATACATGACATGTATTTTAAAAGAGCTTTTTTGCTTTTTTTATACAATTTGTTTTGCAACCATAGAAGCTTATTCACTTTTATGCAAAGGAATCTGTTTACAATCAATTAAAGTGAAATGTGCCTTTGAAATATGATTTGTTAAAACATTTTTTTATTATTATTTTAAAAGTGGATTAAGTTATGTGAGAAGATTGCTTTTACCGAATATAAAAAGCACATTTTTAGTGGAAAAACAAGTCTTGATGCCAAACAAAAATGAGATGAAAAATACATTTCAGGATGATTTATGAAGAAATGTTTGGATACCTCAAAATGAAGATGATAAAGAGTTGGGTGCATACATTTTTCATGACCTGGTATTGCTTACAGATATTTCAGCTGCATGGATGGAAAGGATCCAACTCTGAGCTCAGAGATAGAGTTGGATGTTAGGTCCAGGTTTTCCAGGGACACGTATGGTTGTAGCTGAAGCATACTCAGTTCTGAGATCCGATTATGGACTCTAAATGATGTTAAACATAATCAAGTATTAATTTCCATAATCATTATAATGACAAGTCATAGTCAAACGCACAAGACTATTACTACTTATGATACCTCAACAATATCTACAGGACATTTTAAAACATCTGGAGCAACTATTGATTTCTGAATATTTTACTTCAGGTGCACAGACTGGTCTAACATATATGTAGGTAATGTTCAACCCAAAGTTCAAGTAAACCTCAACAGCTTTTGCTGAAGATCATGTATATGAAAGTCAGCGTCTTTGGAAGCAAAATATTTCAATGAGAAGCAGCTCAAAGTGTCCATAGGTACAAAATGAACATAAATAATATAAATCGCAAAAGATTACCATCACACAGAAAATAGAACATAGTACCTAAAAGTGTTTCTTATCATTTTAAAAATATATATAAATGTTTATTTTATTTTTTTTCCTGTGGAAGAGCATTGGTACAAAAACAAATTACATGTACTCTATTTTGTTTCACTGGAACTTGAAGCAATCAACAATGAAACCTATATGTAGGCAGAGAAAGTCTGTCTTACTGCTGAGTTTTATGTAAACATACTGAAGGATTAAACTGAGAATTTGTTTAGGATGTCACAGGGAAGGAAAGAAAACACGATAAGAGTTTGTAGCTTACAATGAAAGTGAGGTTATGTTTGAGGAAACGGTTCCAAGAAATGGAAAAGCAGTCAGCTCATTGTGATTCATCGTGCTGAAATGAAATTAAACAAAAGATTAGCATCATGTATTTGCTACAGTGAACCTTTACAACATGATCTCTAAAGCAATAACTGACCTTCTATGCACAAGCCATAACAGTTACCAAACATGCAAAAGTTTCAAAGCCAATGTATTTAGGATGTTTACCACTTGATGCTAGTTTACAATAAACACAAACCTATAGCATTTATGCAACAGTCACAATATTTATCGCCTGCTGCCGAAAGGCAAAGGCGAACGATAATGTGTTTGCCTGTGGTGGCGTAAGCCTGTCTGTTAGGAAAATGTTTTGTGAAACACTGGACAAATATTAATGAAACTTTCAGAAAATAATCAGTTAATGTACACCAACAGCTGATTAACTTTTAAATTCAGCCTGATTTAGGAACTGAGTCAGTTTTACAGATATTGACCCAAAATTTGTTGTGGTAGTAGCTGAGAGTCACCTCCCAAACACATATTCTGAGTGCTAACATAATCTGTAAAACCACTGTTTAAATTGTTTGCCATTACTGTTAGCAACATATCTCATCAACTACTGAACAGATGTTAATAAAACTCTCAGGAAATAATCACAAGATGTACCTCTGCAACTGATTAACTTTGGGAGTCAATCCAATTCAAGATGGCCGACACGAAAATTAATATAACGCCATCAATTTAACAGATATGAAGATAAGATATATTGTAGTGGTTGAGAGTTATTCACAACACATGTTCTAAACGTGACATCTCGCGATATTACACGAGTTAATTCTCAAGGTTTGTCCCATAAAGGCCTAAACTCCATAATTTCTCAATTTAAAATAATTTAATTTTGAACCTCTGGCATAAAAGGCAGGAAATAAGAATTCCTTCGAGGAATGCTGGGTCTTTAACATTTGTTAAAAATGAGTTTTGTAATGTAATTGTTAACAGCCTTCCAAACGTACTAAACTGACAAGTTAGCATTCAGTTTTAATAAGCTTACACGAGCAAAACTAAAATGTTAATCATTAAAATGTGGTTCACAAAAGTTTCTAAATCGTTATATGTATGTTTGCATGTTCTCCAGTAAATCACTGCAGAGGACTCAGTCCGGGTCCATCAACTCGGGTACTCACACTTGGGTTATCCCATCTGGGGGGTCCAGGGGAGCCGTCGATAGTCTCCTCCTGTTGCAGTCCAGAATATGGACCTCGTCTTGTCCTCTGGGACAGGAGCACGAAGCCGGACAAGAGTCAGTGGCCCAGGCACTAAAACTCAGCAGCACGACGACAAGAGCTGGAGGAATGGGCCAACCTTCCGCCATTTTAAAAGCCTTGCTACTGAGGGCAGCTACGTGGCTAACTGAAGGCTAAAACTGGGACGTTAAACAGTTAAAAAGCCACCAGAGTATTCCCGAGAATTTGTATCAGTCTATTAAACACATACTTCGGGTTTAGAGCGCCTCAGTGTTTTCATGAATCGTATTATCCAGTGGTTTCCAACTTGCGTGAAGCATCCTAGCAGAGATTTCTCCCCGTTCTTCTTCTTCCCTCCTTCCTCCAATCAGGACACCCTCTCTCGTCTTTGACCCCACAAATAAACCACTTTTCGGAAGACAAGATGACCCGAACTAGACACGATTGAGGCATTTGGTTACGCTAAACCAAATGCAATGTTAGGGTCAACTTAAACCGGACTATTTACGCCAAATTAAAAATAATTGTCTCCGTCTTGCGTCCAAAAAGAAAAACAAAGCACCGTGAATTGATGACATAGGATACTATTGATCCCGCCCCTTTTCAGCATGTTTACAGAGCTGCTATTGGTCAATTCTAACGCTTGTCAATGATTTTAAACGATTTGATTGGACGTTGTCTTAAACATGTTTATGTGGTATTTCCTATCCGCGGCCCATACTACACACTAAAGAAAAAGTTTTTTCAGAATGACTCTAGCGTGAATTACTGAATATTTTGAATTACTAGTATTTTGCGTCCTTGTAGACGTTGTTGGTATTTTCCACTTCTTGCATTTGAACTTTTTTCCACGAGTTTAAAACAAAGATTAAAAATAATGTCAAGAGTCTGTTGTTGCATTATGTATAACAAAAACTTAGATTTTTATCCCCATTTTAGATACAAAAAGCAACATTCAATCATTTCAGAGTCCAGCCTGAGCAGACTATTATAAGTTTGGCACCAATTTGTCCAGACAAGACAAACTGTTAAACAATGAGACGAACCAATAAATATTACAAATATTAAAATAAATTATTTATAATGTTACAAGATATAATATTTTGTGCTCAACTGCAACATCCTATCATTCTGTTACTAATCTTCTTTACTGCCAAAACGCTGTAGGTCATTTATGTTGATTATGCTGCAGTTTGTAAACAAAGCACTTTTATTTGCGTACTTTACTCCAAAAGTCTGAGCATAAATACGTACCAATACATCAAAACTGTCTAACTTCTTGAGCCCAAACAGCTCCTCCCTGGACGCCACCATTGTTGACCTATTTTCAGTCACTTCAGGGAGTTCTGTAGGTAAATAAACACAACTGGTAGTTGTCAGCTTTTTACAAATTTTGCTTACAAATTTTAAATTTAAGGATAGCTGATATGAACTTTTTTCTTACTTTATGAAGATTTTTTTGGACATATCTTCATGACTTTGCAATAAATACTTTAAACTGAGTCATTTAGGGGAGTCATAGACAACCAGATCTCAGTATATTTTTCTATATTTGATGCTTTTTGACAAGGAACAACTCAGCTGCAAAACGTCAAAAGAAGCAGAGGAGTCTGGACACACCTGTAGAATTAGGCAGCCCTGGAAAAAAAAAAAAACTCTCCAGGAATCAATACCAACCAGAAGTCGCGCCTTCATCTGGGATTATCTTTACCAAGAATTTTTTCAATCTGCCAATTACAAAGAACTAATACTTCTTGGTTCCTCCTTTCTCACATTACATATTCAGTTCGCGTGAACACAAAAGCCACTGCTCAAACACTCAAACACCTACTTGACTCAAACACAGCCAAGTATGTTTCAAGAGCCTGCTTCACCATCCAATCTCCCTTTTTTGCACAAAAGCAAAGGGGTTTGGGATTACCAGCGGACATGTCGTATGGACACAGAACACCGACAAAGTGTCCTCCTTGTTGTTGGCACCTCTCTGAAGGCGAACCTGAACAGGTAAGCTGACACGACAGCTATTGGTTGAAGGTTCCTGGACACAAAAGCCGATCATTGCGCACAGATAAATGGCCAAAGATGTTAGGTGGCATTTTAGTTGTATACTCTTATTTGATATTTCTCAGTAATCTGTCGTAATGTGCAGTTTTTCCACCGCTGCGGAACTAAATGCAACGTGAGACAAAAGGCGTAGCCCTGCATGAAGTCACTGGTTATCGTTTAGCATTAGAACTTGTGTCAATATTAATCAAGAATCTTTATGGACTTTCGGTCATCTTGAGGTGGAACAAGGAAGTAAGATCTAAGCAAACAGATAAAAGAGGGGTGGGGTTCTGACTCTGGCTGACCAATCACCGCGCAGAAGCTTCACCGGTTCCTGCTACCTTCACGGCCGCTCGTTTTCCTCAGCTCAGACCGGTTCGCGTCTTCACTGATAACTGAGCAGCACCAGGATTCTGTGTCAGTGTCACACTGCAGCCATGGCTCATCGGAGGACTCTCAGAATAGATTATGATCAACCTACAAACGTGGTTTGCGTGGTCGGCTCGGAAATGACCCTGACCTTAAACAGGTAGGTTATTATCCCATCGTTTACAACCCCCTTCTACTGAATGGGTGCGGGTGTGTTCTGGGAATTTTAGGTTCTCTTTTGTCTTCTGAAAATGCTTTGTTTTATTCTCACATGATGAGTTTCTTTACATAAATATTTTCTATTTTAAAAGTAAACTTAATTTGCACAAAAATCTTCTCATATGACATTTAATGTGTCTTTAAATAAAAAAAAAAAATGAAAACTAAATTTGTGACTAGATGCCACGTCCCACAGGCTATTGTTTATTTAAGGGAACAGCCAAAGTGACTGAAAAAAGGTTAAACTTACCTGTATAGCAGGAGTTATGCAAAACCTGCATCTGTGCCATGCTCTGTCTTTATGGCACTGCACTGCCCTGCTTGACCCCGGTTATTTATTCCTGACAGTTGTCTTTTTCTTTTTCTGCATTTGGCGGCAGATTCACTCTTATATTTCTACCTAGACATCTTTGCCACGATTCTATGCTCGTCTGATTCTGCCATATTTCTTTACCTACACAGACCACTGCCAGCCTAATGAAGGTCAGTCATATAACTCAAGCTGCAGTGGAGTCAGCCTAGGCTTTGTTTACACTAAGCATGGACCTGCATTTCATAATTGCATGTCAATATATCTGGAAAATTACTAGAGTAAACTCTCTCAAACTGCGCCATTTGATATGGTTCAGGATAACCTTACTTATATGTGATTTCATAATATGCGATGACTACCATTAAAAATAAAGTGAAAAGTTATTAGTATCATTTCTTTTTATTGTTGATGTCCTAATCATAGATAACTTTTAATTTTATAACTACACTGAAATGTTGATAACCAACTGTGTTGCTGAAAGATTGTGAAACATTAATGTTTCAACTTAGTTACACCAAAAAAAGGAAGTCTTTGTTAGAGATGTGGTCATTGTGGTGGGGGCAGAGCTCATGTTTGTATTTTGCACAGTACAGAAACACAATAATCTTTCATTGTTGCTCTCTATAGGAAAGACATTGTTTTTCCTCATAAGTAGGTCTACATTCAGCCAAATGCCAGCCTACTCTGCACAACAAAGCCAGGCTAGATTACACACAAAGCTCACTGGTGCACAGTTTGGTCCTCCAGGCCTCTTTGGGGGTTTAGAATTTACAACTGTCAACATGTTGTTGTTCTTACCCCTAAGTAGGTTATTACAGTCGTTCAGTCGACTTTACTTAGACTTTATTTTTTATCCCTATGATAAAGCTCGACTGCATCTATCATTGTCATGTGTGTGACTGTCATGTGGTTATGGTGACACAATCAGTCCACAGACATAAGTGTGAACATACTGAAAAACATCCTTCTTGTGGTTTTTGAACACCACTGTGTCACAACAAATGTTTAAATATACATAACGATAATATACGTTTATTTAATCTTATTATTTAAATATTGGTGTGATTAATACATGAGAAAAGAAAGATAAAATTTATTTTCTGTGTCTACAACTCCACTTTCTTGGGTAAAATCCCCTTGAGCTTGGAAAAATATGAACCTTACTTTTGACACCCTGTTAATTAAGCTGATGGAAACCTTAGAATTTGCATCAAGAAGACGAATGGGATCTTCAAGTGTTTTGTGCCTGTGGGGTTTATTCACTTCAAACGTATGCAAAAAAAAAAAAAAAAAAGGCTTAGGAATGAACAGGAACATTAGAACATGGTGACCTGTGTTTGTTTCTGTCATATTTTCGCAGATTAAAAACTAGTTTAATGTGCAGTTATACCAAAATACTTAAAAAAACGTACTGTATATGTTTCACACAGTAAGTATTTGTCAGATGAAAGGCTTCACATTTATTAAAATCTGTTGTTTATCTGCCTTACAGGACTGCACCACCAAACTCTAAGTTCTTCTCTGTGAAGTGCACTTCCAGTGTTGAGTACATCATCAACCCCTGTCCTCAGGAGACATCCCACCTCTCCCCTGTCCCCCTCTGTGGAAACTCTCTTCTGATCTTCAGCATGAAGAATGCCAGCGAATTTGAAAATGACAGCAAGGTAAGTATAGGGCAGAATTTTGACACCACAGTTTGACAACTTTTGTCATAACGAACATAGCTCAATAATGTCCACTGTTTTTCAAAGTAAGGCTCTTAATTACACAAATTTTATTCATATTTTTGAAGCTTTTACAATGGAGATGTTAGCCATTTAGTAACTTGTACCTTTTATTTTACAAGCTGTCTGTTTGTTACTATGGAAAGGACAAAGAGGTCTTAGGAAGGGCAGTTATGTACCTGACAGCTATTGGTAAGTTAATATATTGGTATATATTTAATAAAATATTAACTGTGGTTTTAAATTTAGAACAAACACTAAGCATGACTTTCTACTGAAACAAATTGTTTCAGTTCTGTGGAAACAAAAGCTGTACTGTGTCTGATAAGTCTATGCAAAGTTCATATGTGACAAACAAGGTGTGTTTGTCACACAGAGATCTCTCTGGATGTGGATGCTGACAGAGATTGCATTGTGGAGAAAAACAACCCAAATAAGGTATTTCTCAAAGGCCTTCTAATAAAAAAGAACATTTAAAAATCACTTTTTGTTTCTTTCAAAGAATGATGTGTTTTCTATTTATGAAATTTTCTGTACTGTAAATTTATCAGCTTAGACTGGGAGCATACACTGCTTTTCATCTTGTCATATTCAGTTCTTTGTACATGCCGGAACATGCAGCAGGATTCAATATTTTTCCACATATTTCTCCTTTTGTAAGCAA
>JAOXNZ010000166.1:6017212-6032612 GCA_028566095.1 Kryptolebias brasiliensis
TGTTTTTGGTCTGTGGGAGGAAACCGGAGTACCCGGAGTAAACCCACGTGTGCACAGGGAGAACATGTAAACTCCAACCAGAATGGCACCAGGCCGGGATGCGATCCCGACAGCTCTAACCACTACGCCACTGTGCCACCCTTATATTTTCACTTCTCGTTTTATTTTGTCAAGTCAGTTTGTTCTGCTTTCCTGCTCTCATTCACACCTGATCTGGATTTGTATTTAGCACACCTCTTCCTTAAGTTCATTATGTCCTTCTGACTATGTATAGAGCCAGACTTTGTTAATTCCACTTTCTTTTATTCAAAAATTCTCTGAATAATTTAAAAATCTTGAACTTCAACTACTTGCTCTTTCTTCAGCACTGAAACTATAAAGCATCAGCCCATTCATGAAGCCTTGTTTTGTGCAATTATTGAATGAACTTCATATCACCACAGAAACACTGAATTTGCCATTTGGTACAAAAAAATACTGTAGCAACCTCACAGCCTTAAACAAAAACTGCACAAACTAATATATAAAAACATTAGGACTCACATTAGGACTAAAAAACCAATTGTAATCCTATCAAAAGAGTACATCCCTGTAACTTATTTTATCAACCTCTTGTAAGTTGTATTTTGGGTGTGCGACAGAATATAATAACTGTGTCTCCTATGGTACGTCTGAGGCAGGAACAACTGCTGTGGATCTATATTTGTCTCATAAGCCCGTGACAGAGGGCACAGACTCTTCTGTCAGGCGCCACGTCAGCCTGCCGATGAGAGTTGCTGCATCACTGATACTGAGGCACCGAGGGCATCAGAGGCCTTTCACCTGGGGACAACATTTCAAAGATATTATGAGCCCAAAACAGAGAGGAAACCAGTGGGGAGTTTAAATGCACAGATGGAATGAGGGAAAAAAGGATGAAATCTATTTCAGTGTAACTGAATATCTTCTGCAGAGGTTGCTATTATTTCTGTGAGGGGATGTAAGGGAAAGCAAAACCAAAACAGTCTGTCTCTTACTTCTCTAAATTTTTCATTCTATCTATGTGGTGCTAAATGTTGAGACTATTTGTCCCTACGTAAAATGTAAAATTACACCACAAATAGTTCCAGTAGTCACATTCTTCAAAGCAGAATATAAAAAGTTATTTTCTGAGAAAAATAATTAATTTATGGGGTGCCACTTTTGGTCAACATAAAAATTCACATGTGGTGCACAGACACTTCTAAAACTGCTGAGCAAAAATAAACCACAGCGATTGCGTTAATGACAAACAGTAAGTTTGAAGGGCAGCAAAAGTTTGTTCAGGAAGTTTAGCAAAAGACTGTCTTCATGCGTGCATATTTAATTAGATTCATTTTCTCTGAGAGGGCATTCATGTTTTGTTGGTCAGCTTATCAGAATGTTCCACAGTATCTATGAGCCAATCAGCTCTACTGCTGTCAAACCTAAAAGCTGTTCCTTTGTCCACTGCTGTCAGCTGTTATTACCGGAATGGTGCAACCAACTCCACCCTGTTGACTCCACCCTCGGTGTCATCAGGGACAGCTGTCCTTTCACAACCAGCCCTGGAGCACATTACACTTAACCAAAGTTTCCCACAACCTGGTACATTTCTGACTACAACAGCAAAATAATCATTGTCTCTTCAAACAACAGTTTCACTTTGCTAAATTAGAAAAGTACAGGTTATTTACAGTACTGTGCAGAATGTTTGAACAAATTAACTTTTATATAGGTAGCATCCCATTGCATCTGTTAGAGAGTATTTAGCAACTCAAACTTGACTCAATATTTGAAGAAACAATGCAAATTTTTAGTTGCAGTCTCACTGAATTTTGAGTAGTTACAAAGTGACCACATTTTGAACAGCCATTTTTCTTATTTGTTTATCTTTAATTGCAGTTTACTTTTGTTTGCACAGCTTGCAAAACTGTATTCTGCATTCATGTTCAGAACCTTTGGAGACTCCCTTGCAGATGCTGTTTGCCAACTACTCGCAGGTATATGTATATGTATACCATGTAAGAAATGGTTGTCGGTTGGCTGAGGATCCAAGAGTGTAGGCAGCACATGACAAGCAAACAGAAAGGAGTAAATCCAAACTGCTTTAATAAATTAAACCAACCAGCCTCCAAACTGGCCAGAGGAGCTACACATGAGGATCTGACAGAGCATGAGTGACAACAAGGAGCTTTTATCTACTGGGATGCATGCTTGGCAAGTGGAAGCTGGTGAGTTGATTACAAATTGCTGACAGGTGAGTATGACACGGCAAGAAAGAGTAGCTGAAGGAAACTAACCAGGAACATGGAACAAAAACAATGTAATTTTCTCTGAAAATGCACTGCAGTTGAGTGAAAAAACAGTCAAAGTTCAAATAAAAACTGAAAAAGACCCTCAGTAAGCTGGAAAAAATAAAAAAATATGATCCCTTTAAAATGTTTTAAGAACGTCTGACACCTTGAATTCAAAATGTAAATAATCTCGGATGACTCAAGACTTTTGCACAGCACAGAAGTGTATCTTTGAGGCAAAAGTGTTCTTTGGCTTCGGCTGGAAATGAGGTCAATTGGGAAACTATTTTTCTTTTTTTATTTTGAAATCATTTTTCAATTATGAATATCCTGAAGAACAGCAGAAAAAAGCACAAATATCACTAAGTGCTGTAATTGGAGAGATATTAAACTGCCTACTCATTACAGTGAATCATGCCAAAGGTCATATTTGGAGGATGGGATGGCCTCTTGCAGCTCTAATTTCAAACTGAAAAGGATTAACTATTTTCAACCTAACCCAAAATTACAGCGGACCCCTGAAAAATGCCCAAGACCTTTTATGGAGGCAGTGTTTGGTTTTTGCATTCTCAGCTGCAACCAAAGAGATGTGAGGAAACTTTGGATATAAATGTCTCTTTCTGAGGTAATAAAACACAAAGACTTGGCACCATCTCCAACTGGAAACAAAAACCTGAATGATCAAGAAAGCAGCAGCAGGTCAGAGACTTATTTTACCTTTGAAAGTGAGGACAGAGGAAACTGAGGGTGGGAGTGGGCTAAAATGGGCTTTACTTCATCAGATATTCGAGGAATCCTTCCATCTTGTTTCCTGTAAGTCACAGAGGGATGGGAACAAAAAGACAGAAACAGACATTACTCAAAAGTCTGAAGTTGAAATTCTTTTTAAGCAATCAGAGTGTGAGAAAAAAAATGCTGTAACCCAGTGGTTCTCAAACTGTGGCGCATGACACATAGGGGAACGCAGGGTCATTACAGGGGGGCGACTGAGTGACCACTCCTAATTCATTTAATTTGAATTTTTAAGCCTTAAAATTGTTAACATTGTTGCCAATGTTGACATTGTTGTGAGAAAATGTGATGGTTATCACAGAGCAGAAAAATCACTCATAAATAGCATTATTGAAGACTAATACTAACACTATCATAATATGAAATCAGCACAGGTTAATGAAGGGACTCAGTTTTTGCCAGATATCTGCTCAAACTTTAGATTTTGAAACAGACTTCACAATTGTTGTTCTACTTAAAGACATACAGGACAAATAGACTCAATGAGGCTTTAAATGCTGAGACAATACTGAGCTGGTATGCAGCATATTTATATCTGTTGGGTTTCTGTGCATATATTGAACTTATTGTTATGGTTTTAAAAAGGTGATTGCACTTTTTTATTTGTTTCTATCTGTTTTAAAAATCAAAGGCTGATGGAGCAGTCTGCTTTTATTCTTCTAGCAAAGTGTCGCTCCTATTTGTTCTTTATTTTGGAAAATAAAAATAAAAACGTATAAAACGTAATATAGAGAATAATAGCAAACAAAATCACATTTTTGACACATCAAGTAAGACATTTTAAGCCACACTAAAAACTGCTGGGTTCAAAACAACCCAATCTGTAACTCAGAGTTGGGTCAAATTTAGACTGAGCCAACCCTTGAAATTTATCTCAACGGGGTTGGGTTATCAGTTTGACCCATCATGCTGGGTTAAGTTTTTGACCCAAAAGAATTGGTTAAAATGACTAATATGTAGAATTTGAGCTACCTAAAACTTAAGTTACCAACAACCCTGAATCTGCCTTATCTGATAATTACAACTTGGGTTGGTGCTAGCTGGTGCTAAAGAACCCAAAATGACTGTCTTGTGCAAAACTAAAGTTGTTAACAATGCCAACCAGGTGAAACATCTTACAAGTTGCTTTTATCATCTTAGTATTACTTATTACATTTTAAAGCAGAGGCCTGATTTAGTCAACTTCTGGCTTATCTCTGACCCAACCACAGGGTCAAATCTTTTGACCCAATATTTAGTCAAATTAACCCAACCTATGACCCAACAGCTTTAACACAGCAATTGAGTTAATAATCCAGCAGTTTTAATATTTAGCATTGTGTGAATCTAGAGGGTGTTTTTGTACTTTTTCCCTTCATTAGTTGAACTTGATTCACTTGCTTTAGCCTTGTTGGCCTGAGGAGGGGTTCTGAAAAACTTTCTTCTTCTGAAAGTGGGGTGGGGATGGGACGGCATGGAAAGTTTGAGAACCACGAATGTAACCAAACTGATTCTGCAAAGCAGATCATAAAAAGGGTGCAATTATTGCACAACAGTTTGTTGGGTTATTTAGAAATATTCCTACAGGCCTTCTTCATTGTGAATAGTTTTACCTTTATTCTTGTAAAGTTGAAGACGAAAAGATAAAGCTTAATTAGAGACAATTGTGAAACCAAAGCCTTTAGAAGGACTGCATAAATAAAAGGACAAAGTGTCCAATCGAGGAACAACTAATTGAAAAATTGAAGAAGAAAAGATTCTCAGCTTTCATCTCCTGACCCACTACCATCACCACTTTTTCCTCTTGTCAGCCCCCCTCTCCCCCCTCGTGTGATTCGACTGAATTACCAGTCTGACTGGGATTCTGGTCACAGCATATTACTTCACACTTTGTCTACACAACAGTCAGTCGCTCGAGCTGGCAGCCCGTCTGCGCATGCATCCTGTTCACAAACCTTCAGCAGAGGGCGGTTCTAAACACCGCTCAGGGACAAAAGAAATGTAGAATGATAGAACAGTCTGATTTCTTGGTGAGAATAGAGTGAGAATTGTTGAAGAATTGTGCTCTCACACTCACATGTTTTTCCTTATTCTGCCACCTTAGCACAGACCATAACAGTTTAAAGTTAGCAAAGCTGAGAAAACATCCATTACAGAATGGTCTTTCTACTGCCACACAATCCATTATTAGATATTGGAGCTCTCTCTACAGCTGAGGAGAATTTATAAGTCTGAGTAAACAGAGCCACACTCTCATGGCAACAGACTGCTGACCTGTAGTGAGGTTAGAAAATCTATTACTGTTGTAACCCTGATTTCTTGCTGGGAAGTGCTGTAGTCTCTTGGGCTACAGTTGAATCGAGCGCTGCAGCTCTTTGTGTCAATTAACGTCAAAACAGCAGGGTTACACTAACACAAGTCGTTGTTTCCTGTGATCTCTGCCGAAAGAGACAGATCCTTCCTGCAGCATCAACAGCTTCTCAGAACAAACCTCACACACTTCTAAAGTGTGAATGTTGTTCTCAAATAATCTCATTCAATGCAGCTTTTCAATTCAAGATGTTTGCCACAGTTAAAGGATATTGAAAAACACAAAAATATAACTCAGTCAATTTTACAGGTATTGAGGTAAGGCTTTGGTGTTTATTTGAGCTTTATTAAACAACTATCAAACGTGTCATCTGCAGTGAAAGTGGCCGGCTGTCAGAAAGGCCTTCTTCCTCTGTCTGCTGCATTAAATCCTGATTGATTTGCACCTTGGTGCTCTGCCTTTCAATGGATCCGGGTTCACCCTCGTGGATTGTTTTGGTTGGCTGTCTGCATGCTAAAGCAGCAGGTAGGTGACTTGAAGCTGTAAAATGTGTGTTTGTGTTTATTCAATTACTACATTGGTTTATAAAGCAGATAACAAAATTTTTGCAGGAAAGCCTTAAATGACAAGCTTGATAGATGAGCTAAAAAAAAAAACTACTTAATTTCCTGTAGGAAAAGCTGCTGTATAATTCAGCACACGTGCAACAACATCAACAAAAACAAAGGAAAACAAAATCAGTTCTCCAAATGAACAGCTTTTGTTCCTAATCATTACTGACCTGTAGTTGTTAAAAATAAATTGATATCTTATGTAAATACTGAGATCATATTCTGGTTTAATTTGCAGATTTGCACATTAAATCTCCTTCCTGATGGAAACACTCAGAATTAGGAACATGTGTTTTAATATTCAATACGTTCTGTGCCTTCAGAAGCACATATTTCTTTCTATGAACATTGAATATGTTGTTTTTTTGTTTGCCAAAATCTGTTCAAATAGGATGTTTGAGCACTGACAGGCTGCTGAACTAAAACTCTGACTAAACCTTCTAAATTTGATAAAGCAAAACAGAGTTTTACTTCTTACATCAAAGTATGTCTGTTAAAAATGCTTTTTTTTGTTGTAGCATATTTTTAGCCTCTGTTGTAACTTTTAAAAAAATATGTTTTTGATATAAACATGCAAGACAGCCAAAAACATACAGAACAAGACAAAATCAAATTCTATAGTACTTTGTGAAGAACTGCTGGATTTATTATAAAGAGACTTAGAATCAAATATTATTAAGTTTTCTTTGCATTTTCACTTAAAGGCCAAGCATTCCTTTAAGGAATGCATATCACTCACTGTCTTTCATGCCAGAGTTTTAGAATGATCATCTTATGTTGAGAAATGACAGAGTTGTAGCCGTTTGAGTCAAACCTTCAAAACATGCATGCTTTCATGTGATATTGCAAGTGTCACACTCAGATTTAGTGTTGGGAATGACTACCAGCTGCTACCACATCTAATTTTAGATCAACATCGGTAAAATTGTCCATTTTTGTGTTTGCTGAAGGTAATTAGTCATGTCAGTCGCAGGAATAAAGTGCAAAAAGAGAAGGAGTAAAATCAAGGCAAATAGCCACATTAAAAAATTAGATTTGACTGTTGATCGACAAGCTTCATGCTCATAATCCCAAGTGAAATAATTATTTCTGATTTGTAATTGATTACTGTATGACTAATGTGAGCATAGACATGGTAAATGAGAAAAACAAACCATAACACTACACTTCATCTCCTCTAACAAATCAAGCACATTTCATATTCAAATGTTAATAAAATATTAATAATAATCTCATTCTTCGGCCTGAGTGCTCTGTTCCTGAGTGCAGTTACTGAAACCCATCTATCTGTACTACACATGTTCTTCATCTTTCTGCTTTTTTCTCCACTTTCAGGTTGTTTTTGTAACAGCTGCAGTTGTAAATGAGTTTGTCTCCTAGCAACAAAATCTCGCTCCTGAATCATTGAGAAACAATCTGAAAATCACAAATTACAGCTTGATTATTTGCAGAAAATCAGACAAAAGCAGGAGTTTTGTAAGGATCCAAAGAAAGAGGCTTAGTCCAGCTTGGAAATATTGTCTGTTGCATCATTTTCAAGTTTTTTTTAAGCACAATAACAGTGTATGTGGAGTTTGCATGTTTGGGTTTCCTCCCACAGTCCAAACACCTACGTTAGGTTAAATGGCTACTCTAAATTGTTTCTATGTGTAAGTGTGAATAGTTGTCTGCAAAATTAACTTTAAATTTCAAAAGTAAATAGTTTAATTAGGATTACTGTTAGTCTTAATTTGTGAAGTGCTGATTTAAGCCAATAGAAAGAGCAAGTCTATAAAAATTCCTCAGCACCAGGGACATTCAAGCTCTTTATTTGATGCATTACGATCCTTTTCAAAATAATTCTCTGATTTTTATGCTCATTCCTGTCAGCACCAGGTTTCTAAATTGGACACAAAGAGTTCTGAAACTAAATTCACCAATTAATCCTGGGTTTACCAGCAGCTTGCTCGTATCATGAACTCTGATAAGAATTTGTGCGGCCCACTTGTGGTGATGTTGTTGTGGTCTTCAAATGAGCTCCACAAACTGATTTTAAAATAAACATTTGATTAGAAAACATTTGTAGTGCTGTTGGAGCTACAGAGCACACAGAAGATCAGGCTCCACTGAAACTGATAAGTTTACGTGTTAAAAGTAAAGGTTTGGATTAACTAAATCATCTGCAGTCTGATAAAATATCAATTCAGTTTGAAGTCATGTGTTATAATCTTTGGACTCAAATCATCTCTCATTACTGAACACCTGGGTTACTGATGAGGCTTAAAATATTGAAAATGTCATAAATTCTTTTATTTAATTGGCTACAACTCAACATGAGATGAATTTAGTCTAAAACTCAGTCACAAAAGAAGCGGGTGACATGCATTGTGTCCAGGAATGCTAGGTCTTTAATTTGATTTTGTCATTACAAATCAGTCAACAATAACATTAAAACTACTTATCTAAAAGTTTGTAAATCTTAGGACACCAAAACTGCTAAACTGGAATTTTGGAGTGTCAGATGTTATCTGACAAGGGCATTGCTGATAGCTAAATGACCCTCTACCAACTGATACACAAGTTCTAGGTAGAGGGGCATTTAGCTATCAGCAATGCCCTTGTCCATATCCCATACATGTAGTATGGGATATGATATCCCATACTACATGTGTTGTACCTTGTTCCTCTCCTTCAGGGAACAGCAGTTATATGCATAACATTACATTCTTTTTAATTGCACAATCAACACCAGAAAGTGCTTCAAATGAGAGTAATCTTTACATACACAGATGTTTCCACTGGAAAATTACTCTACAATCAACACAGGAGTAGCATAGCTATCACACACACCACAGGCAACAGGAGTGATTTGAATAAATTTGTCCTCATTTGTAAATATGTTTGCAACCTGTGTGCTCTAACTGCTGAAATGCTGAAAAGACAGACCTAAGAGAAAAGTGTTTTGTTATACAACGTTCTTACCATTCTATTCATCAGATCTTTTGTTGATTTTGCCAAAAGACAGATCCTGGAGTTACTCCAAAATGTCTGATGGGAGGCTTTACTTTGGCAAAGCACAAACTTTGCAGACGTGCTGGCACATTTTCTGCTTCATAATTATTAATGTCAGATAGAGCTCAAAATGGCAGTCATAGAGCTCAAATGTGTCCAAATACATACAAGATAGTTCCCTGTTTTTTAAATTCTTTGTCTTTGGGACAATTTTGGGTTGTACTACTTAACCCTCCCATGGCCTTTGGGTCAAATAGACCCGAAGTTACAAGGGCTTCTCTACCTCTCTTCAGTTATGAGGGCTTCAGGAGGGTTAACAGGATTGTTCTGGCATTTTTTATTCTCTCTTGACATGAATCTCTAAAATGTATCATTACTGAACATGCATTGTATGTTGGCTCAAGTAGATAAGTTCAAGTATCTGGGAGTCTTGTTCATGAGTGATGTTAGGATGGAATGAGAGATGAATTGACAAATTAGTACGCATCCACAGTGATGCTTCAATCATTGATCTGGTCTGTAGTGATGAAGAAGGAGCTGAGCCAAAAGGCAAAGCTCTCAATTTACTGGGAATTCCATGTTCCAGCTCTCACCTACAGTGATGGGTTGTGGATTATGACCAAAAGAACAAGATCTCAGATACAAGTGGCTGAAATGGGCTTGCTCTGTAGGGTGGCCGGCATCAGACTTAAAGATAGGGTGAGGAGCTCCTTCAACTGCGGGGAGGTCCTCCACATTGTAGGAGTCAGCTGAGGTAGTTTGGGCATCTGATTAGGTTGCCTCCTGGGTGCCTCCCTTTGGAGATTCTTTTCAGGCACATCCTGCTGGGAGGAAACCCCAGGAAAGACCAAAACTTACTGGAGGAATGTGTGTATTATGTATCCTCTCTGGCCTCAGAAAAGCTTGGGATCCATGAGGAGCTGGAGTGTGTTGCTGAAGAAAGGGAGACTGTCCTAAACCTGTTGCCTATGTGACCTGACCACAGACAAGCGACAGAAAATGGATGGATGGATAGATTTTGGCTTAATGTTTTGTTTGGCTACATATTTCTGTTTTTTCTACACAGACATGGACACACACACATACACAAACACACAGTCCCAAAAAGACAAGTACACATAAACCCCTAAGCTTTGCAGGTCCACTTAGTAGAGAGAAACTAATCACATCAAGTCTAGCAGCTAATGCACAATGAAAGCAGAGTCATTTACTCGAGATAACAGTCATCCACTTCCTGTGTGGACAAGAGAGCAAGGGAGAAGCAAACGTAAAAGAGAAAGTTCAGCGTTTGGAGTAACAACAGCAGGATGAACAGATCTGGTTTGATCAGCAGTATTAGTACAACAGGTACAGGCTTTTCAGGTTCATCTATTCTGTCAGTTTCTCCATTTATCTGCAAGTCTTGTCATGACTTCACCTCAATCCATCTATCTTCCAGCATCAGCAGTTTATCTCTTCAAAGGCAGCACACTCTCGTATCTCCCCATGCTTACCTGTCTGTGGTGCTACTTCACTCGCAGCTCCTCTCTTCAACTTAGTGATCATCTGTGTATTGCTACCTCCCTGCGCCTGGCTCAGGTTCTCTTTCCTCCAACACCTGCTGTTGAGATCAGCCTCACTCCTGTCAGATGATGCTGGGAGCAGCCCTCCCTTCTCTGTCTTCCCCTCCCTGTTTTTCTCTCTCACTCTCTCCTCACATATATGTTTTCACTCTCCTCTCTGTTTTCATTCTGAGGCGAACACAAATGTCCTCGTTTCTTCCCGTTTCTCATCCTCCCCTGTTTCCTTCTCTTCCTTCCTCTCTTTCTCTCTTGATCTGTTTATGACAAAGAGCTGAGCATTCAAGCTCTCTAACTGTTACTTTGCCTCAGTGATTCTGCTTGTTAATGGCAGATTTTTTTGCTCATTCAGGAGGACAAAATGCTGCATAAATTTAAGCATGAGAACAAAGTTTCCAAATAAAAAAAGAGCATAATCTCATCTTCAGAGTGACATCAGATTTTTCTGTCCTATTATTCGCCTCACTCGGACAGCCTGCTAGGACATCACAAAACATTTCCTGCCAAAATGAGCCTAACCATCCCATTGTCCGTTTGACACATTAGTAGCAGGGAGTGAGCTGAAAAGCTCTCGAATGTTGCAGATTTTGTAGCGCACTCACACATAATGGAGAAAATCACTTGCTCAGCTTGCAGTGGAATGAGCAGAGGTCGGTGTATTTTCCAGTGTATTACAAAGTAATCTCATTTTCCTCTCTGGTAAGGAGCCAGATGATCATGCATCAACATATAAAACATAGTCAGATACATTGCTATGCATTATGCAAACACTCACAATCGTAATAGAGTTGTTTAACAAGTTAGCACTGGATGTCTGTTTCAGGTTGTAAGTCCATGCTCTCTTTTCTACACCAATATACTTTAATAATAAGAAATTACTATTTAAATCAAGTAAACATCCCAGGTTGTGTCTAAACTGGTAATAATCTGCAAAAAAAGAGAAACGCGTAGAAAAGCAAACTTTCATATCCATGAGATGAGTTGGTGTATCCAGATGAAAATAATTATTCAGAATGCGTCATCCAAGTTGAAAGGTCTTTTTTTTTTTAGCCGTGACTCAACTTGATAACACAACTTGCCTTTTTGCATGATTCTATCCCACACATGCAGAATTTATACAGACATATAAATAAGCCACCCATTGGCTTACTAAATATTCACTTTATTCCGGAAAACGTTATCGGCCATTGGTGAAGGTGAAAGCAGAGTGAAAATGCTTTTACCAGTGTGTGTAGTGTTAGCAAAATATTTCATAAATTACTAAATAGATTTTAATGACATTTTCAGAAAGTAATTGTTGGATTGACATCTACAACTAATTAAATTTTGGAGTAATCCCAATTCAAAATGGCCACCACAGTTTATAAACCTTAGCCAACAAAAACATGACTGTTACTCGGTCAGTTTTACAGATGTTGAGTTAAAATTTGGTGTTGTAGTAGCTGAGAGTCATAGCCAAAATATACCCCCAGCACTACACACTGCACAAGACTTTTGTTTCAAACTTTATTGTTATTCCAGTTTTACCAATCTACTGAAAATGTATTAGTGACACCAACTGATCAGTCAGGACTGCAACAAAAAGCAGATATGAGTCGAGGCTTTCAGGAATTTGTTGGTTATCCTCACAAATGTGTTTGTTTAATCCCACATAAATGAACACACAAGTCTGTGACAATGTAAAAAAACAAAAAAAGAAACATACAAACCCTGCTTTATTTTATTTAGTGCTCCTGAAGCTGGGTGTTACACAGGATCATCTACAAGGAGGTTTTCCAGGACTGATCTCAGGCAAGCCGCTCCACCAGTCACCACAGAAAGGCACCCCTGGGTGGCCAGAAATCACTTGGACACAGCCGAGCTCCAGAACAAAGAAGAGGGAGCATAAAGCATGCAGGTTAGGTGCAATCAACTTCCTTCTGCTGTCTTGGCTCTATTTGCTGCCAGTGGGATGGCGTTGATGACAAAATCCTGCTTGTCCAAGTCAGAACAAATGTTTCTACAATGAGGTCAGGGAGGTATGCTGACTAAATACACCATCTGTATGTTTTTACACTACATACAGCAATTAAGAATTATCATAAAGTGAGAAGTAAATATATATGTGGGTCATACTGAGAATTTGTGTTTAATTCCCATTTCTCATTTCATTAGTTTTATTCCTCTCTTTGTTTCTGTCTCTTACTGTGACTGTCTGCTCCCCCCTCTGTTCACACTCATCTCCTGAGGCACCCAACCAAATTTAACATTTACAGACAACCAAAGTATGAAAAATACTCTTTCAATCTGCATCAGTAATGCCCTGATATGCAACCCCATTTCTGAAAAAGTTAGAGTGATGAAAAGAATGTGAACCAAGACAAAAATGTCACAAATCATAAAATTCCTATATTTAATTTTAAGCTAGACAAGTAAAACAACAGAGTTGAAAAAGGTTTATTTCTGTTGGTTTTCTTTTGGAAATTCTACCATTATGAATTTGTCAGACGATGTGTCTGAGAACCCAAACACTAGCCCTACTAAGGAGATAACTGGAGTAAGAATAACCTAATTTATTGAACCAAAAACAAATAAACAACACCACTGAAGCAGGGAATCTAAAACTGATAAATGAACCTGTACTACAGCTTCATAAGGAGACCAGCTAATGATAAAGATCTAGCACTGAATGAAAGAAAGATAGACACTTAAATACTGCAGGGATAATGAACAGATGAAACACCGGAGCAGGATAATCAGAACCTGCCTGCTGGTGCGAAACAAAAACATGAAGCAAAACTAAAATAAGGAGATTCATAAAAGCAAGAAAACCAAGAAAATACCCAGCTAAAAATGTACAACAGGAAAATCTGTAAAAATCAGTCCAGCCAACACTTAAAAAAAGAACCAGCAAAAAACTTAACACGTGAACATTTCTCTCATGCAACTTTAGTTCATCTGCCTTTAAGTTTCAAAACACAGATTTTTAAAAACAACACATGAAATGCAGCACTATTTACAGGCATGAATTACTAAATGAAATCAGTAGTCTCCAAACTAAATGAAAGGCCCACCATTCCCTGACAGAATGCATATTGCTTATCATCTTTCATGCCAGATTTTTAAACTAAGACTCTTTTATTATGAGAAGGAACAGAGTTCTAGCCATTCTAGTTAAACCTTGTAAATGACAACATGCAAGATCTCATGAGATATTGGGAGATCTTTGTATGTAAAGTATGTGTTTAGCATGACTCCCAGCTACTATCACGCCAATTTTAGCTCAGTGTTAGTCATGTTTGTCTTGACTAAGGCCAAATAGCTGTGGTAGCCATCTTGAATTGGGTTAATTCAAACACATACACACACAGTTACATGTAGAAACATTATCGCCTTCACCGGAGGGTGACAACAAACATTAAAGACTAATGCCAGAACAAGAGTTGGTAGCTTTTGTCCTTTCTTACTATAATAATATGGTATTGCACAAAATCAAATAGAAAAGTCAGGTATCTATCTTCAGAAATTCATCATTCTAGGAAAAAAAAACATAATTACAATTATTACAGTGCATTTCAGCAAACGTAACCTTGCAAATATTGTACTATGTAACTTAAAAAAGAAAGCTTCACTGAGAACTGTAACATGTTCAAATTATAAATGCCATCATTTGCATCAGTTCTTTACATATGTTTAATATACGTTGTACACAGGCAAGTCATTTCAGAGGCTTGAACAGGAGTTTGGTTCTTGGGAAACCTGTAATAAATACTGGTGGCACTGCTGGCAGAAATGGTTCAAACAAATAAGGCAATGTGATAAAAGGGAAAAAAAACTGCTAGCAAGAAAATTGTAATGTAAGCAACAAAAGGTTGTAAATGTAAAAAAGATAACGATTATTCAGTCTGAGGGGAGGTAACTCAGAAATGCACACAGTCATTTTTTATATAAACTGATAATAAGTATAGATTCAAACAGTCTGTAAAATATTACATTAGACAGAAAGAAAAAGAAACAAGAGCAATAAGATGACTCTTCAGCTAAATCTAATTAGCATAAGTAGCCTTGGGGTGCAGGACTTGGCCTTGTCCTCTCATTCCCCTCATAGCTGAAAAGATTAGTAAGAAGGCAGCTTTTTCAGTACAGCTGCAGTGATGTCAGCACTCCTACTGGATCTTATGATTACTTAGAGTTTTTCTGGCCTACTGCTGGATGTAGAAGTGATGACCTGGACTCAAACTGAGAGTAAAACCACAAGACTGGTGGAGGTGGAGGTAACGTATGGGTGGCAGATTGTAGCTCGTCCACAGGGCAGCAACATGTTTCCCTGTTGTGAAACAACATAAAGTAAGAACTTTATGTTTTCTCAACTTCTTGCTTTATAATGAAAAAAAGGATTGTATAATGTTTGCACAACTCTAATTATGATGATATTTCACTTGATAATCCCATAAAATTACCTGCAATGTGTTGCTCACATCCATCCATCCATACAAGAACACACTATGACATTTTGAATGTCATAACAGAAAATTAAGTGGCTTCATAATGGCTGCATTCTGCTAAGGAGGTCCTGCTGTTCGGCGCACTGTAAGGGCTGTCATGGTTTAAAGGGACACCATAGGGAACTCAGCCATCATTACTATAATTCCACATTTTTACTTTAATATGTGAAAATGTGGGGCGTTAAAGCTGTAGTAATTTGCACATTAAAATTACTAATAACCATTGTTGAGCATATTTAAATCATATTTACCATCATTCCTTAAAGATGATTGTTCTCTAAAGCATCATAGGAAATTAATTTCTGTAGAAGCATGTATTTTTCAGTCATAACTTTTTCATACTTCATCTTATTTGATATTTAGAAAAAAATACAAAAAT
>JAOXNZ010000166.1:6053782-6064776 GCA_028566095.1 Kryptolebias brasiliensis
GGGCTGGTTGGTTTAGTTTATTTTTGAAGCGCTTTTTCTTGCACTATCAGCCTCTGTTTGAAAGATCCACTACCCACAGGCAGAGAAGGGGTGACATGCAGCAGAATCAGCTGACATCGACCTTCAGCTTCTATACATTAAGCTTTCAATCAATCTGTTGAGCTACCCAGCACCTTTTATTGTTTGACTTAACTTTTGAAGCCTTTGTGTGGTTCCCTGCCAGTCTTCAGCCGTAATGTTTTTTCCTTTCAGTCTTTAGGAATGTTCATTGATCTGGTTAAAGGATCTGAAAACACAGAGCTTCAGCGAGAGGATTTTATTTTTCTACGCTGTTGTTAAGATGTTGAGGATTTGAAAGGATGCAACACAACATGACAAAGCAAAGCAATCAACCGATCCATCTATACTGAGAGCGAATCAGTTCATTGCAGAGATGGCACCACGTAAAGGTAATTTATACCTTGTTCAAGCAATTAAACACCAACAATTTACAAAACACTTCCTCTCCTCTACATGTTGCTGTCACTAATGTCACTGGTCTCAATCTGACCAAGAAATTCTGGTGCAAAATTAGCTAAATTGGTGTTTAATACAAATGAAAATTTTATATTTCATTGCTGAAATCAATGCCATTTAAATTGCAACAAAACAAAACACACTTGCATCAGGGTGAAGTTAAAAATATACATATTTGTTTTTATGGTCAAACAAGACAGAGCAGTATCTTCAGATATGCCGTCCTTCCTGTCTGTCCTTCTCATTTTTTTTCTGTTTTAGCTTTATTTCAGTGTCTCTTTGTTGCTCCTCTTTTCTTGCAATCCCTCCTTCTGCCTCTGGCTGCCAACACCATTGCCTGACCTATCCATTGTTTTATCTGTGTAAATTATTAGGTTTTCTTCTATGACGGGGCTATATATACCCTCCCTTGGCTTGTCACGTTCATGTGCATTTATTGTCCTCTTCTGCATGCTGCAGATGCCGGTGTGCCCTGACGACTCCCCAGCCGACCTTTAGTGATTCTATTAGATCTGACTGGACCCTGGCCAGATGTGGGCAATAAATCAAATCAGAGGCTCGGAGGAGTGGATGCAAGAATGCACCCTTTGTAAATCCACCGTGTCCCCATCAAGGTCTACCAGCTTCTGCATGGATTAATATTGACACTGATTGTCCCCTCACTGATCCTTTTATTCTGTCCTAAAACAAAAATCATCTGATGTGAAGATTCGTAATAAAAGCTGGTTTGGGGCCAAATTGAACCAAAAGTAGAAACTTACTATGGAGGAATCTATATAATATATTTGTATTATGACCTCAGGCATAATGACAAAACTATTTCACTGTGAATGTAGCAGCGATTTAATATCTTTTCTAAGCAGAGATGTTTTAGCCCGTCAGGGTTGTTTGTTCAGAAAAAGGAGCATTAAGACATCTTGGCACTTACAGGATTCATCTTTTGTGTATGCACCTTAAACATTGCTGTCACGTACTGCAAGTACAGGTTGACGTTTTTAAATAAAAATGGGAACAAATTGCTGTTCGTTTTTTGGAGTCAACTTACCTTGACTCATCTGCAAAGACCAACACTAACATGTCATGTCAGCAACAGAACAATTCTCCAGAGCCAGACAAACACTGACAAACTGGTTATTGTCTCTACAGTGATGTCGATTCAAGAACTCTTTTCACTATTGCTTTTCCTTCATGTCTCCTCAAAGGATGTCTTTAAAGGAGAATGTGGGAGCAGAGAAAAAGCTATTTACCCGGAGTGATCTGTCAAGTGAAAAGAAAAGGGCAGTTTGGTGTAATTATTAGTCTGTGTCTACAGGCTGCAGGAAATGCAGCAGGCTCACTGAAATGCTCTTTTAAAGCAAGTCAGCCTTGACTTTGAGAACTTGACTGTCAACAGGCTGAGGGAGACAGTGATGAGAGGTTGGCCTTGGCGAGACAGAGTTTGTTCCACCCCAAAACATCACTGTTGCAAGAGTAAATAAATACTTAGTGAATAAATCAACTCCAAAGCAAGAAGAAATAAACAGTGACACCTTATAGTCTCAAAGGGCAGCCCCAATTTTTGTATCCTGGACATAGTTTTTTTTTTTTTTCTAAACTGTCATAACAGAGGTGTGTTATTGCTCGTTGTCAAAAGTTAATTCAATAATGTTTTTGCCTGTGTCTGTATGAGTGTTCTGTTTGTCTGTACTGTTAGCAAAATATCTCATGCACCAGTGGATGGATTTAACTAAACCTCTCAGAAAGTAATCACTGGTACAAATGATTACCTTTTAGAGTCAACCCAGTTCAACAGCTGAGAGACTTTATGAAACTGATAATGATTCCAAACACATTTCTTCAGTGCTAACAGATTGCACAAGATTTTTGTCTAAAATATGGTCATTCCCAACTCATACCCTGAGTGTGAACTGATCAACAACTGTGAGTCACCTGTGTCTGTTACCAAAATATCTCACGAACAACTGGACAGATTTTAATGAAACTCTCAGAGAGTAATCTTTATGTGTACATCTACAACTGATTAACTTTTGGAATCAACCCAATTCAAGATGGCGATCACAGCAAGTTAACCTTAGCTAACACAAAAATAGTTAAAAACTCTGTCAATTCTTCTTATCTGAGGGCAGGAGCTAAAATGAGAGAATCAGTTGGATGATTTTTCTGCTCAAGACCTAGAAATTCAAAGCGATAGCGATTAGACAGTGCAGAAAATTGATTGGGATAATTATGGGATGTGTCAGAATACTAAAGAGATCTATGATAGTTTAATTGCAAACATAACTAGGTGTCTATATTCGTGCGTCTGCAACACACTGGTGCATTGAACAAAACATCATGTTCACAAAAATGTTAATTTAGCAAGTGTGTGTTTTTTACATTAGAGAATTTATTTGTCAGTATTAGCAGACTTGTCCAACTTTTCCACACTTTAAACTAGCATTTGTTTTTTCATTAATCAACTCTCAATGTTTCACAATGTCAAAAAAAAACAAACTTTTATAAAGTTTAGCAACAGTGAGAACCAATGAAGTCAAGGTCAAGATTGTGTCAATTTGTACAACCTTTAAAGTGTCCAAACAGACTGCAGTGTTGTGTCAGTCTAAAGTAGAAGATGCTTGGAACAGATTTCTTAAATCTGGCTGCTCAGTCGGAGTGCTCAGGATCTTAGGCTGGGGTGAAAGGTTATGTTTCCACAAGGCAACAACTCAAAGTACACCTCCAAAAAATACAGAAGACTCCCAGTGAAAACTCTGCGAGTTCAAGGGCCAGACTCAATAACACTTGTGTAGTTTCATGACTAAAACCTACACAAACAAAAAGCAGAAATGTGCATGCATATTCTTTGCAGCGGATTTCAAAAGTCACAGTCCTCCCTGTGTAAATTATGTTTTATGTATGAACACAAACTCATCTATAGCCTTGAGTGATTGCTGACATTCCTCTTCCTATTCATCGGCATACAAAATGTCTGTTTTCATCATCCCTAAATAGAGAATATATTAAAGGAAACATCAGAAAAGTGCATTTTTTTTCCAAAAAGAAAGACACTTAACATTGAATAAGGAAATGGAAATAGTTTTCTTTGGAGATCTAATTTTTAAAGCACAGCTAGAAAACAGAAATGATAACCTCTGTAAGTTCAAAAATAAAGGGAGCTTGCAGATGTAAAAAACAAAGAGTTATATAAAAATATGGGACAAAAAGCATATTATTAGCCAAGGCAGGAGAGACAGAAACCATTTCTTTATCTGCACTGGTTGAACATAGCCTAGAAACTGGATTCTTCTGGATCGTTGTTTGGAGATTATTAGGATTCAGTCACAAATCTACAGATGGGAAATTATACATTTCTCTTTTTAAAGAAAGCTTTGAAAGCTAAAAATAGCACATGTGCCAACCAGAGTATTACCTTCTGCCAGAAAAACAGAATGCTTTTAAAATTTTTGTTCTGTTTTTAAAGTCACACTAACAGGTTGTTCCAACCCTACAGGGATGCATCCTTGAATACATTAGTAAAATTAATATGAGAAACAAAATTCGGTTTAAAAAATTCTACTGTGCTATTTTAATACAAACATATTTGTTGATTTATGTTATTTCTACCTATTTTATCTTTTCACATAACCATATGACATTTGAATTGAATTAGGTCTGAGCATGGTTTAATGAATATGTAAATTTAATTGTTGTTTTATGTAGTGTGTGCGTGTGTGTGTGTGTGTATTGTGTGTTAGAGTAGTGAGCTTAAATTGGCTGCTCAAAATGCAGCTTCACAACTAGTTGGTTGCTTAGTTCCAAATGTACAAAATTGATTGAGACTGCAATGGAAAATTTACCTATTTTCTCACACTTTTCTCCCAATTGTTACTCGCCAACTAGTCGTCAACAGTCGCAGCACAGTGAAACGCCACCTTAAGTAGCAGAGGGACTTGTTGCTTTGAGAAATCTATGTTGCTCCTTGGTCTCTGATGTCTTTACAGCAGCTTGTATCTACTGTCTCTGTGGTACAGTTGGTTCATTAATAGTTGATAAAGAGTTTGTAGGAGTTGAGTTCTTCTTCACTGCTTCCATCACTGTCTCATTGCTGAGCTCAGATATGTGCTGATCTCTGATCAGCAGAGCTTTTCCTTCAGATATTAGCTGGATTACTGAGTCCGAGACATTGCTATGGAACCAGGTTTTAGTCAAAACAGAACACACACTGACATTTTGCCACATGTGTAATTGCAGCAGTAATTATGCATGAGGTATGCAAATTCTTGAATTACTCATTTTCTAAATCCTTGTACATAAACTCATATGCATGAGACCTGACAATGGCTCAACCTGATGGTTAAATATGGTTGACTTTAAACTTTCTTTTCTCGTTAACATGCTAAAAACCTTCAAATGAAAAGATGAGTCAATTAACCAAATACTGATCATTATCTCACTGAATTTCCATTCAGAAAAACACAATGGCAAAATGCTTTGGAGAATTCTTTACATAATGGGGGAAATAAAACTTAGTCTATTTGAAGAAAGGTCTCAAAATAAAATCTTACACTAGAAAGGCTTTTAAAATGTTAAGTCAACACTTCATCAGACTAAAATACTAAACAAAAACTATGTGATTTCAAGAAAGGGGCCGAGAGAAAATCATTTTTGTAGACTGAGTTGCAGTATATAAATGTCAGTAAGTCAGTAGATCTGCTTTAATCTAAAAATACGGGGTTTTGAACATAACTTGCTTCATTTGATGTACAAAGACAGTGTTCTGTATAACATTTTACAGTTAAAAAAAAAGATCTGAAATAAAGAGCTGAAACAACCATATGGTTTAAATTTTCATTCTATTTCCTCTGTACTGGAGTCGGTCTATATAGCAGCTAATACCCCAAAGATAAATACATTGATCTATAGAGATGTTGTCCAAACATCCATGCTCTCTCCAGGTGAGAGTCAGCAAACCTCCAAGTGGAGCCTGAAGGAAGAAAAACCTATTACACAGTAATACATCTCCTCCTCAGAGGAAGCAGCAAAGCAGGACACAGAAACATTAAATATTTACCATCTGTGTGCCTAACTACACTCCTGACAAGATCACAAGGACAACACCTCCACGCCCAGAATTATGTTTCCAGGTCTTTACTGGCAACTTTATATAGAAGAAGATACAGTTTTCTTTACTTTAAGACAAATTACTTAATCATTTTTTGTGTTTTTACAAAATAAAAAGCAGGTAATTAAACAGCAACTACTAAAATTCTATAATTTTGGAGGCCGTTGATGATCAACCAAAAGGCACAAAATATTCACAGCTTCCTTTGAAGCTGAATATTCAGCTCTGAAAGTTAGTTTTACGTGTAAGAATAACAGCAGCAGGAAAAAACAAAACAGGGGAGTAAAAGAAAGGCAAAAGACTAATGAAGTCGTCTCAGAGCAACACTACCCCTCGCTGTTAACCAGGGGAACTACTTTTCATCCTCTCAAGCTGCTTTTAATGCCTTGGGGCACGTTTCAGAGCTCTGTTTGACATAGACGACTCTGAATTTCAAGACAGAAAAACTCCACTGGCTTCGCCACAGCAGAGACTGAGAAGCTTCACAGCAGAGAGAAATGGGTCAGGAGAGGAAGGCAGACCAGTTAGCAAACAAAAAAGATTTGATTTTTTTTTTTATCTTTATAAAACCGTTCATTATTCTAGTTCAGGGTAAGCGCGTGTTACTGTGGATTATCAAGCAGAAAAAAATTCAACAAATGAGATTCTCTTTCTACCCCTAATTGCAAAGGCAAGATTATTGGGGATGCTGACATTGTATAACTCACTCATCAAACACAGAAAGATTCCAGCAGGAGCTCTGGAGACTATTCTTGTCTACCATCTTCCAACCCCACTAGATCTGAAATATCATAAATTTCACAACTCATCTCTAGGCAATGATAACAGATAAATGTGGGGCAAGTTGCAGGGAAAAAACAGGCAAACAGAGACAAAAAAAGAGTGAAAAGGTGTGTGTTTTTGTGAATCTTCAGGCAAAAGGTGTGGGTATATATAGCATGATTAGGCATGACACAACCAAATAGCCTTTATTTCGACTCTATCTGTCTTTGTATTGCCCATTTGCAGTCATTAGTGTGCTCGAGTGGAGACAGAGATGAAATATGAAGTCACAAATCACACGATAAGAGTGGGAGATTCTGCGAATGTGCCCTTAGAGCGGTGTAGAAGGAGGGCAGCAATTTTAACGCACTGTGCTACTGAAAAAGCTCAGCGGGACACAAGCTCATCCTCTGGGTGAAAACTGAGAGCAGGAGCCCATTAAAAAAAAAAAAAAGAGAGAGAGAGAGAAGGAGGAGAACCAAGATGATTTTTCATGAAACAACTACCAGGAGGGAAGAAGCCTGAGGGCCACATTCTTGGTTTAATGACTTTCCAGACAGAGGTGCAACAGATTCTCAGTAAGGGTTTGATGTTGATGTATCCACACCAGGGTTAGAAACAGACAGAGAGATTTTTATAACCTTGCAGCCACATCAAATTAATCATTCATTGAGAACTCAGGGTTTGCTCACCATCAGTAACATCAGCAGGGCTGACTGTTTGGAGCTTATGCCTCTTCTTTCCCACTCTCCCACTCTTATCTTACACTTACAATTATTGTCATTCAGGCATTATCTGAAAAGAAAAGCATTAGATGTACACAAGATTACATGTGAAGGGGATTTAGCTGTTTAACTAAAATTATGTTTTGTGTGTGTAGGTTTGGAGTATAATGTTTAAAAAAGAAAGAAAGAATGCCAGAAAAAAAACTATGTGATTAAAGCTGAGCTGAAATCAAGTCTCAAAAATTTACATTTCATGAATGTTATTTAGTCAAACACAGCCACACAACATTGCAGGAACCCATTTCTCTGACATAAAAGTTAAATTAACAGTTTTTAGCATTTAAGTCAATAATTTCCGAACTGGGTTATTTGTGAGGCGGAGTTCTGTCCTGGTTCTTGATAAGCGCTCTAAACCCCGGCTGGCCAAGAAAGCCGCTGCTATCTGGTTGTTTATTAGTGGAAATGGAAGAAAGAGCCTTTTTTGTACACCAAGAAATGCCAGAAGACTTTGCGGGAGTAATGGAGATACAACCATACCAGTATGAACCTGAACCAACAGCTGGATCTCCAGAATCAGATGAAAACTCTTCAGATTCAGATTCTGATGATCACAAGGACCGTCATGGCCAACAAAGCAACACGCATAACAACCGAGTTGGGAACGTGGAACGGTGAGATCCGATTACCCCCAGATCGTTGTCATAACATCAGTACACAACATAAAGACGGCAGGAGAGAGCTAACATTGCTAACCAGTTGCTAATGATGCTAACTTGTAAACAACGTGAGGGCGTTTCTGAATAACGTTTATTACTCACACCAGAGTAAACTAATCAACAGCAGGTTCAGACTATGACAGTTGTTTAATCACACATGGATTGTCTATATTTTTTTATCAATAACTGCTCTGCTCTGAATCACAAACTGATCTCAGGCTGTCGGCCTGGAAGCAGCTCAGACCTTTAATGACAGCGTGCGTTCACGTGATGTTTGTTCACTGTGGAGATGTCCTCCTCTCCATTCGCTTTTCTTTTAAAATTAAAAATAGTTAGGACTGCTCATGGCAAAAGGTCCTGTTTTCTTGGTGTGAAGCCGCAGTAACGAGGGTCGGAGCGGTGCTTCTCTTTGAAGTGATCCGAACCCGAATTCTGATAGTAATCCTGGCCTGTCAGCTCCTTTTACTGTTGGACAAAACTTCTTACAGCCTTTTGTTATAAAGTCACCTGCTTTTCAGATGTCATTGCAATCTTTCATTCTTTCCACTAGAGTCACGTCAGAAATCTGTAACTTGAAGGCCAGTTTGGTAACAGTAATACTTTTAGATAAAAATGGGAAATGAAATAAAAACTCAGCTTGCAGCAGCTGTGGAGATCATACTGTAACTCTTTAAAAGACGCAATCTGACAGTGAGCTGCTGAGAGCGAAGCTGCTGCAGTCTCCCAGCAACACAGGATGTGAAATCTGGTTTTACAGTCAGTTGTTGCAGAAAACGACAGAAAACACCAAATTCAGAACAGAATTCATTTGACTGTTGTAAAGTCATTTTGTGCACAACTACATAGTTGAAAACTCACTCAGTGGTATTTATGATCTTCTGTATAGGCCACATTGTTGGATAAAACGCAACAAGCATATTAGCAAACTCCAAAAATGTGATATGATCAAAACAGTAATTTAATAATAAACCTGAAAGTGCAATTCAAAAAGGTAATTGCTTCATTTTTATTTATTAAAGACAGAGTTTAGAATTCAGTTTCCTGAAAATTAAATTTGTCTTTAAAAGTGAAATGACCACATTACCTTATTTAAATGATATTATATAAAGCTTTGCATATTTTAAATGATGTGAAGCTAAAGATTTGAAAGACTCTTTGACAAACATTCACAAAAACATCTTCAAAGCGAAGTGAAGTGAAGTGAGTGAGGAGTGAGTGGTCTCAGTGAAATCACACCTGAATGTAAATGTCATTTGTCCCACAGTGTCTCCAGGAGCATTGTGATCACTGTGTTCACATTGATTTTCACTCCTTTTCAGTCCTCAACATCAAAGAGAAAAGCCACTCTCTCTTTTGCTTTTGTTCCCAGTGTGGCATTTCACTGAATCTGGTGGAGCAGTTCCTGTCCTGACTCTTTGACATCCCTCAGACTCCTGCTGGGAGTTGTTACACCTGATCATCTAAAGAGATGACTTAGTGCAACTCAGTATCTGAGGACGTTTACATGACCATATGGAATTATTTGAAAATAGAAAAGTTAAGCGAGAGAAGATCTCCAAACTGAGAAACACATCAAGTCATCTCTGTTCTAGTGATGAAGATGGAGTCAGTTGAAACAATGTCTCATCAGTATTACATGAGTTTGCCAACATCACGAGTTTGTCAGTAAGTTTGTCAATGTCACATGAGTTTATCAATATTAAATAAGTTTATCAGTGACACATGAGTTCATCAATACCACATAAACAGGCTGTCCTAATCATCAATATTACGAGTGCAGTGCTCAGTTATTTTTCCAACACTGAGCATGGTATAAATGTATTGCCATATAAGTTTATCAGTATTACATGACTTCATCGATACCACATGAGTTCATCAGTAAGGTCTTCAATGACACATGAGTCAATCAGTAATAACTGAGTTCATCAATACCATATGAGCAGACCACCTTAATCATCAATAAAACATGAGTGCAAACCATGATACAAATGTTCATTCCCACATGAGTTCATCAGTATTACACAAATTTACCAAATACCACAGGAATTTATGAGTATAACATAAGTTCATCAATACTACATCTTTATATATTCCTTTCAGACTGCAGCCTGTTCAAACTGTGTTTTGGAACGATGGCTCTCGAGCAACACAAATTCACCTCCAACACGAAGAGAGCAGACTTGAGGGAGTGAAGAAAATTGTAATCGAATGCAACCTTGGTGACTTTTTAACTGAAAGGGCAGAACAAAAATCATCAAGTCAAAGGTTAAAGTACTCATTCGACCAAAAATCACTTAGTAAAAATGATGTTCTTTAGAGTGTGAATGCTTCTCTGAGCCCTTCAATAGAAGAAAAAAATGTTTTTGGAGTTTAAAAACAGAAATTTAGTAGAAATAACATCTGCAGTTGAGCTGCCTCGTCCTACTGCCTGTTGTGAAGAATATTGACATGTTTTCATTCAGGACTCTCTGTTATCCACATCATCTTCACTGACTGAAATAAGACTTTGATAAACAGTAACAGACAGTTAATTAGGACAGGTTACCTGTGACGTATGCTTTTCCAAGAACAGAACATTTTCAAACGGTCCTCTTAAAAATTTTACTTTCATTTCGCTTTTATCGCTTTGTCACAAATGCACAGAATTCAGTGAGACTGCAACTGAAAGTTTTCCTGCATTATTGAGTCAAGTTTGAGCCTGAAACTGGTCTCCAACAGTCACAGCGTACTGAGATACTAAAGAAGGTAGAAGGGTTACCATTAACAGGGTTACTATATAAACATGCGGTGAAGGCTGCAGAGCAATGCTTAAAAAAATCAACATCCATTGTTAGTTGGAAACTGAAAACAGTCTCTTGTTTTAAAGCTAAGTGGTCCTCTCTACAGGGAGGATAACCTGACTGAACCTGGTTCAACCAAACCAGTCTTCCTGGTCATTATTTCTGTAGCCCAACAACAGCTGTTACATCCACTAAAAGACCTTCACATGCTGCTAACCCAGCTGATATCGGCAGTGAAACGTCAGTTCACTTTCACCTTTCATTGTTTAGAAAGAGCTCAACTTTTCTTAAAGATATCAGCGAAAGCTGCTCTGTGCACTGAAGGATTATTTTATTGGTATATAATCACATTATGTTTGATAAGCATTTCATGATTTAAAGGCTCTTAGGTTTG
>JAOXNZ010000166.1:6084675-6100302 GCA_028566095.1 Kryptolebias brasiliensis
GTACCCGGAGTAAACCCACGTGTGCACAGGGAGAACATGTAAACTCCACCCAGAAAGGCCCCAGGCCGGGATGCGATACTTCAGAGTCCACAACAGAATATTAAATTATTTAGCAAACATTTATTCAAAATAAATAAATAAAACAAATCTGATATGGTCACCAAAAACTGAAAATTTCAAAGAACTATCTGAAAAATGTGTCTTTATTTGATTTATGCTATAATACATTTAATTTTCAGCTCTAGGGCTTATATGTGTATATTTATCATAATCAAAATCTAAACTTTAGCCCAACTTTTAGTAAAGGTGGTATCTCGCTGAGCTGCAACTATCAGGAGACTAGTTTGGAAAAAGAAATCCCTCATAACTGAGGGAAAATATAAGAAAATACAACATATTTCAGCTGTAAATATTTTAAATGTCTATTCGAGCAAGTGGCCATTGAGCTCTTTAGCCTTTTTTGAGTAAACCTCACTAAAGTCTCAAAGACTTTCTGGAGGCATTTGAGAGATTCTCTCATGAATGTCATTCACCAGCTACTCACAGCTCAGTGAGAAACCACCTTAATGGGGATGAAGTTGATTCCCATTGCCACCAATCAACTCCAGAGTATAATATATACATTATACAATATGAGCCAGACTTTTCAAAAACTTTAAGTGTTAAAAAAAAGGCTTTGAAAAACTATTTTATCATAACTTTATGGCATTTTGATTTTTGTACACCAATGTGCCAGATGATGCAGCTAATTAACTCGAACTAACTTTAAAAAATATGTGTCACATTTAAAGAGAAAATGTTTAATGCTTTGAACTGCCAGTCTGAAAGAGACATTTGTTGTAAAAGCTTTTGCCAGTGCCAGTTTTCATCTTCCTATATCTCACAACATAAAGCCCTTATGGTACGAATGCTATAGATTGGACTTTTAATTCTTTTATTGCAGCTTGCTGTGAAGAAATGGATGTCCTGTCGTGAGACGGCAGCATCGATCCTGCCTCACTGCAGCAGCAGGAGGTTCTTTCTGTAACCATGGGAGAAATATTTTACTGCTAGTTAAACAGCAATGTGCCTGGCTGCGGATCAGATTTTTTGTTTATCCATTAAAAAAAAAACACAAAAAAAGAAAATTACAGATGAATGCCTGAAATATATTCCTCACACATGGCTTAAAAGCAATCAGTCTGGACCTTTACTATCTTGCAGGTTTAACATACTCAAATTTTACTTTATTGCTTCATTCGTGGTAAAAAAAATCAATGTCACTTGACTGAATGAGGTAAACTGAGAGATTTGTCTGAGTCACTGAAGCATGAATCAAACTGAGAATCAAATTGACACTTGTGAGATTTCAGGGTGGCACATGAGCCTCGGTGTGTGTGTGTGCACGATTTGTGTCCGGATGTGTAATTTGAGGTAGGTCACTTGTTGGTCATAAGAACAGACTCATGTTCAGAGACATTTACTACATCTGACAGGCTGTGTTTAACATGCTAACCTGTTTAACATCCTCAGTGCACACAGAATGCTACTTTACATCCAAATTGTGAGGAAAAGACACACAATATTGGTTTTCATAAAGACAGCTTTGTTGTAAATTCTCACAGAAGTAGCACTTCTTTAAACACAAGCACAAAATAATTTCCAGTTTGAATCCAAAAATCAGAATCCTGAGACATCCTGGGGCCAAATGTTTTTTTAAAAGAGAGATTATTTGTTTTAGATTAACGTTTGAGATACATGAAAGTGAAAGAAAGCAACTGAACAACTCAAACTGAGGTTTAGGATTTGGGATGTGCTTCCTGCAGACTAATATCAGTTTGATTGGGTAATTAAAGTCACACATGATTATATAATTTCCAGACAGAGGCATGACTTCCAGGCATGTTCAAAGTCTACTGTGTCATCATAACATCTTCCAAAACAACAAGACAAAAGGAAATAAATTGACATCGCTCATGAATAATGCAGAAAACCCTCCAGCTAGTCAGTATCAACTGGAACCCTTCCTCCCAGATTCATCAAAATTACATTCGAAGTGTGTCAGTTATGTCCTAATTTTTGATCATGATCAAATACCTTCTTATCCTGCCAACCTTTGTCTCTTTTAAACATCAGAGCACAGTGTCGGTGTACAGTCTCAGCAGCTTTGCTTTGACAGAATTTGTCCTTGAGTGTTGCAGAACCAAGCAGCATCTCTGCAGCTTTGACTCTTCACATGTTCAGCTCCTTATAGCTACTACTATTATTGGTCAATGTTCTAGGGTAGAGAGATGTCCTTTCTCTGGTTTATCAATAAATATTACAGCCACAAGGATGACTAAAATCTTAAAGAAACAATATATTATGCACGTCTGAGCAGTCGTATGTCATTTGGGGTATTTTGATAGTATATTGCTCAGTAAAAATGTTAGTGCCGAGGTTTAATTCAGTTTGCTCAAAATTTAAATGAACAGAAATATACAAAAAGACCACACTGTTAAATTATGCCCAGAGCAAACAACAAACTTTAGAGTAAAAGCTTTCAGGAGTATTGGAAACACATCATCACAGCCATTTACATGAAAAGTCAAGTCAAGACAGAAGAAACAGCAAAGCCACTGCAACGTTAACAAGAAGCACATGGCAGACTGGAAAATAAAAACCTGAGTGGGGGCGACCACCAGAATAAAACCAGGCTTTGGTTTGTGCTAACAGGCTGCTGTGGATCCAGGGACAAGGTGTCATTAGAAAAGTTAAAAACAAAGACATCCCATGATTGATTTCCCTTTGGAGTATGTATTGGAGTTGACTCAACTACTACCACATGAAATCTTTGCTCAGTATCTGTAAAAATGACTGCTTTATAGGCTCTTTTGTGTTTTACATGGTTAATGGCTGTCGTGTTGAATCAAACTAACTCAAAAAGTTAATCAATTATAGACATACATCCAATGATTACTTCATGAGAGTTTCATTATAAACTTAGATATGTTGTTAACACAACAGACAAACACACACAGACACAGGCAATTACAGGCTCGCCCGCCTTTCAAGACCATAAACATGTTACCCAGATGAACAAAAGAAACAAATATATCAACACTGAGCCAACTGTTCTTTCTGCAGGTGATGATAATGAGACAATATGATGGCTAACTGCTAAAAGACTGATTTATGACAACATAAATGTGGCCATTCACATGGCTTTTCCTCCATGCAGACAGAGGAATTATAATTCAACCAACATCAAGGCTGTAAAAACCTCCATGCATGCATTCAGGCCAACAAGTCAACAGTGATGACATCATATGCAGGTTAACTACAGATTCAGGGCTTGTGTTTGAAATGAATAAAATAGAGTCAACCACAAACTTAGACAGGCCTGTTGCATCAGTTCCAACATCCAAACACTGTAAACAGCTTTGTGTCCATAAAGTGACTTCTACATTTCTGCTGACAATGAGAATGGCTGATATTTGACTTATACACACAGCAGGTGCACAGCTTTCTACAAGCTGGTCTTATTCAGCAACACATCTATGATTGTTGAACTGACTAGTGACTTTCAGACATTCTTTACAAAAACATTAAATAATACCTGATTCAAGAAAAAAACAAAAATATTTTAGTAAACACAAATAATGATAATATGTTAAGAGCTTCATTGAACCAAGTTGAATTATTCTCAGGTCCAGTATTTAAAGAAGAAATTAAATCAGATTAAAGAAGGGGTTGAATAATTTACCCAGGATTCCTTCAGCATTTTGAAGTATGGATGAAAAATTTATCTTGGTAATGGCCGATCTCTCAGTGAACATGTGGCTCTTGGATCAAAAAAGTTGAATTAATTTCACATCTAATATTAATGAATCAAGTGCTGCTGGTGCATCAGAAACACAGCTCAGTTTGCATCTGCAGCTTCTTCTGCAGCTTTCTTTGCAAACCTCACGCACGGATCCACAGCGTGCACGAGATTTATTTTAGAAATACCTGAGATTTGATTTTTAATCATGTAGAACACAAAACTGCAAACAGTCATCAGCAAATGTCAATCAGGAAATGTCAATTCAGCTTCCAGCCCGCAGTGAAGAGTTTTCACTTCTTACCTTTTCTGTGAATTGGGAGCGGACCTCCGGGCAGCAGCGGGGCTTTAATTCTGCACAGCCTGAATGGATGAAATCTTTGCGCAGCGCAGGTTTAACTGCGGCTTTTAAAGCGGCTCTGAGCGGCAGCCAGGAGCAGGTTTGCGTCCGGACGTTTGTCCCCCGATCCTCATCTGACGCTGAAGTCTCTAGTTTTCTTTCTTATAAAGCTGCACGTGCTGTCACGGTCATGTGACCATCCCTCTCCCATCCAATGAGCTCCTTCCTGCTCCTCCATCCTCCTCAGTCGGAATGATGCTGCAGCTTCCAGCAGCTGGGAGTAGTAAACACTCCCATCTTCACTTTGGGAATAGCTGCAAGAAAACCTGGAAAATTCCAGAGAATCTACTCCTTCCCACTCCATCCATACACCCATGAGTGAGTGACCATACCTCAAAGCTTTGCATTGTTTTTGTTAGGGCAAAATAAAAAAAGACCTGGCATTCATTGAAGGAATGCATATCGCCCGCCACATTTCACTTCAGAGATTTAAACTAAGATCATTTTAGGATGAGAAGGGACTGAGTTATAGCCATTTTGGTCAAACCTTGACAATAAGGTTGTGCATATTCTCACCTAATACTGCAAGATTTTTTTTTTGAGCTGTCAGCAGTAAAGGGTATGTTGTGAATCACTCTCAGTTACTACCACTCCAAATTTTAGCTCAATATCTGTAAAACTGACTTGTAGACATTTTTGGGTTGGCTTCTTTCGATTACCATCTTCAACTGACCTCAGAAGGTAGTCAGTTGTAAACGTACATCTACTGACAATCTTCTGACAGTTTCATTTAAACTTTTTCTGTGGTTTGTAAGACATTTTGCAACTAACGCACACTCACACACAGGCAAAAATACTATTGCCTACCTTGCAGCAGTGAGCCATATCTACACCAATCATGCCTTGATTTTACTCAGCTCAACACGTCTGTTTGATGGAACCCTACACCTTTCAGTCTATCTCCCTTTGAAGCTTCATCCATCTTCTGTATTGTTCTCTGTCCATCTTGTGTTGGGTTGAGTTTTTCTTTCCTCAGGCTCTGCAGATGGAAAGGATTGAATGTGAGTTAAAGTACATAAATATAGCCTGAGAAATCATGGAACAATAGATAAAAGTGTGTTTGACTCAACAAAACTAAAGTCAAAATAACACCATGAAGCTCACAGGTGCTGAATCAGGTCTTTGATAGATTACTTTGAAATTTTAAAATGATAATTTTACCTTTTTTTTCTGCTTTAAATACCATCAAAATCCTCTTCAGGCTGATCAATATTGTATTGCGTTTTTAAATTCAATATCTTTGTATTATTAAAACTAGGAAAGGCTCAATTATTTTGATGATTATAAATATTAACTGCACCACTGATTGACTGTCAGTCACATTCAAGATGGCTGCCACAGCTAATCAATCTTATCAAACACAAAAACATTTGTAACTCAGCCATGTTAGATACTGAGCTAAATTTTGGTGTGGTAGTAGCTGAGAGTCATTCACAACACACACTTCAAGCACTAACAGATCATGTCAGATCACACAAATTAATAAACATCTATAATTCTCTCATTTCTCAACATCAGATGATTTTAGTCTAAAACTCTGGTATGAAAGGTGGCGGGCGATTTGTAGTCCTTCAAGAAATGCTAGGCCTTTAATTTTATTTTGTTTTTTAAGCAAATAATCTACAGTATCTCTTTATGTGACAACAGTCATGATTTCTTTCTTCAAAAAAGTAACAAAAAAAATGGCTTCATGTTTTCATTTGATAAAAACATCCCAAAATCCTCACACACGCATCCAGTGGATGGATAATGAAAAACACTTTAGCTGACTGTCAGGTAACATAGAGTCAAGGACACTGTCAGTACTTTTGTTCCAGACACAACATTTTCCCATTTAACACAGAAAAACATCAGCATTTAAATCCTTGGCCTCTGCTTTTATTTTTCACCTTTAAAGCTGCTGTGAAGCAACACCAAACACTTGTTTTTTATTCTTAAACATAAATTAAAGGGCAGAACGACTCGGAAGGGAAAACCTCTGTTGTTTTTTTTCTATAATAGATGACAGCCAGCAGCAGCTGAGCATCTGTTGTGTTACTGCATTATTTTAATGTGTTTTAATGAAGAGCACTTTACTCCAACACTCAAACCTGCTGCTATGAAGCCCGGGGACCTTCTTTACAAAATCCCAAATCAGTTTTGGGGAAGTGATTGCTTCGCTGTTCAGTGCTGAGATGACATGCTTTAGGCTGCATACTGATGGTTTCCTTTAATTCCCTGCAGTGTTTATTGTTAGTAGCTGTGGAAGTTAAAAAATTTAAAGATGCTGAAAACCTGTATGATTAAAATATGTGCCGTCATATTGTTCCTACATTTACTCTTGTTTGTCTCCACTTCCATCTTATTGTCTAATCTCAACCTCTACATTCCTCTTCTCTTAGCATCATTATTAATTAATTTAATTCACTCTCACTCAAATAAATAATGATCCTCTTAACCTTTCTGAAAAATAATTATGAAAGACTCTCGAAGGACTGGGGGAAGGAGGACATATATTTCCTTACTGACAAAATATTACCTTATGATCCTCGCATCACCTAGTTTCATAAATGGCCTCAGGATTTTGCAATCATGCATCAAAGAAAACTGTACAAATAAAAAATTAAAACAAGTTCGATTTGAAGGTATTTCTACATATTTCTTTAAGGTACTCAGTGAAATCAGTCATGAAAAAGGTCATCCTGAACTATGCTGTGCAGTTTGAAGGAGTTTACTCCGGTAGTTTTCCAGATATAGTGAATGCAACTCAGAAATGTGGGTCCACACTGAATGTAAACAAAGCACTCAGGCTGAATCCATCAAAAATCTCATGGATGCTTGAGTCACATGACTGACCTACATCAGGGTGGCTATAGTCTGTGTAGCTAAAAAATATGGATGGTGAGTTTGACCTATTTTGAGCCACTTTGGCTGTTTCTGTAGGTAAACAAATGTATGTGACAGCTGGCATGCAGACACAAACTTTGCTTATAGATTTTTAACCCGTCCTGAAGCCCTCAAAAGAGAGGGAGACAGAGAGAGGTAGAGAAACCGTCATAACTTTGGCTGAGTTTGACCCGAAGGCCATGGGAAGGACAATATTTTCTTATTCTCTTTCTGTTCTATGTATAAACCCACACAGAAAGTGCACACACTACAAACTTACAGCTGTCTAATCAAAGACCATCTGTCCAATGGTTTATGAGATATTTTGCTAACAGACAAACTGCATTGATGCCAACAGTTAATGCCAATGTTTTCTTTAAAGATGTCACACTATTAGTTTGTGCTTGGAGTAAAAGCAAACTGTCATTGATTTTTGAAGTCATATACTTATGGAAAAAAATTAAATTATCTTTTGTAACTTGACTGTCATTAACTGAGCAGTTATTAGATTTCTGTGGTCTGGGAGAATTCAATCTCAGAAAAATCAGAGAGACATTTAGAATGCGAGACGTCAATCTTGATTAAAATCATTAAGATGGCAGCTGCTCAAAAAGACAGAAACTGTTACAGTAATGATCTCTTTCATGTGATGTTTAACTGCACTTACAACTGAAACACATCTTTCAAACATGATGTCCCCTCGGGTATTAAAATTAAGGGGAAAAAGAGAAAAAATATACAATTGTCACTACAGGTATTTTTGCCTAATATTACCATTAGGAAGGACTTGTTCCATCTGACCCAGGACTACTTTCAATTCTCAGTCTTATATGAAGTATGGTCATCATGTGCCTGTTTTTGGTCTAAAACAGGGCTTTTTGCTGTTCAGAGTGAAGCCGTGTTGTGTGCTGTGAGTGGGTGAGCGCTGCAGCCATGCAGAGTCATGGTCAAGCACCAAACACACGGAACAATGAGCAAAGCTGAACTGCTTTCAAGTGGGCTGAACAAGGACAGTTTGGCTGAAAAGAGAAGAACATTATTAACAGATCTGTGTTCTTTAATCAGACCTGCAGGGCTCCACGTTTCTCTGAACCATGCAGGAAAACATCAACTTATGTGTTGTAAATTTATTTATGTACTTTATAAACAAGTATTTTTAAAAGTGTCATTTCTGCTGCAACATGCCCAGTTTCAAATTTGAAGCTTAAATGAAATAAAACTAAATTTTGAAAATTATTTTCATTGGTCATTTTGTTAGAAGCTTGATGAGAAATTATTTTTTTTGCACATCTTTTTTGTTGAATATGAAGCAAACCCAAGAGTTTGTTAGTTTTTACTCATCTCACATCAAATTTTGCAAATATTAATAAGTTATTTTAAAACTGAAACACCCGATGCTTTCTGGCAACAACCATTTCCAAAAGCAGTGGTTAACCTTCACACTCCGGCGCCACGTAGAAATCATCACTCCTGCAGATAGAAAGCCGTGGCTCTGAGGACTGTGATGGACTACAGTTTCTTTTAGAAGATCAGTCTCTTAAAAAGTTTACTTTTGATCAGAGAAGTCAGCAGATGGTTAGTAATCACTACTGATACATTTTTTTCAGGCGCACGCATGTCACAAGTTTTATTTAACTGACTCAGGTTGATTAAACACCACATCCCAGATCCAAATGATGAAGAACTGGAAAAGTCCAGCTGATGTGTGAAAAGCAATTTGCAACCTCGGTGTTATTCATTCTGTGTTGTTCATGAATCTTTTCCTGCTTTACCGTAGATCCTGTGCTCTCTGCTTTGTTTATATTTTTTAAGGATGATATTAAGATCTGTTGCTTTAGGAACAACATGTTACTGTTATTTTATCTGTTTGTTTGTTTATTGTAGCGAGCTGCTGGTGGTGCGTTAAATAATAAACAAGAATTCTGAAATTGTAGCATCCTTATTCCAACTAATAAAGCAGAAACAATAAAAACATGATGTAAACCATTCTGTCCGTGAGGCTGACATCCTGTCTACTTTTAAGATTAGACTTAAGGCTTTCCTTTTTGATCAGTCCTATAGTTAGGGTTGGCTTGGGTTTTCCCTTAGTTCTGCTGCTATAGGCTTAGACTGCTGGAGGATAAACTGATCACATTTCCTCACTCTGCTGCTGTCTTACTCGCTCTACTGTATTTATTTCTATCACTGACATGTTTTCTTTGTCTTTCTTCCAGTAGAAACTCCATCTGGACCAGTCATTCTGTGTTTGTCTGTATCTCTTTCCTGTCCTCTCAAACCCCAGCCGGTCGAAGCAGATGGCCGCTCGTCCTGAGCCTGGTTCTGGTTCTGCTGGAGGTTTCTTCCTGTTAAAAGGGAGTTTTTCCTTTCCACTGTTGCCAATGTGCTGCTCAGGATGGGACACTGTGACGAAGTGAAGATTCAACGCAATCTGCTGGTTTCCTCAGATAGATAACTTTTACTAATTGTCTTTTTGTAATGTATGTGAATGTTTTTGTACAGTGCCCTGAGACGACTTTTGTTGTGACTTGGCACTATGTAAATAAACTGAATTGAATTGGCCAAAGTACTCACAGAGCATTCTTAGTTTGTTCTCTCCCTAGGTTAAGCAGACAATTTAATTGCCTGTTAGGACTGATTAGCTATTAAAAAAAGTAAAAGTGTTTTAACTTCCCACTTCTGACATACAGTGAGTGCAGCATAGTGGGATTAGTGGGATGTTTTAAGTAAGTGTAAAATCTGAACTATGATGAAAAGTGGGTTGCCTCAAACAAAGAGTCAGCATTGCATGAGATTCTACATTATTTTTGAAGTTGGACTAAAGTGGTTAAAACTCTGAACAATATGTGTTCCTTTGAGGAATGCTGGGTCTTTAATTTGTCAGGAGTTTAACAACCTTGATGTCACTAAACCCATTTTCTGTAGCTGGAGTTTTAATGTATGATAAAAACTGAGTTTCTCTTGTATCAAAAATCTTCCATCTGACTCCAGCAGGCTGCACTGGGCTCAGGGTTTCTGTCCGACACTCATCACTTTGTTTTTTGACCTAATTCAGAGCTGTGCTGTTAACCAGGCCCACACAATGAGGACAAATCTACTAATTCAAAAAACGATCCACGTGGGCGTCATGGTTTCCCATGAGTCCAGGCTGTGCCATCCTGTGCCTCTCTTCACTGGTGGCTCGAGGATGAGAGGACTCTGCGTGAGTCAGGACGCTCTTCTGTTTGGCAGTGAGACACATTAAGACCTCGGAGGACGGCCCCTGTTAAAACAACCATAGTGAACATGATGTGTTGGGTCTCTTGCACTCGTGCAGAGTAACATTGTTGACTCGCTGCATCCGTCTGACACTTTGGATGATGGGTACTTATTACCAAACAGAGCAAGCATAAAATTTCATTTGAAAAAAAAATTCAGCAATTGCATACATCAAAGGTTATTACTCAATCATTTTATGATTCATGCTAGCATGTGTGCTTCCATTGACTTTTCACTCTCCATGAGTCACAGTTTGATCATCTATTAGAGCGACAGGCTGTGTGACACTGGAGACAGACGGATGGCACAATCTGAGGTGCAGCTTCCTAATAACTGGCTTTTAAAATAACATAACATACTTTCATTTTTTTTAAGTGTTTGTTGCTGTTAGGAAGAGCACCTCAGACATACTGTAGCTGTAAAAAAAAACTTGATTGTTTGTTTAGTACTCAGCTCATTTCCAAAACTGAAAGAATTCACCTCCACAGGTTTATTTTTTTTAACATTTTGTGCAAATAATAAGAAAAATGTTGAAGCCTTGATCACGTTAAGAACATTGTGTGGGCTTGAGCCTTTTTTGTTTCCTTTTTGCCTATTATTTATTTTTTTTTGTACATACTGTTTTCTGTGCAGAGATGACCGCTGCTGCTGGGATGTAGGTGGAAACTGGTTTGTCTTGAAAGGTGCTTTGATTTAATCCACACTTCATCCTGACATGTGGGTGTCAGAAAACAAATCATGGAGGTCTGTTTCTTTTGAAATGCAAATATGCATGTCAATAACACGCTCGTGCCAAAATACACAGCTCTCTATCTGCACCCCTACAAGACCTAAATATTCAGAAGTACCAGAATATATGCAGCAGTTACAAATATCTGTTGATTTCAGCTCATTTCCACTCTCCTGCAGAGTCTTAAATGTTTTGTTTTCTCTGAGTCTGTTGATCTGTGCTGAGAGCTCCATTAAACCTGGGATCAATAAAACCCAGTTTAATCCAGTAGTTGGGTAATAATCCTTACTGTTTCTATTGGATGCCCAAGAAAAAAAATAATAAAAAGAGCTCGCATCACTGCATTCAAACACATCTCAGTGATTGAAAACTGCAGATAGGAGGGAAGAAGGAGTGTCTGAGTTGATGTGTGTTGGGTAGAAATGGAAAATCATGTGTGTGGATTAATGTTTTTATGAATTATTTAAGCTCAGATCTAAATATTTTACAGAATGTTTGTTAAAACCAGTTGAAATCATGTGAAGCACCTTGACTTGGTCTAATTTTCCAGTAGATTTATCTGCCCAAGGATAGGTCTAATTTTTGTTTACCACCCTACCACTCCCAAACCTGTTTACCAGTGGCTGCTTCTGAGAGAGGGGATCAAATGTTGCAGATGTGCTGTAACAGCTGGCCTGTCAGCAGGCATCATCAAAAGGTTCATTTTTCAAACTGAATTATTGTTGCTGTCTCAATCCACTCATTCCCTCAAGATTTATAGATGCTGTGAGGACAACACAGGCCAAGCAACACACTGCTGGTTTTAGCAGGAATGTGGGAAAGAAAAAAAAAATGCAGTTCAAGGTTGATGTCGAGGGATGATTATGTTGTTTTTATGTTTCTAATAAAACTCTCTCATAGCAGTTAGTTAAACTGACACATTTATTTAGCTCTTTGGACAGTTTGTCAACTGCCTAATTTAAACAGACATGATCTGCTGCAAAGATGATTTGTTTAATTTGTTTGTTTTAGAAGGGTAAAAGGAATCCGCAGTGGAAAGAAAACAGTGCCATGAGGCAGTGAGGAAAAAATACCCAACATGTAAATTCAAGTATAGAGAAACTCAGTGAACGAAAACTAAGGAGTGTAGTAACAGCTGGGAGTTGGAACAGTGGTTAGGTCACATGACTTTGGTATGGGAGGTCAGGGGTTTGAGGGTTAGAATCCTGGTGGCAACCTCGGTTACACAATGAGCAAGAGACATAAAAATGATGCCATGCCGGCTCGAACGTCGCCCCAATTAACAAGGTTCACATCAGATGTTGTGGAACCAGGACATTCTGATGAGAAATGGGCTACTGGACAAGGATATGTAATTTGTTCAATGAGTAACTCAGATTTGCAGCATGAAATCTGCTCAGAGTGAAGGACATCCTCGCCTTTATTTCCTTCAGACAATAATGTTGAATCATGCTGCATTCACTGCAGACGTGGGAAGTCTGTATCTGAAAGCTGTTGCTGAGTTAAACATGGGAGGGATGGAAGAGAGGAGGACGTGTCTCCAGCATCATCCAATGTTTTGATTGTAAAATAGGTTTTGGAGATTGAGCTTTATTGTTTCTCCTGTGAGGAAGCGATGTATCATGCTGCTCTTTTTGTTTCTACGCACCATAAAACATATTAATGTTACCAAATCTCCTACTCTGACATTTAAGAGCAGCGGAGGGTCCTGTTGTTGTTTGTATGAGTCATTTCAAGTCAAATGTTTCAGTTTGAATGTCTGAATATATAAAAACCTTTGGATTTTCTCAGATTTTTACATATTTAACCCTCCTGTTAAAAGGGCTTTCTCCCTCTTTCTATCTCTCTGTCTTTTGAGGGCTTCAGGAGGGTAAAGATGTTTATAATGTTTCGTTTAATATGTAATAAATTTCATTGACCTGCGAGGTTTCAGGCAGCCCTTCCTTCCTCCAGAGTTGTTTCTTCCTCATTCCTGCAAAAAGGCTCAAACAGTCAAAACAGACATTTAGAGAATATCAGACGTGTTGTAAAATATCAAAAGAATTTAGAGAAATAGATTATTCTTAAATGTATCCTTACAGAACATGTATTGTCCCAGAGAAATACTGAAGATAATTAACAATGTATTCATATTCATATTGATTTATTATTTATTAATTTGTGTTTGAGACACTCTGTATACACAACAATTTAAGAAACAACGGGTTGTGGTTTCAGTGCAGCTGATTACCAGGAAATTGATAATTACTTTGCAATAAGAGACCTTAGAGAATGGTAACTTTGTTGCTTCCCTCAGTTACTTCTTCCTTTTCATAACGACATGCTAAGAAGACTTTTAAGATCCCTCTCTGGAAAGCATTGTGTCAACAAAATGGCCCCATGGAGATATATTTACTGGCACAAAAAATGTTTGCGTGGGACTGATTGGGTAATTTGTGAGTAAATTATGTTTCCAAAGACTTCCTGGTGTGCTGCAGCAATGTATTAAACAACAGCACAGTTTCCAGCAAAATGTCAAAAAACCTAAATCAAGATTTTGATTTTAATTTAAAATGTAGCACAGGCTTGTTTACATTAACTGATTCAAAGCAGAATACCTACACCTAAATTCTGTCTGTCTATCTGTCTGTCTGTCCATCTGTCTGTCTGTCTGTCTCTCTATCTGTCCATCTGTCTGTCTGTCTGTCCATCTGTCTGTCTGTCTATCTATCTATTGAAACATTTTAAAGGTTTCTTGCTGTTCATTTTCCTTCCTATTTGCATTTGTATTTGAGTTTAAAGCATCTCATTGTTTTTCTCCCAAAGCTGCTTCCACTCAGGAAACCAGCAGAAATGATTTCCTGGAACTTTCTCTTGGGGACACCGTTTCTCCAGTGCAGTGCATAAATAACTAATTGCTCAAGTGCTGAACTTTTATATGGGAATCTTTAATAATTTGATGGTGGTAAGAAAACAGTCTCTGCTTCAGTCATGTGAGCTGTGGACTGCAGGAGATATCTCTGCAGTCACCTGAAGAATTTATGTTTCCATGAAATCTGCTTCACTGTGGTGAGTGTGCTGAGCTAACCTGCCCATTGCAGGTCCTCTGGGATTGGTGCTGGTAAAGTAGATGATGTGGAGGATGGGAATCCAGGACTAACTGTGGCGGAGATGCTGAATTATTCATGTCTCCACTCCTCTCTGCAGTGCGTCGACTGAGACCTCCATAACATGTGAATGAAAGATCCCTGTCTTTCCTCTTCACTAAATCTCAAATGAGGTGTTCGTTGTTGGTTTTCTTACTAGTTTTTTGTGGAAGCAGCTAGCGCCTGTTAGATCAGGCAACAGAGATGTCAGATAACCCTTCATGTGCTGAAAATAGACTGAATTTATGCTATATTTTAGGTTTAAAATGAAAGTTCAAAACATTTCTAAGATCGTTATTTTTGTTGGAACAAACTGAACCAATAAAGATGGAACTCTAAAATGTTCAAACACGAGTTTGTGTACAGACAAGAAATAAAAACCAAAGTCAAACAGAGGCTAAGTGATCTTTTACAAACACAAAGCTTTAAATTTGTTTGACCTCAGACGCCTCAGAGAAAATGGAGCAGCTCCAGGGAACACTTGGACTTGTTCCTTCCCATCAGGCTCCTTCAAATTGTCAAATTTGCGTTTCACCTCACAGTCGCGATGTTTTCAACCATGCGTGTGCACCAGCAAAGCATTAGAGCGACTAATGAGAATTAGTTTTGCTCTTCATTAGTATTCGCCAGAGTCTCAAGAACTCCTAGTTTATTAGAGACTCCCCACAGGCGACTGTCTCTGCGTCTGTGCTGATTAATCCATGATGAGTAGATTGATGAGTAGATGGAGAAACAGAGGGATTGACAGACAGACTGACGGATAAATTAAGCACTAAGTGGTGAGTATTTGCTCTCCTTTTTGCTGTGTTTTCAACACACACTAATTCCCTTTTATATGTTTAGTATTGTTTCAGGGATTTGTCTTCTTAGGATTATTAATGTGAAAGCAAACCCCTCTGAAATGTGAAAATGTGCTTACCTTTAAACAGTTTAATTAAAAGCTCATCCCACGCTAATACCTGACAGTCTGTTGTGTTTACAGATAACAAAACCTGCTTAAAAGTCATTCTAAAGTCAAAGAGACTTGCTTTAAGTTAGATGTTTGCATTTCCTTCTGCAGCATCTCTTAAGAAAACTGATAACTGATAACACTCAAAATTCATAATGCTGTATGCACGTGAATGTTGGGTGTCGTTTCAAAGCAGACTGTAAATGTAACTGGTAATCATGGCTGTCACAATTCGGGTTTTGTTTGAGTTTTTCTTTAAGTTTTTTTTGTATTAGGGTTATTGTTTCATGTTTCTTGTGTTCCCTGTGTTTAGTTTTTTCTTTTTGTTCTGCTCCCTGTGTTCCTTGTGCATCACTAACTCTCCCTCAGTAGTTCTATCAGTCCGCCTCAACCACCCACACCTGTCCTGCGTTACTAGTCAGTCACCTGTTTCCACTCCCTTGTTATCCATCCATCCATTTTCTTTACCCGCTTTTTCCATTCCGGGTCGCGGGGAGCCGGTGCCTATCTCCAGCAGTCAGG
>JAOXNZ010000166.1:6100402-6113485 GCA_028566095.1 Kryptolebias brasiliensis
CGGAGTACCCGGAGTAAACCCACGTGTGCACAGGGAGAACATGCAAACTCCACCCAGAAAGGCCCCAGGCTGGGTTTGAACCTGCAACCTTCTTGCTGGGAGGCGACAGCTCTAACCACTACGCCACCTCCTCCCTTGTTATTGACTCACTGGTCTCATGTGCTGTCCATGTTGTCCTCGCGTTTCACCCTCTTGTTCTTTGCATGACTGGCCTTTTGTAAGTTTTTGTTGCTGTCTTGTCTACCTTTTGTTTGTGTTTTGTAAAGAAATTAGTTTTCTTTTGGAGTTCTCTAAGTCAGTCTGTATTTTGGGTCCAAACCATCCAAGGTTGGAGAATCAGCCATCTCTGACAGATTTGCACAACAAAGTCCTGATAACTTACAGCTACTGTCAGAGGAGAAAGTTTACATTTGATTTCATTCTCCATTCTTCTTTAAATGCTGCTAAAACAAACAGCCTCTGAATGATGCTATCACTGCAACACTGAATGCAGAAAATCAAAAATGATCTTGGAGGGATTTTTGTTTTACTGTAAAAACTAAGAATGTTCTTTTTAGGTGGCATTTTTCTCCCCTAAGTTGTCTAATTGATGTAATTCTCCAGAGAGTTATTTAGTTACCTATTTTAAAAATAGCATTAATCAAGTACCTTTGCATAGGGAGAAAATTTCTAAAGCAGTAACTCTTCCTTCTTTGCACCAACAAAGCTGCTCTTACTGGAACTGAAATGCAAATCCTTACAGTGAAAGGTAATTAGCAGAATAAACTACTACAAGTAAGCGAAGGTGGTTTCTAGGAGACAGGTGATGCAAGTCTGGGAGCCTCCTCTGTAACTATCTTTGCCTCTCGTGCAGTTTGTGGTCTGGAGCCTGAGGATGAAACTTTCTCTGCGATTTGTTGATTCCTGCTGGGCTACGCTCAGCCTCCCGACATATCCTCCACCATGAATCAGTTTTCTAACAACCATATTCTTCTCCCTCTGAGCTTCTGAATCCATTTTATATTCCAGGAGTGTTTTTCATTAAGAATTTCAGCGCCACAGCACCAGATGCATACAAATGCCTCACTCTGATGCAACTAACAAGGTTTTCTGTCAAAACAAAAATTTAACCTTCCACATTTACCCAACGTCTTTCATCACAGTATAAATCTTTTGTTGGCTTTATGAGAGAGTAGCTGAGTATTAAATAAAAACACAGAAAGGCAAACACACACACACACCCATACACACAAACTCCTGCACTGTGAATAAGAAATACCATTTTGATTTGTGCCTGACTGCGAAACATCCATATAATGATTGCTGGGGTTATAACAACGAAAGATTATGCACTTTGGAGGAAATATGCAGATTAACATTTTTACCTAAAGACATTCCTAATGATGGGCAGTTCACAGAGTTAAACACAAATTGTTGTTGACTATATTAATTGGTTCTTTTTCAGTCCTGTTTCCATCAGGACTCCATCTTGGAGACTCTGTGTTTTCATCACCTGGCGTTATGTATTATCAGAATGCATACATACAGAGTGCCAGAAGGAGATAACAGCCATGGTGAAGGAAAGCAGGGAGGTGAGAGAGAGAAAGCCATGAGACGTCATGATCACCAGGGGCACTGGGCTAATGAGCACACCACAGGATCAACAACAACAAAAGCCACAGGAGAACTCAACTCCTCCACTCCTAACAGTAGGGAAGAGGATCCACTCATAAATCAGCAGCATTAAAGGGGTTCTTCTTACTATCCTGTTCAAAAATGTTTGTCCTGTAGCTCGTCTCGCAGCTCTGAAATAAAACATGCAAATTACACACCAAAATGTGCGACTCAATCAGGGAATAGCGTCTTATGACTGTTGGTAGTGGTACGTTGCACAGTGTAGACAAAATTTGTAAAAAAAAAAAACTGTAAGAAAAAAAATAATAGAGATTAATAGGATTTTGTTGAACGAAGTGAGGAAACTCAGTCCTTCTAGACCTCTGCATCTCAGACATACTTCACAGTAGAAATATCATTCAAAGTTAAACCGGGTTGCAGACAGTTGAACTTTACATATCTGAACTCTTATTTTGATATCTTTAACTGTTTTTGAACAATCATAGTTTAAGTTTGATGATATTTGAGAATTTTAATACAGATTGTTCTACTGACAGCTGATGATGTCACACTCTCAAGTCTAAACTTTCTACAACTATCGAATCTTTTGCAAACTCTTCTTACTTTTTTTGGTACGTATGCAAATTATACATCAAAATGTAGGTAATTTTGTCTTCTTTCATCCAGAGTGCCTCTTGCTGTTATAGGTCTTATGGTTTTCTCTTAAATCCCTCCAGAACAGAGAGTGCACACCCAAGCTTCTTTAGATTTCAGTTATATTTTAGCTCAAAATATTCTCTTCAAAACAGGAAGTAAGGAGGCTTTTTGCCATGATTTGTTATCTCCTACATACATAAAACACTTTAGAAGCATAAAAATTCCTCTGTGTGACCATCAGTGTGTTCTGCTGCTCACGATTCAAGAATCTTTTAGACAGTTTTCACACAGCGACTGTTTGTTTGAGGCTTACTTTTCTGTCATAAACTTAGCAGTCAGGGAGTGACAGACACATGTGCATGGTTACCATGGTGACCATAAGGCCACCAGTAAGGCATACTGGTGGCAGCTTTAACAATTCTTTTCTTTCTGGTTCTCTTTACAGTCTGCATACAGTTCATACATCAAACTTGATTATTACATATTTATATTAGAGTTTTAGGCAGCAGCTGCGATGACACCTTTCAAAATTTCTGCAGAAAAGTTTCAGTTTATCTTGATATCCCTCAGCTGAAATATTTAATTGTGTTTATTAGTTCACTGTAAATTTATGGCCAAGTGTGGCTCAGGAGATTCATGTGAACAAAACTCTTCTTTAAGTGCTTTGCTGCTGAATTAATCAACATTTTGTCATCAAGTTCTATAAGAATGAACGGCTTCCCATTGTTCCCATCCTGTGAACTTATTCCATCTGGCTCAGACAGTACAAAACTCTTAATAAATTATGCACAATTCAATGCAGGCATCAGTTAGAGACCATTGCATCAACATGAGCCCAGCTCAGAGAGGGTTAACGAAGGCAGGACCTCTAACATGCATAAAGAAGCAAAGATTTGTTTCTCTTTTTTATAAAATGCATAAAGATGATATTTTTGAACAGTGGAAAGAAGTTTTTAACCACTTATTTAACAAAAGTACTTAAAGGTGCATTGTAAACAAATTTTGCATGATTGACCACCAGTCCTTGACATCGGCTAGTTAATTAATATTTCAAAATATTATGATTATTAAGTAAGGTACTATTTCCTGCCTAAATGTTTTTGTTAATTTAAGTAAATTATATTTTACTGAAGGCTGTTGTACATAAAAATAGTAAGAAAAACATATTTAAAATTCAGTTAATGTTTTAAATCAAAGTAATCTCTGATTCCCAGACCACAGAATTGCCATTCTTCAGTGTTTGTGAAGCAGAAAATTAACTTTAAGATCAAAGTAAAAATAAAAAATAAATCTCTTACCTGACTCCAAGAATCTGACTAAAGATCATCATAACTGACTCACAAAGTCATAGAGCTGTGGAATCAGAAAATTAGTTCCTGTGGTGTGTTATATCATTAAAAAGGGGCGTAACAGAGACAGAAACTTGGGGAATGGATGCAGGAATTATCCAGTTCCTGTGATCAGATCACTGCAAGTTGAAAAAAAAAAAGGTCAAACACTTTGTTTTGTCTTTTTGTCAGCTTTGGTTATATTTGGAGAGGTATTCACCTCAAATCAAAGTGTTTATGTCTCAGAACACCAGCAAATAGAGAATTCAGTTATTGAACTTTGTCAAATCTGGAATTTTTGTCTAAACTTGACAAGAACCCCTGAACTTTCTTTTTATTTCTTCCTAAAAATATATAAATGATTTCAGTCAGAGGCTTCCAGCTGTGAGAACAAAACAAAAATCTTTGGGATTTTTGATTAAGAAACATTTGGTTGTAAGTTGGTCGTAATTTTAAAACGGAAAATTTGAATATGAAATATTTACCTTACCTTAGGCAATAATGTTTTGCCTATGTGTGTGTGTGTGTATGTGTGCATGTGTGTGTTTATTCGTAGTAAAATACCTCATGAACCACTGAACAGGTTTCAATGAAACTATCAAAAACTAATCATTGGATGTACATCTACAAGTGATTGATATTTGACGTCAACCCCATTCAAGATGGCCGCCACAGCTAAGTGGCTTTAGCAAACACTGAAATGGCTATAACTCAGACAGTTTTGCAGATATTGAGCTAAAATTTGGTTTGGTAGTAGCTGAGAGTTGTTCCCAACACACGCATGATATTTTTGCTTAAAACTTTGCATTAACCTTTGATGTCAACCCAATCTGTCTGTTGGTAAAATATTGTATCTCATGAACCAACAGACAGATTTCAAAGAAACTAATCATTGGATATAAATCTTAAAATTATTAAGTTTTGTAGTCACCCCAGTTCAAAATGTCCACATTAGATAATACAAAAATCTATATCAGTCAAATTTATAGATTCTGACCTAAACTTTGGTGTGGTAGTAGCTGAGAGTCATTCACAACACATACTCTGAGTGTCACATCTTTTTTCTAAAATTGTATGAAATTGCACACAATGTTATTTTCAAGGTTTGACCAAAATGGCTACAACTCATTTCCCAACATAAGAAGATCTCTGTCTAAAACTCTGGCATGAAAGGGTGATATGCATCAGTTTTAAGCATTCAAACAGTAATGATCTAAAATCTTTTTGTGACAGTATTAGCAGGCAGCCTCTGCAGTTATCAGTGATAACACTTAAAGACATCAGTGCCCGGCTTGTTGGTACAGCCTCGTCCTGTCACAGAGACTTCAGAGTTGGAGACAGGAGCTCATTTCTGTCTAAGAAAACATTTTATCCCTCTCAACCTGTCATAGAGCTGCAGCTCTTCAAACTATCAGAACTTTACCTCTTTGTTCCTCACAGTTCCTTCTCTCAGCACTCTGACATTTATTTCCCCAGTGAAGGAGTCCACACTGGCCTGTAAGAGCCAACCTGTCTGGTAATCACTCTGCTGTTAAAGCACCACTCGGCTGCTGAACATTATGCCCCGGAGCTAATAGGGGCCAAACCTGCGACGAGAAGGCAATCGACTGGTGGTGACTCTTGCTCCGTGTTTACAGTTTGAGGCTGGTGCTGGTCTAATTTCAACAAAGTTTCCGTGAATTAAAAAAAGGCCTCTGTCTCTTTTCATATGTCCTGAGCTCAGAGAGATAAGATGCTGCTCTGCAAAGATATAATGCTGGAAGGTTTGTTTTTAACCTGACGGCCTTATCCAACTCTGTCCAGATTCAGGTTAAGCTATCTTTAATCTCCTTCAAATAAATCTCTCCTCATTAATATTTATGTATTGATTTTTTTTATGTGCCTCTTATTTATTATCAGTCAAATCCTTGTTTTTATCACACAGCTGTAAGTTTGAAGCTTGAGGATTTTCTGCGTGGGTTTATAGATAGAACAGAAACAGAATGTATAAAACATCAGCTAAAGCTGTGTGATATTGATCGCAGTGAAGTTACATAATCCTCATCTCAGTTTAAAAGCTTTAGGGCTGTTTTTTTAACTTCATAATGCTCATTACCTTAATTCACCCCAGCAGTTAAAGTTAGTGGAGTATTTTAAAGAAATGCAAGTAGAGGTAAAGTTTCTGGCCATCTGTTTTTATCAGGAAGACCATATGTTTTACTCCACAAAATCATACTGCGGGAGGAAGGAACAAAGAAGGCAAGCAAACAAAACATACCAAAAACACATGTATGAATCGGTTGCAATGTCTGGAAATTGGGCAGATTTGTTTTGTAATTGGTGTCCACACAAATACAATGTTAAAGGCCTAGCATTCCTAGCATTAATGTTCTTTTCTCACCAGTTTTCATGCCAGAGTTTCAGACTGAGATCATCTTATGCTGATAAATGATGGAGTTATATTTGTTTCAGTCAAGCTTTTTAAAATAACATTCTGTACAATCTCAGGCCATATTACAACATTTTGCACGATCTATTAGAGCTTGAAGTGTGTGTTCTGAATGGCATGTCAGCTACTACCACAGCAAATTTTTGTGCAATATCTGTAAAATTCACTGAGTTATAGCCATTTTTGTGTAGGCTAAAGTTAATTAGCTGTGGCAAGCGCCTTGATTTCGGTTGACTCCAAAATGTAAATGCACAGCCAACAACTACCACAGCAAAGAATAGCTCAATATCTGTAAAGTGGCTGAGTTATAGACATTTTTGTGTTTTCTAAGATTAGTTGGCTGTGGCAGCCATCTTGAATTGGGTTGAGTTCAAATGTTAATGAGATGTAGATGTCAACCCAATGAAAACTTTCTGAAGGCTTCGTTAAAACCTGTCCAGAGGTTCATGAGATACTTTCCCAACAGACAGAGTTGACTCCAATAGTTAATGGTAAAGTTTTAAACACAGATCTTGCACAGTTAGTTAGTGTTCAGTGTATAAGCTAGGGCTCAGTCTCAGCTACTACCACACCAAATATTAGCTCAATATCTGTAAAATTGACATGTTTATAGTGTATAGTAATCACTGCAAAGCAAGTGATTTCTTCCTGAAAGTTTCTTTAAAATTTGTTCAATCATTTATGTGATATTTTGCTAATAGTGGGAACAAATGAACATGTGCACACACACACACACACACACACACAAAGACACAGGTAAAACATTATCACCCTTTTGCCTTTGGTGCTGAGAGATAACAACTATCTTGTGCCTCCTGTGGATTTTTATACTCTTTTAGAGACAGACGCCAAAAGAATGATCCCAGTTATATTCAACAAAAACCTGACTCTGAACTCCAGAGGTTAAAAAGCAGGAGTCTCATGTGTACAATGCAATAACAGCAGACGGAGATATGCAAGCTGAACTATGAATCTTGTTTTATTCCACCTTCGGGTTCTTGCTGTCTCATCTATAATCGCTCATGTGGCAGAACATGATCAAACATATTTAAATGCCTGTATTTGCCAGGCCCTCCTGCATCTCATTAGTCTGCATGAGGCTCTCTGCAACCTTGACGGCCGTTTAAAATTCACAGGAATAGACCAGACCAGTTTCTATATTTGCTCTCTGGTACTTTTTTTGTGGGTGCAAATTGCTTAAACTTTAAAGGTCACAGATAATGGATTATAATTACACTTTAAGTTTGCAGATGTCCTGTTCTGGAGAGAGAGAAAAAAGCATCAGATAAATGGAAAAAAACAGCTTTTTGTGGCTGAGATTTAACAGAAGTCAATGAAAAGGAGCACAGCTGAGGTCATAACACCTAGCATTATAAAAACAGCAGAGGGAGACAAAGGAAGTCAAGTATGTCTCAAGGAGTGATGGGCTTTATCTCTTTATTCTCAAGGTTAAAATAGTTTCCTTTCATTTTTGGCAAGAAAAGTTATCTGTATCCACTGGAGAGTGTTCAATCTCATCTGGATGGTGAAAGACAAGCTTCTCCTGGGTTTTGGTGTGTCTACTGTCTCCTGGGCTGCTGATTATCTGTCAGACAGGCCTCAGTTTGAGCAGCTGGGGAGCACCCTGCCTGCTGTGGCTATCAGTAACTCTGGAGCACCACAGGGGGCGGTCCTGTCTCCGTCTCCGTTCGTGTTAGCTCTGTACAACTCTGACTTTAATGCTGAGTCATGCCACCTGCAGAAGTTCTATGATGACTCTGTGATGGGGGGTGTCTTAAAGACAGACAGGAATCAGAGTACAGGGAATTGGTAGATAACTTTGTGAAGAGGTCCTGCAGGAATCATCTGCTTCTGAATGAGGCAAAGACCAAAGAGATGACGGTCGGCTTCAGTAGAACAAGCTTTCCTTCCACACCCATCAACATCCTGGATGATGAAGTGGAGGTTGTGGACAAACACTTGGGCATCCACCTGAATAACAGGCTGGACTGGCCTGTACAGCAGGCCTACCGTGGGCCAAATGCAACCCTTTCTAAATTTTATTGGACCCCCACAAAGCTGCCAGAATCTGACTTGTCTAAATATAATGCTATAATGTACATGTTGGAGCTACTTATATACTTTGAGCTTGTAGTAGTCTTTGTGATCGAGCCCTTCTTGGGACAAACAGAATTTTCTAATTGCTCTTTTCTTCCAGCTGCTCCCTTCTGCAGGGATCACCACAGCAAGCAAACTTACAGGAAAGATTTGGCAATTGTTTTACACCAGATGTCCTTCTTGCCACAACCTGGACTCAAACCCACAGTCTCAGCATTACAGAACCATGACACTGACCACTGAGCTACAGCAGCTCCTCTCTCTATGACAGATTAACTTGTGGAATTTCCAACCTGCAGATTTGAAATTGATTTCTGACTGAAATCATTCTGGATGAAGACTGAAGCAGTTTCTGAAGGATAAGCAGTTTTATAGTCATGAATAACTGCCACCCTTTTAATGATGTCACTGTGATTTGTTTTAATCCTTGTCTTAATAAGTGTAATGTTTTATTCTTTTTAAACTGTATTTTATACTGTTTTTATTTTTATATTGCTTAAGGTCCATATGGAGATCTACCATGCAAATTAGCCAAGGCTATAAAAAAACAAAATGAAATGAAAGAAATCCATCTGACCTGTACAGTTTGTACTGCAGTGAGGCTGCAGTACAAACACAAGGCAACAGAAAAAGTGGCATTAGCTAAGCTCAACACAAGCATCAGTTATGGAACTGACACATTAACAAAAGTCAAGGCTGTGAGTGTATTAACTAACCCCTAAATACTTCAAATTGAGGTCAAACAAACCTGCTGGAGCCACAAAACACCCCAACCCACCCCCACATACACAAAAACAGATTTGTGTGATTTCTTTTATTTATTCAATAAACCATTTGCAGGTGACTGTTGGACCATTTACTGCCTCAGTCAGTTACATTCCAACACCATACATGTTTTAGTTTTAATAACAAATAATAAAATATGATTTGTGCACTAAAAAAAACCAACTACATCTTTACATGTAAAACCTAACATTTTTTACAGTATTGTAAAGCCACAACAACATCTAAAAGGCATCAAATCAGAAAAGAACTGAAAAAAATCTACCTGCAAGAAGACTTACAACAGCTCTACAATATTAACTTAATAAAAAAACAGGTTAAACTTAGGATTTATTTACTGTGGATGTGTTTAAGTGAGTTTTAGGTTCCATTATCCCTATTACAACAACCAAATTGAGACGGAGACGTTGCATGTTACATATAAAAACCAATGCCCAGATTTGTGAATCCATGCACATAAATACAGTTTGGGTTCTAAAAACAGAGATCAGTCTGTATAGGGAAGTGTATATTTGCTTGCTATTGCATAGTTTTTGCTGGTGATATATGAACGTTTGCAAACAACAAATCCTGCACTTTAAAAGAGCTATTATATACATTTAATGGAAAACCAATCCTGGAATGATTTAAAAGGCTTTTGTTACTGGTATAGGAATAAATTCATGTTCTTATCTGACTCAGAATATTACAATATTTACTGTGAGTGGACAGACTATAACAAATATGAATAAAAGCACAATTCCAGAAATTTCTATTTTAAAAAACATTAAATATTCCATCAGCAGTACTTCAGTCTGTGTAGTGACAAAGTTTCCACACTGGGAGTAAAAAATACAACATATTCATCCTTAGCTTGTCTCTGGAAATAACAAAGTGCTGCTAAAAAGGTGACTTTCCTCAAACGATGTACTTTAAACAGAAGACAAGTGATACAGCAGTGATAGACAGTGATTTCTGTACAGAGTATAGAACTACAAGAGAGTGAAAGCTCTGTATATACAGAGCTTTCACTTGCACCACAAAATAAGCAACCGCTGTTTGGGTTTAATGAAATGCAAAAGCTACAACCAAGACTGGCAGCAAGCACTCTAAAGATAACCAAGGTTTTTATTAATTTTGGTCCGCATTGATTCTTTCTCTGCTTCGTGTTTGTCTCAGAGTAACAGTATGCAGCTCCTGACTGAGAGGAAAGATCCAGGCAGCTCTCAAGCCAACGCACCCGGCTTTAAAGGCGCCACAGGAAGAGAGAAGTCTGACCTGAAACTCCCACGGTGATGAGAGTCTAAGGCTGAGGGGCTTCAGATGGACACCTAAACTCACAAATGTGCAACTTTCTTTTATAAATTTTAGGTTTTTTGGTTTTATGGCAGCTGTTTGTGAGTGAGTACGTGTCACAGCAGGATGAATGGATGATTTCTAAATTACAATTCACTGCCATGTTTAGGACTGAATGCACTGACCTCGGCAGATACATTTACCCGAGTCAACAAGTTTAAAAAAAGAATTGGGTAAAAATAGAAGAATGGCTTTTCTGTTTGCTATTTTGATTTTGTTACCGAATATATTTATATAAAAATTGACTTTTGAGCTATGAAGAGTCTGTAAAATTGGAACAAAAGTAAAGCAAAAGGTAAGTAACAATCTGCTCACATGGAAAATACCACTAAGAACATTCAATTCTTCTCCATGTTAAACACATCACAGTTTGAATACTCAGCAACTTAACATTTCTGCTGCTTGGCGTGTGACCACCTTTTCTAAAGAAGGTGCTCCATCTGGTGGAGAGACACAGCAGAGCATCAACAGTGCTGGAGTCTAAAGTGATACATCATTACAGTATGGTCAGTAAAAACCGATGTTTTTGCACAGTGAACTTATTTTGACAGCTGGAGCATCTTTAACCAGGTAACGACAAGCTAAGTGTACAGTAACAGCACAAACAGAGCATAGGCATCGATTAGTAAACTGCTCACAGAAAACGGGCAATAACAAGCAGGTGGATTGTTACAGAAGCAGCTAAACCTTCTTTAAAAAATATCTATAAATATTAAAAACCTCCCCCCATCTAGCTTCACCTTCTTTGAGTTCTTCTTTCTTGTTTTGCACATTAAAGAGAGAAGCAGCAGAAGACGTCACGTTGAAGATGACACCTGAAATGTGGCGACAGAGTGAAAATTGTTCTACCAGTGAATCTGTCGGCTTCTATTAGCGCACCTGTCTGGTTCGCCCTCAGCCTGCAAAAGAGTTTGTCAGAAAGTTTACAAACAGCCTCAGAGCTGAGAATCGGCCCCCAGGCTGTTGAGCTCCTCCGGGCAGTGTTTTTCTACGCCCATGGCGGCCGTCTGGCGGAAGCCGGCAGAGATATCATCAAACGTCCGGCCCTTGGTCTCTGGCACTTTGAAGTAGGTGAAGATGAAGAAGATGAGCAGCATCACGGTGAAGATGACAAACACATAGGGACCGCACAGCTCCTGTGAAAACATGGAAGAAGAAAACAGTTAGGATAAATGAGCGTGTGCAGACCAAACTTTAATCTCATACTTTTCTTTTCTATGAAGATCAAAAGCTTAAACCCTGTTAACAAACTTTTATACTTGTGCATTAGCAGTTTTCTGGTGCTCTTTGTGCCAGTAATATCAAGTAGGAACATTTTAATTTGGAAACTATTCAGATGATTCAATTATGAGTTCTTGATATTTTTCCTATTTGTGAGTTCTTGTTAGTTCATGTGTTTTGCTAGTTCTTGTTAAACAGTATATCAGTCTGTGATGGACTGCGGATGAAAACTAGGTTGTGTGACTAAATCTGGAAGATTTACAGGATGTAACAATATTTATTCATGTCCATTGTCTGTTTTTGTTTTTTTAAATTGTGTCATTATCAAACTTGGTTCCTATAAAGGACAAATTGTCATGTCCAATATTGTCTTTCAACACAAATCCAAATCCATGCCTCATTTTCTAGAATAAGAAAAATTATAAGACTTTTTAAAAAACCTCACATAAGACTGCACCTTTTATTCTCATACATAAAATAATAAAAGGCAGAAATTTGTCACAACTTTATCTAGGATAAATATGAAAAGCTGATAAAAGCAATAATGTTGATCAGATCTGTGACATTCGTGCTGTAATGTCACAGCCTGTTTAGCAGCATTTTGTCATCAGTTTACAGCAGAAATAAACAAATTTACATCGTGGTTCAAAAAAAATTTGGTCACCAGAAAAAATAAAATAAAATACAACATGAATGTGGCTCCATAACACAAAGATGTCGAGGGGTTAGATGACAAACTCTAAGTTCTTCATTCAGCTTGAATCAGTCAACTAAATGCATAAATCCAGCTCTTGTTTTCCTGCACTCACCTCTACATACTGGAAGCACATTCCCACTATAAAATTGGCGGTCCAGTTGGAAAAACCAGCGACAGCAATGGCAGAAGGCCTGGGACCCTGTGAGAACAGCTCTGCCACGATGAACCAGGGGATGGGACCCGGCCCGATCTCAAAGAACGCAACAAAGGCAAAAATGGCCACAATGCTCAGGTAGGACATCCATTTCAGTTGCTCCTACAGAGAAACAAGACAACACCGAAGATGGAAAAATGGATCTAGCAAACAGGATATCCAACATGTAGCTCATAATGTTTTTAAAGTTGCACCTACCAGCAGAGCCAAAGCAATAGTCATGAGGATGGCAGATCCAGCCATTCCCAGCAGCCCGAGGAGGTGCAAAGATCTGCGTCCGGCACGCTCTATGATAAACAGCTGAGAAAAGAAGAGAAGAAAACTGAATTAACCATAAATAAAGTTATGATATTATGTCTGGCAATATTTTCATTCAAATAACTCAACAAATTAATATTAAAAGACGCCGAAAAGGTTTCCATGCAACAACATGGCTCTTTAGGGTAAATATCTTCCTTTATACTGATGCTCCATAAGTTTAAAACTTCTGGGAACCTAAACCGAATCTTGTGTGAAGCAATCAAACTGAAGCTACACAACTGGTATGGGTAACGATGGCAAACCATTACGTTCAACAAGTAAAGTAAAATTACTTCAATTAGACCAGTTAAACTGGGACCCAATCCTAGAAATTAGCTGAATCAAATGTATTAAATCAAACACAAATCAGTCTAATAAAACATACATATGTATGCATAGGTATATACAGTGTGTGTGTGTGTGTGTGTAT
>JAOXNZ010000166.1:6122437-6155236 GCA_028566095.1 Kryptolebias brasiliensis
TGTATGAATGTGTGTGTGGATGGGTAGTGTTGTATGAATGTGTGTGTGGATGGGTAGTGTTGTATGAATGTGTGTGTCGATGGGCAGTGTTGTATGAATGTGTGTGTCGATGGGCAGTGTTGTATGAATGTGTGTGTGGATGGGTAGTGTTGTATGAATGTGTGTGTGGATGGGTAGTGTTGTATGAATGTGTGTGTGGATGGGTAAATGAGTCCACGGATTGTGTTGTAAAGCGCTTTGAGTGGCCTAGATTGGCTACAAAGGTGCTACATAAGTACAGTTCATTTACCATAACTTTATATCGTAATAAGGAAATGAAGCAGAGCAGTTGTCCTCTCCAAATTAGGGCATGTGTGACCACAACCGCTCACATAAACCAGAAGTTCACTTTTCATGTTTGAGCTCCAAGTTGCTCTACAAACGTCAAACTTGTGAACAAAACATGATAATAAATCAAAACTTCCTACAAGAAAAAGGCTCGTTCAGAACTCAGGGACATAGTTCAGGTAAATAAATTTCTTGAAGCTTACATGCAGGCAGCCAAAGAAGGAAAAGACAACCTAAGCTGTAAAAAGCAAAGCCAGATGACACAGAGATGACGTTAATTCTTTGAAATGCGAGGGTGTGAATCACTTAATTCAAGAAACCTGGACTATCACCACAACTAAAGAGGTTGTCAACAGAAAATCTAAAACTCACACAGACAATTAGAAAGTAGAGCTTTATTATATAACTGTTTGCTACAAGTCCTGAAAAATCTGGGTTTATATCTGGAAAAGTTTACTGGAATTGTTTTTTAAGTCTTGGAAAGACTTAAAAAAGGTAAAGCAAAGTAAAGCGTTACATGACATTAAAGGAAAATATTTTCATTACAATCTAAAAAGGTAGTAACATGAACAATCATAAATTCAGTGGGAAAAGTGTCTAAGCCTTCACACTGATCCACACGTAAAATATTCAGTCCTTCTAGTTAATAAAAGTTATAACTCAAACACTGACTGACAACCTGCTGGTTTCAGTGTTAGGCATTATTTTAAACGGGCATGCAGGATATTTTTGTTGCTATGCCAGTATTTCAAAACAAATTTAATTTTGGCAAATTTAAAACAAAAAGACCAATTTTCTTTCCACATCTTGGCCAATTCTAAGATTTTCTTTTAAAGCGTTTCTGATAATGTGACAAGAACATCTTGTATTTACCAAATGTATGCTTTTCTTTAGTTTAATAAAAAAGGCTGAAGTCTAAACAGTCCAAGTCCAGATTATCTGTTATATTTCTTATACCTTCAGCCTTCCTTCAGTGGGGGAGCATCATAAGATCTTCACAGAAACTTGGACAAAACTCCAAATGAACAAGTCTTTGTCTCAGTCCAATTTAATACTGTTTAACCTTGTTTCTGTTCCTCAGCTTATCCACCAGTATTCACACACTACAAAACAATAAAAACACACCCTAAATGTTGCATCATTGTTCACTACAATATTTGTAACTGGTCTCAGAGAGTAATTACCTGTATTGTATGTGCTATGTATAAACTACTTGAGAATAGAACTTTAATGTCTTATCTATTATTTCCAGGAGCAACTCAACCAGTCACAGATAAAATGTATTTATAGTTCTGCTAAGCTTTTAGGAATGCATCAACTGGTTTTTATTTTGAGATCTGTGACAGTTCTGTTTGTCATAATTCATATCTATTGTTTAAACTGCTAATATATCAGTTGATTACTGTGACAAAATATAAAGGGAAAATGTATGTGTTTTTTTAAAATATTAGAGGAAAAGTATAGCAGCGTTAAAGGTAGCAAAACACCTCAATCTGTAAAATGATTAAAATAATATTCAAAAGATGTCTACAGGCTGCTGTGTACTGGTATGTAGTAAATGTCATGTGCTAAGGCTGTAGCTCTACTGAATTATTTTATTCTTTTGCTACTATTTTTACAAAGTTCTGATTTGTCAAATAAAGCAAAATAATAACTTAAAAGAAGCCCAAGTGGTTGCTGTAGTTCAGAAGCTACTGTTTGACAAAAAAAAATGGGGCTTTGTCAGTATCACTGTGCAAATTTTCAGACAGATGCAGAAAACTTGAAAAGAGTTGCTGAAAATCTTGTCATGGTTCTTCTCAAAATGGCTCCTTTCTAAATGGCCGAGATTCGAAGCCCCTCTCTTCCTGTCATGTTGTTTGCACCTTGAAAATAGAAGAGGCTGCACTTATACTGTTGACCCATCAGACCATCGTGCGTGCTGTTCAGGTCTTTGCAGGTCACATGTGGGTGGTTTATCCACCTGGACGTCACGCTGATTGAGGCGGTGGTTAAAACGCCCAGGGCAGGATGTCAGGCCTGCTTTGAATTCTGCTGTTTATTGATGTTCACTTTTTCATCTAAAATGTGTGTATTACTGTCCTGAAAACACTTCTCTTCCCTTATACTTAAGATTTCGATGGACAGCCGAGTCTTGTTTTGCCACAAACTTGTCTCAGCTGAGTAACTGTCTGTGCCATTACTGCTGCAGTAGAAACAGACATTTCTCAAGTGGCATTTGGGTCTTTCATTCTTTATCGATACATATTTGTCCTGAAACTGTCAAAATCCTCAAAAACAGTTTCCTAACTCTTCACATAATAATTTGTGAGCCAAACAAGATGGCTGCACAGATCAAAGACTCTACACAAGAGGCCTAAAACAACAGGAAGAATTTCCTACTAATAAAAAGTCTTATTACATGCAGTCTTCCTTCATTCTTCATCCTAATTTAAACTGTACAAAACCTCCTTATCACAACTTTTACAGAAAAGTCTCATTCTGCCTCATTACAGCACAAATGACAGATACATTATTAGACACACTGAAGGGAGGCAGTCATGCAGATGAAAGGAAATCTATTGGACCGTCTTAAAGGAGACAGGAGTTGGCAGAAAGCTGAAAGCCAGAGAGTGAAAAGGATTTAGTGTGCTGCATTTACAGCTGTACAATGTGTTGTCGGTCATTGACTCGTGACTCCCAATCAAAATACCTGCTGGTGTTACAGCTGACATGAATTTAATGGCCGTCTGATTACAGACAGATTTCAGCAACTATGTTCTTGGCTCCACACAAAATTGCAATTATTTGTAGAAGGGTTGGAATTATATTTAAGTCAGATAAAGATAAAAGAAATGATAAATTTTACAAATTAAGAAAAAATTTTAAAAAGCTGTATTTGAGGGAATTAGTTTACACCAAAATATCTACAGTTAGAATAGGAGCAGCAATTAAAAAAGGACATTTAAATTAATACTTTTGCATAAACCAGCACAGTATGTTGTGTGTGACATCAGGCCACACCTTGCTGTATCAATAGTTACCAATAAAGGCAAATAAATGAATCAAAAACAGAATCAAACTCCAGTGTGTTAACTATGTGAACCCAAAGTACTCTTCCATCTATTTCATCTGCACATACCTAACAAAAAAAAAAAGGTATGAAAATCCTGAGCATGAGATGTTGATTAGCCTGCACCCAGCCACAGACACATGGCTTAACACTGAAACTAAAACACAAAGAGGGAGCTCAAGGTTTTGACGTTCAGAGCTTGTGACTGACTATTCCCTCTGTGGGCTTTTTCCTCTCTAGAGAGAGTCGCCATCAGAGCGAGGACCATCATGTTCACAACAAACCCCTACAGCTGTGGAGGCACGAAAGCTTGAAGGCAGTGTGCGCTGAAAAAGGATAAAAAAAAACAGCTAGCAATAAAACGGAGGAGGGGAAAGACATATGGAAGCACTGGTGTCCATGCAAACTGTGACCAGACTGCACAGCAAAATGGAGACAGCTTAATCAGCCCACTGATAAGTCATATTTACTTCCTAGAGAATAAACCTCTTCAACTAAAACTCAGGAATGCCTTAAGATAACAATTACAACATCAGCTAGTGTTCTGACACATTAAGAAATGTTGTGTTTTGTCTTACAAACAGTCCAAAGTCTCAACACAAGCTGATAGTTCATCAAGGAGAAGCTTCACAAATTTTGATTAATTGTTTGAGAAGCAAAATGTGCTAAATAGTACTGATTCCAGCTTCTCAAATAATAAAAAAAAAAACTTGTTGAAACTAACAAAAAATACATTTGAAAGCTTTGTACGGAGCGAATTATGAGCATCTTTTCTGTTTACTGAAATATTTGAGCAATGGAGAAAACAAAAGGCTGATTCATTAACCCTAAATATTACATTTAATGTCAATTATTATTCATTTGTATAGGGATAAGTATCAAGTATGAACAAATACCTTTTAATATAACATTTATAGCCTAGGTTAATCTGCAATGCATGTCCCAGGACTGATAATTAGCTACAAAATAAGAGTTTCAGGCAGAAAATCTTCAAAAGGATGGGAGCCACTAAAAGAAAATGAAATTTGATATAGGTCTACTTTTGTACTGAAGTTACCGAAGCATGTCTTGTTCTCCAATTAAATTTATATTGTCTACATCTATGCTCTTCTGCTAATCCCAAACAGCTAGGGGGGAAATTAAAAACCAACACCAAACAAAAAGCATTGGTCGCAGGACAGCAAGACTGTCCAGCCAAAGGGGGGGACCAGGAAAATGATGGCCTCCCCCTGGCTTTAGGGAAACTAAAAACCTTAAATTGGTTCCAGCTTCTAATATATGAAGTTGCCCTTAACATAAACTTTACGTTGTCAGAAAAACGTGTTTTTTTTTGTTTGTTTGTTTTGATAGCCAAGCTTTAAAGTCATTTTCCTGAAAGTGTATTCTGTTGGCCCCTCATGTAGGACTTTGAACGCATCATCCTTACTTTTCCACACATTAAAACCTCTGAATACTTTCCCCATTCATGGGATTACTGACACAATGTCACATAAGGCTCTTAAGGTGGTGGGGAAAGTGGTGACGAACTTTCAGTCACGTAGCCTCTAACAGGAACAGCCCACATCACTCAGCATCGATGCTCGCCAAACACGACGAACCGTAAACCATGTCGGGGTGCCGTAAAAACGTAAAGAAAAAAAACGTTTATTTTTAATAAAATCATCCTTAAAGTTCACCCACGTGGATTTTATAAAATTAAAAAAAACAAAGAAAATTCCGGGGTTTTGTTGACGTCAGTAAAAGACTAAAATAATTAAAAAAACACTTTATAAAGCGGTAATAACACTTTTTGCTGAAGCCGCATGTCTAAAATGGATTCAAATGCAGTGAACTTAATGAACTTAGAGTCAGCTACTGTGAAACCACCGGGCAGCTAACAGAAAAGCTTTTTGTTATTAAATTTATTTACCTTTCCCGACTCCATGGCGGCCGGCAGACACGTCTTTTACTCTTCTTCTTCTTTGCGACTTTTCTAAACAGTTTTCGACGATGGAAGAACTTTCCTCGTGGGTCTTCGTGGCTCTCCCGTTTATTTACTTTAAGTTTAAGTGAGAAGCCCTGTAGCCTAAACTGAGTTTGTCTCTTTTAGTTGAAGCCCGTGGCGTCTTCTCCGCTTCTTCTTCTTCTCCGTTTCGAACCGGAGCTCCAGCGGCTTCTCGGTTACGAAACTTTCTCGGCTTCGGTAGAAATGATCACAGGTGCAGCTTTGTGTGGACAGATCGTTAGAGCCGTGAGTCAAACATGACTTAATATACCAAACCGATGCGGGGTGGGGCGTGTGTGTAAAACTAAATACATCAGAAAATGACCAAACATCAACAAGCTGGAAGTCCAGCCCACTCAGAGGTGACGTCACTGGCGTGGGCGTGGTCCTCCTGGAGCTGACGAAATGTTGAAATGAGATGGAGCTGAGGGTGTCTGGGTTTGGCTTTAATCAGACAGAAGAGGCATGATAAGAGGGGACCGACTGCTCAATATGTTCCCAAATATTTATTTTTAAATCTTTACTGAACATCTCAAGATGTTAAAGGACGACTTATGTAGGACAGATGTAATTACAAAACATTTTAAAGCTTAATAACTGTTTAAAAAAGGCTGTTTCTATGCTTCTAACACAATTTTTATATAATCTAATGATTGTTTGGGACGTTAATGTAGTTCAAACTCAGCAGGGTTTGTTTTTCTTTTGTTTAAATAAAAATTGCATTAGAAAACAGCAAATGTTTAAAACAAATTTAGTTTAGTTACGATCATTTACAGAAATTCTCCCGTTAGACTGCGTCTGATCTTAGCCCCAAACATTTGCTTTAACGCTCTCCACCGCTTGATTTCCTCCCTCAGAACGACTGTCTGTCGGCTCATGTCCCCACAGCTTTTAGTCGTTTCTTTTCAGAGGAAGAAGAAGAACTTTACCTTTTCTCTTTCCACTTGGCGTTTCTGATTCCACTGTTCTCCCCCTGACTCTGTTTGCATCCGGGGATTATTTTACCGACTCAATATCTGTCAACGTTAGAATGTAAACAAACAACTCGTAATTGTTGGCAACTAAACATGACTGCTGATTTCCCTTATTTATTGCAAATTATGCGGTAGACTTTTGGTAGTGAATGATGTGTATTTAGTGGTTATTTTTATCAAAGATGATACACATATACAAAAAATTAAAATAAAAAAATACTTACTTTTCAGTTGTTGTTTTTTTTGTTTATCACATAGGCATGCAGATATATACTGCTTTTTACTGAATTACTTTGGGAGATAAAGTTAGAGGCCAGACTGAGGTGGTTTGGACATGTGCAGAGGAGGGACAGTGGGCATATTGGTAGAAGGATGTTAGAGATGCAGCTGCCAGGAAAAAGACGAAGAGGAGATATATGGATGCAGTGTGGAGTGAGGACAGAGGACGCAGAAGACAGAGTTAGATGGAGGAGGATGACTCACTGCGGTGACCCCTGAAAAGAGACCAGCTGAAAGAAAAAGAAGAAGACTTTCCTCAAGAAACAGGCGCGGCCGGTCTATAAGAGCAGGTGGGGCGCAGCCACACAAAGCCCACCAAGTAGCTCCTCCTAATAAACAATGTGAATTACTTAATTACTTAGCTTGCTGTGTATTGTTTTGTTCTGTGTGTTTCTCAACTATTTTGACAATTTCAAATGAAATTTAAATGTTCTTTTTTTATTATTTCTCAGTTTTTGATTCATTTGCCTTTATAGGATGGTACAGTGTTCGTTGGTAGATTTAACATGTCTCCTGTCAGCAGTGACCAGGACTGCAGAGCAGCCTCAACAGAGTCTCATTAGGGCGTGAAATATTCCACCCTGTGGACACATTCTGCTGGTTTTAGCTCAGTCATATGACCACTACAGATGTTACACCTCGCCTGATCTTATTTAACGCAATAAAATGTCCACTGGTGGAGATTTTCTGATTAAAAATCTATTTATGAGACTAAAGTTAGAAGATAAATGATCAGTCAGCAGCTTGGAGCAAACAGACCGGACCTGAACAGAACACAGACAATTAAAGAAAAGGAGATAAACAATAGGACATTTTCCTCAACATGGTTGGCTCATTTTCTGTGTCTGTAACTATTTAGATCAACTACAGGTGGATCTGATTTAAATAACTCTCTGGCTTCCTGGTTTGTGTGTCTTCCCTATAGGCTGGAGCTCAGTGGTTCTGCAGTTTTCTTAAGGCTGCAGGTGGAAGTTCAGGTGGACGCTGTAATAAAAGGGTTTAATATATATATGCCAGCAGCTCTACTTTAGTTTTGTATTTTTTACAATTTCTTCACAGAAATTTTCCCACCATTTACCTTTGATATTCTCAAGTATTATTGCAGAAATATTACTTCAAATAAAACGAGAAATTCAATCCAGAAAGCCATGTACCTGTTAAAATTAAAAATACTCCCAATTTGGGTGGCAGGGGACAACTTTGTACACAAAAAATAATAAAATGAATAATAAGCAACATATATCTTTTTTCACAGAAAATGTAATACAAATTGAAACACAGGTATGGTTATTGCTTCAGAAAATAAATGTCTGCCCTACTAAAATTTAGGCTCTGGAGCCGCTACTGACAAGAAAGGCAGCATTGTTTCAATGAGCTGTAAGGGTACCAACAGATTTATCTGTCTGCACATAGGCTGCCACTTAAAGAACATAAAAAAACAGAAAATAAAATAGATAGTTGTTTAAACTGCAAATTCCCAATTCTACAGTTGTTCATTAAAAAGTACATAGACTGTAGTTTAAATCTGGGGGAAAATTTTTTGCTGGAAAAGTCAATTGGAAAAATTTCTAAAGTTAGATTACAACTCGGAAGGTCAGACTGACTCCTGAGACCCAAGCTTTTGTTTGGTGTACATTTTTTCAATGGAGTGTCCTTGTATGAGGACGCAGGGACTCACACAAACGTTTTGTGTGATATATTTTCATTTTTGCTAATTATTCTGGCTTGTCTTTCTGTTCATTGTCAGATCTTCGTCTTGCTTTTTGTTGTATTTATTTCTCTATTTTTAAATCCTTGTTTTAGCCTGGATTGTCCCATTGAGATATAGCATCTCCTCTTCAGGAGACTCAATGTGTTCACAGTTTTTAATAAAAAAAGCAACTTATTTTTAACATGCTATCCAACAATAAGTATTTTACCATACAAATGTAAATTCAAACATTTACTACAATTAACATCTGTCTGGTTATCTCAGCCCATTGTTTTATTTTTCCACTGTCAACTATGTTTGATACCAAAAATGAAAACGATGTATTTTGTATGAGACATAGGGGAGGCATCCAGAGTGGGTAAAAATGGCAGAAAGACAATAATTTTGAAGACTACACTAAGACTAATTTGTCCAAACTGGGTCCTATGTGTAGTTTTATTTTTCTGCCTTTGAAAGTAAGAGACAGTAATAACAGAAACATATTGAAAGAGAATTCCTAATAGGGTCTGTAAAGTGACATTTTGTGAATTATTTGCTGTCATAAATCAGTTTCACAAGATTTTATTTACCAGACAATTGCATGTGTTAAAATAAATGTGCAAAAGCAAAACAAAAGTTTCCATGATGCGGTTTACATCTGTAGGTCTCCGGCTGAAACGCGATAAAATTAAAAGAAAATAATCAACGAAGGAAGAAGGTTTGAATTCATACAGCAGCAGAGAGAGGAAAACGGGGACGAAAACGACGCACTCTGGAACTGTTTATTGTTTTGTTTTAACCTGCAAACCCTTTGAAACGCCAACAAAAACAATAACAGACATTTTCTGGGAACAAGGAGCAAATGTTCTGAATGATGGTATTGTATCATAAATCAAACAGGCAGGATGGCAGTCACAAGGAGTTGGAGTTTTGTTCTGTCTGAACAAAGCTTGTTCAGACAAAGTAGAAAAAAACACAAACTACTGGAAACTTTAGATTTTTTTTAAAGGTCTTTATTTGTCCATCTACTTTCCAGGAATCGGTTTAGATCTGTTCTTGGCTGCAGCTGAGGAGGAGCAGTCATAATAGTGTGACTTCTTAAAAAATAATAACAATTTTCCTTCATCTTAAATGTAACAAATTAAAACAAGTGGTTTTCTAATGTCTCTATAGTGAATGTGGTGTGGCATCACCAACTCAGTATCATCCATTCATCCGTTTTCTTTACTAGAGTTTGTCAAACAAGTAAAATGAGCTAGTGTTAAAGTTTTCAACATATGTTTAGTAATATCATTGTAAAGACCGACTTTTGTTTTATGATTTCATGCCATTAGTTTGTCTCACTGAAAGCTGGCAAACACACCGAGCTCAGAAGCGCCTCTCAGCCCCCAGGCTAATCCTCACACGACGAGCCAGGAGGCTCAAATTTACAGGATCACAATGAGAGTCCAGGAGCTAGTCTGTGCCCTCGTGCACGTAGGCGCCCCCGCTGTGTTATGAGTCAGGGTTTGTCTTTGTGCCACCAAAGTTCTTCTCAGGACAGTTTTCTCTCAACTTTAGAAGACTTTTCTATTTGTGAGTAAATTATTAGACTAACACATGGTTTGTTTTATCTGCAAAACCTTTTGTTATTATAAAAAATGGCTTGACCATGCATCCAGTTATTTGATATGTGACTGGTAGACTGCAAAGGGTGTTTTATTTTGAAAGCTGACCAAATTAATTGTTGTATTCCTGTTTAAGAATGCCCAACAGGCTTCTGTGCTCAAAAATAAACTAATCATGTAGTTTCTGCTGAAAATTGAGTTACTTGTGGTACATTTCTGTGAACCATCAGATAAATTCAAATGTATTGTTGAAAGTAACCACAATCAACTCTTGACAGTGAGAGTGTGATGTACTGAAGCATGTGTATTATACAAATATTATCCCAGTAGCAGCTTAAAAAAAATTTAATCAACCAAATAATCTGTTGACAGCAGGAAGAATTGACATTATTTATATTTATACACAAGTTAATTGTGGTCAGAATATCACCGTCACTTACCTATAACAAGCAGCTATGACAATGAACAATCATAACTTCCTTATAAATATGGGAAGTTAGGTGTAGATGTCAGTTTATTCATACTCCACATGAGCATTTTATTCCGAAATGTAAATAAACTATAAAGTTCCAGTAATTGTTTCATTTTAAACTTTTATGTTAGCATAAAGTGGTCATTCTGGAGTTGATCTCTTTAAAAATCCCAGTTGAGACATTATATGAATAAAACCAGCACTCCTTGAGTGAATTTCTCTCCCCACACCTTTTATGCGAAAGTTGTAAATATCTCTCAGCTACTACCAAACCAAATTTGAGCTCAATAATCATATAATTGACTGAGTTGTAGCCATTTTTGTGCTTGCACTTAGCTGCGGCGCCATCTTGAATTGGGTTGCCTTTAAAAATATTTAGCCCTTCATAGCAGTGGACAACAATAACATGTTAACATAAGCAGAAAGACGACAGTGCTATGGCACAGGCATGTCCAGCATACTTTGTGTCCTTGCTGGAACTCTTTATTAAACCAAACAGGCAACACAGATTCTCCCAAGGGCCTGGGCTTGGGTCTATCAAAAAACTGTTTTCCTGATCTGTTCAGACTGGGTTGGACTCAAGCTAAACAAATGCATCAAAGGCTTTCTTTCATCACGGAGTTGGAGCGGAACATAACCGGTGCCTGTTGTTTCAAACACTGCTGGTTAGAATACATCAGACTGGATATCATGTGTTGTTCGCAGCAGCAAGAAAATCAACATTAAAGCTTCATGTTATCAGTCAGTTCTTAGTAATGAGTTGTTTTTTTATTGATTAATATATTTATAGTCCAGTGTGCCAGAAAAAGTGCAGAATTATCCTGTTAAATTGTAAACAAATATAAACTAATTTATAGTATTAATTACTTTAGTAGAATAAAAAAAATTTACAAATAAGACTTTATAACAAATAAGCCTTCATGGCAGATCAGAGCTCTTATAATGGACCCTGTTTTCTTTCATTTCCTGCTTTGGTAGTTTTCTCTTGGCTCAACACTGACACTATTTGCAGGACAAGGTCAAAGGCCAACCTGTTATTCATCTGTTAAAATGATTGAAAGGATTTGGCTGACAGAATCTTATATCAAGACATGAAAATCAATCCCGGCTGTTGAAGTAGAGGGAGGTGTCCACCTCATGAATGGGACTGTAACCATGTAAGGTTACTTCTCCTGCTAAACCATGGACACAAAACACACTCTGAGTAAAGGCAGAAAACCAGAGGGCCGTAGGTATGTGAGTCATGTGTTTATTAGCAATTCTCACAGACTGAGGATGGCAACTAGTTGCTCCATGACTTTGTCCTGGACACAGATATCTCTGATGACAGGACAGATGGCTGACTGAAAGAATTACTCGAGGAGCATGATGTCTCCTAACTTGCTCACTTTGACAGGACAACCTGGTCAATAAAGCTCAGCATGTTAACATTTATTACAAGCATGTTTGTTTGCTGATCACAGATAGCCACTAGCTCACTTGTAGACTTATGTTGCTGTTGTAGTCATGTTTTATTATTATTATTATTATTTTGTCTTTTTGCTTTTAAAGTAATTTTTCCACTTACACATCTGTTTGTCATGTTCGTTGCTTCAGTACATGTGAGCTACATTGCAGATATGTGATCTATACTGTCGCTAACTGGTTTAAAGTGATTTCAAATGATCATTTATATTTAGAACCCCAATTCCAAAAAAAGTTGTGACAATGTCTAAAATGTTTGATAAAAACAGAATGCAATGATTTGCAAACTTCATAAACCTAAAATAAATTCACAGCAGAACATAGTAAACATATCAAATGGTTAAACTAAGTGTACCTTTTTTTATAAGAGTTCTTTTGACAACTGAGGAGACCAGTTACTTGAGGTTTTGGGGGGGAAAGTTGTCCCATTCTTGTCCGATGTAGAATTCTACGAGTCGTCCTTGCTGGATTTTTTGCTGGATGGGAGCAGATGTTCTAAAATCTGTGTATATTGTACATTTCTGCGTTGATGATGCCTTTTCATTTGTGTCAGCTGCCCATGCCATGGACACTAATGCACCCCCATACCATCAGCGAGGCAGTCTTTTGAACTGAGCACTGATAACAGGTTGGATGGTCCCTGTCCTGCATATGCGGCATTTGTAGCTTTCAAAACGATTTTCAGATTTTGATTAGTCTGACTACAGAACAGTCCACACGGGTTTTTTGCAGAGCAGTAAATCTCTGCCCATCTTTACTCCTGAGAATTTCAGCTCCTCTAGTCCTCTTACTGACCTGTTGCCATCTAACCTAATCTGTTGAAAAACATTCTTTCATTTGTTTCTTATTCTACTTATTTTTACAGCCCTTTGTTGTCCACGTTCAACTTTTCTGAGATGTGCTGCTGACAGAAAATTTAAAAATGACCTTATATAAAAAAAAAACTACAGTTTCATTGTGAATAAAATATGAGATTGCAAATCATTACAGTTTGATTTTATTTACATTTTACACAACATCCCAACTTTTTCAGAACCGAGGTTGTACAAAAAGAACATAAATAGAATGACACCTACAGTCAGGTTAAGATGATGCTTTTGTTTTTCACATTGCCACAATGAGCATGCTCTAGTGATCTCGAAAACCTGAGCTGCAGCTGGACAATGCCAACATGTCTAAACTAGGACATCTATTTAGATAATCTCCACTGAGTAGAACCTATCAGTCAGGACCAATGACCTGGTCTGTAACACACGCTCTCTCATTGTCACAGAAACATTCAACACCTGATTGTGCTCAACTTCTCCACTGTATTGCCACATTTCTCCTGAGCAACACAATGAGCTTTATCTACAGTCAACAGAAATACACATCCAACTGCATGCTGGTCATTCTAGTTTGAGCTCAGCATTCATCAGCTGATCAGCTGTAGAGGAACACCCAATGATTGTTTCCTGAACGGTATATTAAAGTCTATCCAGTGGTTCATGAGATAATTTGCTAACAGACAGATACAGTTGACTCCAAACAGTTAATGGCAAAATTGTAAACAAAGATCTTGCCCAAACTGTTATGTGTTGATCAGTTTCAGCTACTACCACACCAGTGTTTAATTCAATATCTGTAAAATTAACTGAGTTGGAGCCATTTCTTGTTTTTAAGGTCAGTTGGGTGTGTCTACAGTGACACAGTGATTGTTGTATTTTTAGCTTTCTGTGATGCAACAAACATTTGTTGACATTAGATGTGTAAGCTCATTTATTCACAAACTGTTCACTGACATGTTCTGACAATGTTTATATGCTTTTGCAGCTTTTGTACAACAAGTAATAATCAGTAAGCTTTCCACTACAAACGTTCCTTTGATTTAATCCCCTCTTCTCAGAAGAACCCTACAATTGAACCTCTGTTGTGACTCTCTAAAGCTGCAATGTACAAGCTCAAATCCCACTCAGCTGCTTATAAAAGTGGCTCGTCTTCAAGATCCTTTACCCAGCTGCATTAAAACCACTTTTACTAACATAAGTACAACATCCTCAACAAAGTGCCAACAAAATGACTGAGAGGGAGAACTGTGATTTTACATCACCTTTTCTATGCATGCTGGTATTATTCAAATTTTATGATTGCAAAATATTTTTTTAAATAACCGCGATGGAATTTAGACATCCAGGAAAATAATTTGAGACATTTATGTGCAAATATTTTCAGCTCTGGAAGCTCAATGTATTAATAGTTATAGCTACAAAATAATTTAATTTGTGATAGAGTTTTTTTTTCTTTCTTTCTGACACACCAAAATGTTAATTTTGTTCATTTGCAGTTCAGTTTTTAGTCATCATTCCCCAAAAAAATAACTTTTAGCATAATTAGTTATTTAGTAATTATAATATTTATTTAGAGTTATTCATCTCAGTTAGGACATGCTACTCAGCAGAGATGAAATTATGTAATTGTGACTACTTGTAACAAAGCAGTGATTACCAGGATGAAGCTGTTCCTTTGCAAAGTTCTTGCTTTCTAATTTGATGAAAGCAGCTGCCAAGAATTTGCTCTGTGATTACGAGCCTGCTGGTCAGGTGATTAGCGGTGGTTTGATCAACAGTATGTCACATGGAAGGAGTTTCACATTATATAATTTAAAGGCTATGTCCATATTTAAAATCCAGTTTTCACAATTTCCACCAAAAGGTTCTTCTGAAAAGTTTTGAATTCACAACCAGATTTATTTAGTTCTGGTTATAAATCTGCAAATATTTTAGTGAGATTGTTACCCTTCAGTAAAATACACAAATCACACATTTGCAAATTTGAACCGTCTATTGGAAGAATCTGATTTTTTTTTTTTTTTTTTAAATGGTGGCTTCTTTGCAAGCATAATTTGTGACTCTAAACCAATCAGACTCAACATTAAAAACCCTGAAACGTAAACTAAACTAGAGAAATTAATTTTCTGTGAAACTACAGTGTGAATGTTGAGCACTAAAGGACTTTGTTGAAATCTCCCAAAGCAGCTGACACTGAGTTTATAAAGCTAAAAGCAGCAAAACATTAGCTAAAGGAAGCAATGTGCCAAAAATAGCAAAACACCAGCTAAAAGCTGAATGTAACAAAAAGTAGCAAAAGGCTAGCTAAAAGCTAAAAGAAACATTACACTAACTAAAAGGTAAAAGTAGTAGAACAGTAGCTAAAAGTATCAAAAGGTTGGTTAGAAGCTAAAGGTATGACAGCAGAGTATCCTAAAGCAGAACATTGTTTCTGAAGAAACTGAAGAGATCTCAGTGCATTTCATTGGGGAAAATATTTGTAAATAAAGCAAAATATTTTTGAAAAGTAAAAAAGTTACAAAAACCAAAAGTCATAGCACCCATCTCCTGAATGAGCTGAAGGATTTTATATATGAATGGCTAAAAAATTGCAACGTACCACCCACCTAAACATGATGAGAAGAATCACTCAATATGTTCTTGGAAATGATGTGGTGTATTTCAGCTCAGGTCAGTGTGTGCTGAAACACACAGCGATTGTTCCTGCATGTGTTTACTCTGATACTGTTAAGCTCTTACTTCACTGACATAATGAAGGTCTTTGTCTTCAGGAGTTTGTTAAAGTTTTTGCATCACTTTCCTTGACGTCTTTCTGCTCTGCCTGATGTTGCTCCATTTTTGGACATTGTTTAATGGAAGAATTAAACACAGGATTGTTCCTGAAAGACAACCAGAAAAACTTTTATTAGTAGCGAGTATTATTGTGTCATATTTAAACACAAGCGACCTGATGTGTCAGAGTACTCCAGTTCTTTTTTTTCTTATCATTAGTTTTATGTTTTAATAAAAAAAAAGCCACATTATGTGTAATAAAGCATACCAAGCAAACCAGCTGCTACCAAAGTCTTTAGTTGTGTGAAAGCTGAGCGTTCACTTCAACTTGATTTTTGCTATTTTAACCATTCCTGTAACAAAATGTTCAGCTCCTTTAAAACATTGCTATATTATGACTTTTGGTTTTTGTAACTTGTACTTTCTGAAATATTTAACTTTTTTTTTACAGATTTTTTCTCATTGAACTGAATGAAGAACTCAACAAATCAGAAAAGCTTTGTGCTCTTTAAAATATCTCCTTCAGCACATGTGTCATATTTAGCTTTTAACTATTGTTTAATTAATTTGACTTTTTAGCTAATGTTTTGTTCAGTTTAGCTCTTAGCTAATGTGATGCTTGTTTTAGCACCTTTTTTGCTAGTCTTAGCTTTTAGCTATCGTTTAGCTGGTGTAACTTCAGCATTTGTTTTGCAAATTTTTATTTTTAGGTTTAGTTTTGTTAAATTTAGCTTTAAAAATTCCGTTTCAGTTTCTATAACAGATATCAGCAACCATTCAGCACTCAGCCTCCACACTGCAGCTTTGCAGAAAATGCAAGTTTCTGGTTCTATTTTCTGTCCAACTGGAGACACTCACAGGCCTGTTTATTCCACCTCGTTGTGATTGTCTGCGTTGCGCTCCCTTTATCACGGAAATTGAAAACCAGAGCTGGGAATTATAAAACACCTCGCTTGATCTGGTGTCTGATGTGTGTCAGAAAACCAGTAGGGTTTGCTCAGTGAATGAGCAGATATTGACAAAAACACAAACTTTGTATTTTGCACATGCACAAAATCTATGGATTTACTGACGACCGGAACTTGTGAGATTTAATGTTCGCTGGTAATTTTTGTGATTAAGCAAGTTAAGATTTTCCTCAGAAATGAAATGATGCACTTTTCTTCACTGGGATGTGTTTCACTTCCTTCCATTTTCTAATCTCTTTCCTGTGATCAGATTTCTTGCATTACTGTTGTCATCGTTGACTCAGAGCTGTAAATGAGGTCACATTAAATTTTTTTTTTTTCAAACCTTTGAATACAAAATGTATTAAACTAATTATGTTTTGCTTATCAGATCTGTCTGCATAAATTAAAATACAGATTGTTGTGAAGAGGAGTGCAGTGAGGAAGGGGCTGCCTGAGGAAGAACAGTTAAAGTCCAGGTGTTCATCTTTTACCTGCAGCAGCACGATGGACCTTCTGCTGCAAGCTGGACTGAATAAAATGTCAGTTCTTGTTGTATGAATTACATTTAAGTTGTTGTGTTGGGTAATCTTTGTATTTATGTAAGCATTCTCTCTCTTTTTATCCTACCGTCCATTTTTTGTACCTGCTTTTTCCTTCCTGGGTTGTGGGGGAGCTGATGTCGTCTCACTTTCTAGAAAAAGAAGGAAAGAACATCTAATTTGTGTAAAATTGTGTCATTTTAGACACAGTTTCTTTAGTGTTTGTTTCTTCCATCTCTGCTTGCAAATCCAGTTTGTGTCTGTCCCGTCTTTTTCTAAGTGCTTTGCAGGTGCTGTTTGGTGTGTTTTGGTTTGTGTCTTTATTTATTTATTTGTTAATATTTTCTAAGTTTTGCCCTCTGTTTTCATCTGAACATTGCTGTCAGTTCTTGGCTTCACTGTGGGGATTTGTTGTTTGAGGCAAAGGATAATAAAAATACTTTGCTGTTATTTTAACCCACAGGTTGGACCGGTGTCAAGCATGCGGGTTCTGTTCATACGCAGTTCACTCGTGAGAGCTCAGTTCGAGCAGCTAGGAAGTAAAAACCTCTGCAAAAATGTAAACTGGTGTGCATCAGTCCATAGTGTAAAGAAATTTTAATCCTAGGATTCAGTTGAACCACTGCAACAAATGAGTTTTTGAAAGCAGTCAATTTTGTCAAATCATTGCAGATCTGTGAGGCTTTAGTCTGATTGCAAAGCCTTGTTTACCTAACAAGTCTTGTGACTGCAGACAACACTGGATGACATGGCAAAATGCTAAACAACACTGAAGAGAAAGGAACGGCATATCCTGAAAAAAGGACTCGAGCTGTTGTTTTAAGTGCTATGTTTCTCTTTTTATGGTTTAATCCTCCTCTTAACTGAAAAGAAGAAGAGAAGCCTTTGTAACTTTGGGTCAATTTGACCAGAAGGCAACCAGAGGGTTAAAATCTGGAAATCAGTTGCATCTTAGCACAAACTGGTTGTTCAGGATGGTTTAAGAGGTGTGGCATAATTACTACTAGTGCAACGGTTAGGAGGACTAAACAAAACCAGAGTTCACTGGGGCAACGAGCATCAGAGCGCTTCAGTATTTCAACAAATGCGACAGCCTTTCAGAGGGTTGGCACGTTATCTGTGGGCTGTTTCCCAATCGGATTCCTTTCACTTCACCCAGTGACTGACAGGTTGTGAAACTGAATGATAGAGCACAAAAGCTAACAGAATACTCTGTTTGGCAACATTTAAAATCCACGACTGTGTGGCATTTTGCTATAACTTATCAATCATATGTTTACAGTTCACTTGCTGCCTGTCTGTTAGCAAAATATCTCAGATTTTAATGAAACTTTCTGGAAGTAATCATTGGATTTACATCTACAACTTTTGGAGTCACCCCAGGTCAGGATGGCTGCTATAGGTAATTATTATTAGACAACACAAAATGACTCTAATTTAATTATGTTATAGATATTAAACTAAAACTTCTACTTCAAGCTCTAATAACTCATGCAAGATCTCACAATATCACATGAAATTGTGCATAACATCATTAACAAGGTTTGGCAAAAACAGCAAGTAGTTTAAAACTCTGGAATGAAAGGCGGGTGATATGCATTCCTTTGATGAATGCTAGGCCTTTAATTTATTTATTGATCCCAAACTCCAACATGTAAGTTTGGATCAGTTTTGTTGTTGTTGTTGTTGTTGTTTTCCTGTGAGAAACAAAATTTTGAGAACTTTTTGGTCCTCTGTGTGCCATCACGAGCCCTGCTCCTGTTTCTGGCTCTGTGGGAGCTGGGCACAACTCAAAAACTGACCAGAACAAACCAGCTGCTCCTCAACCAGCCACACCAGAGCTAAATGCCTATTCAATTCCTCCCCCTTTATGCTTCAAACATCTTTGTTAACCCACCTACATCTAACAAGGTCTTGATTCACACTCACTAACCCATGTCATTCTGTCCCCTGCCCCTGTGGAAACTCAGCTGAGCAGGCGGCAGGCAAGAGGCCAAACGTGGCTCCAGATCTCAGCTAAAATGCTGACACACTCCTTTCCTTTCTGTAGTGGCCCCACAAAAGTTGTGCTTCTGGTGCAGTGGACCCATTCTAGGCTGCCAGGAATTAAAATGCCCCTAAGGTGTGTGGGTGTGTGTGTGTGTAGGGGGACAGGGAATTGGAGGGAGCTAAATGTGACTAATCCCACAGTAATTAAACCTCCAGGGACAAAGGAGGCCAGTACATAAAATTAAACTTGTAAATGTTAATGTAAATGTTCAGTGTTAAACTTTCCCATGACCCTTCTGCTATTCTCAGACCTGTCGTGTAACTTTCAGTACTCTAAGTTATTTATTAGCGCTTTTACGTTTTTTTGTGCATCTTTCTGGTGACATATTACAGCCACTCTGCTGAAGCCAATTTCCAACTAGTTTTAAAAGAAGGGCATCCTATAGAGCACCTACTTGTGTCAGGTTGACGTACTGTATGAGGTACTGCCAGAGAAAAAGCAGAGAAATACCAGAACTACCTCCTAGGCTTTGACAAAATAGTACCCTACATTCACACACATACTAAAAGCCAATCAAAAGTCAGCTTTTCAGTGACAAACTTATTGAGATAAACAACTAAACACCCAGCATTTCATATAAGAAGGCATGTTGGCACCACCTTTTTTAACCAGAGTTTTAGACTAAGATCATCTTATGTTGAGAAATGACAGAGCTGTAACCGTTTTGGTCAAACCTTGAAAATAACATTATGCTCAATCTCAAGTCGTAAATAACTCTCAGCTACCACCACATCAGATTTTATAACCATTTTTATATTGGCTAAGGTCAATCAGCTGTGACAGCAATCCTGCATTAGATGTACATCCAATAATTACTTTCTGCAAGTTTCATTAAAATTTGTCCATATTTTGGTAAAAGACAGGCACCCCCCCCACACACACACACACACACACACCCACACACACGTATTATCTGCCTTTGTTTTTTGGCGACAGGCAATAGAAAGAAAAGTGATTTTTATTATCATGTCAAGCAGCAAACCCACCACCTTGTTCTTTTCATCATTATCTTGAATTAGAAAAGCATCACTCCCTCAGCTCCCTGTAGTATCGTGCAGAATGGAAAAAGATTGTCACATTGCATTAATGTGCTTCTGCTGAAAGTCACTGGAGCATCGCTGAGGTCTGCAGCCAGAGCCAAATGAGGGAAGAGAGGAAAGAAGCCAAACGGGAAACATGCAAGGCGGCGGCGTTCTTCTGTGAAATCTCCTGGTGTTCAGTTCTTCTGCAGAATGGAAAAATGTCTCCTTCTGCATTGTCACTTCACCCACATGGGAATAAAACCAATTTTGTATTGAATTGTATAATTTAGTATTGTATCATAATGCATCATATTGTATTGTATCGTATCATCTAGTACTGTATCATAGCGTGTTGTACATGTTGTATTGTGTCCTGTATCCTTCAGGTAAAATTGACCCGAAGTTAAAAGGGCTTCTCTAATTCTTTTTGATTCTCTCTAACTTGAGGGCTTCAGGAAGGTTAAACTGTTGGTCGAGGTTTCCTACTTGAACCTTTGCCCTTCTACTCTGTTTCTGTCAGCGCTTTAATTTAATCAATTAAAAACATTCACTTTGTTCTTTAATCAGGTTTTGATAGACCAGTTTGTGCTTTTAGGGTTTAATGATACATATTAAAGTTCTTTGTAAAGTTTAGTTAATGGTTAATGGTTTTAGGTTGCTGTTTCCTGTTTGGCTGATTCTTCAGGGGTCGTCACAGCAAGCGAACTTTGCATGAAAGATTTGGAAATTATTTTACACTGGATGCTCTTCCTGACGCAATCTGAGCTCAAACCTTCAGCCTTTTTAACATTTCTGAAAATACTTTTGAATATATACGTCAAAATGATTCTGATTTAAAGAGAACAAAACAATTAGGTTTTCAAATTTTCAACTGTGACACCTCAGGTGTGCCGCTTGCTCATATTTTGAGACATCACATGCCTTCACTGTGGTTATGTCAACAAATGCCTGAAATGGGCCTGAATTTGAACAAACTGTGAAGATCTTTAATAATGCTTCACCTGATATAAGTTGAAACTAAGCTTAAAGAAGAACCTGAGGCCGTGAGGTCCTCCAGCTCCCTGATTTGTTTGAGGTGAAGCAAAGTGGTGAGAGCTTTGTAAAGGTGACTTCAGGAAACCTAAAGAAACCCAAGGCTGGGTTTTGTTCCAGGTGGACGATTAATTATTAAAACATCACCTGAGAGAGGAAGGCTGCAGCTCATTCAGGTTGGGATGTAATATGAGGAGTAACACACTGACCCGGTTACTGGACTACTCCTCTGTAGATTCACTGGTTGGTCTTTTGTTTTCTTAATCTCCACACGCAGAGTTTAATGAAAAAGCCACTTCATTTCTTTCTTTCTTATTTTTGTGGCTTTGTTTGATGCCCAAGTCAGTCAGATATAAAACCAAAGTACAAATTTAAACTAGTAGAGGTTTGGTTTATGTAAAGAAATAACTTTTAATTGATGCAGCATTTGTGGCTGATTAGGGGAGGAGAGCTTTTTTCTTCAATTTGATTGGACTATCAGCATTTCAACAAAAGATAGTCATAGGCAAAATAATTTGAGACTATATTACTGTTACATAAATATTTCCTAATGATGATATCAGGGCAGCACCATATTAAACTTCACAAATTAAATTAAAACAAAACATGCATTTAACTGAAGGATACCAGTCAAACTGATAAATAAACCATCAAAACAGAGCGACTAAAACGAATTCACCATATTGTCCCTTGAATTTTTTCCATTAGGATATAATTTAATTGCTTGTTGTCACAAATATTGAAACATGTATTTTCAAAAACATCTTCTTAGTTTTTAATCGAAAAATAAACGATTTAACAGCTTTTATTGGTTCCATCTGATCAGACTTCTTCATGTTTGTGTTTTTGTCTAAGTTCAGGTCAGCAGACACCTTGATGGGATTCAACACAAAGGAGGAGCAACGCATGAAGTCCTACGCTGTAATTTAAACACTGAACACAACATCAGGACAGCGTGTGGAGACTTGTAGTTTTGCTGTTGTCTGATGGATCACATGTGAAGAGATTTTATTGATGTAAATGCTTATTTGCTTTTTCCTACATTCTGTTTAAATCAGTGCTTAGTAAAAGTTTTTTTTATTTTCTTTAATCATGTGTATTTCTACTCAGAGCACCAGATTTTGGGAGAATTACTTCCCCTTTCGAAAGGACTGACATCATTCAGAATTTCTTTAAACATGCTGGGCATTTATAGGAATTTTGTTTGATTTAGTTTGATATATTTGGACTTTTTGTTAATGATATCTGTGGTAAAACAATGTGTCTTGTTATTTATGCTTGTGTTCAACAGAAACAAATAAATCAATAACTCATACTCCTTTTCAATAACTTCTTTCCTCTTTTTCTTCACAGCAGACGTGCTTTGAGTCTCATCTACTCTGTTTCTGTCTGACTCACTGGTTTCCAGACAGTTAAACGCCTTCAAATCATTTTCACATTCTGATTCTTCAGAGATCACAAGCCTCTGTGGTCTAAACCCTCAACATGCTCTCTTACCAACAGGCAGGAAACAGAAAATGTGTGCGTGCAGGATGGCATGCTCCACACACTCAGTGAGCTGCAGCAGACAGCCATAATAACCACGCTGTAGATTCAACAAGTGGCAGACAGAAAAAGAATCCCAGCTCCTTTTATACAATTAAAAAAACAAACTTGTAGGTCCAAACTATTTATTGTCAGAAGGAGAAGAACTGCTCCCACGCCCCACCTGCTGATTATTTATTTGATTCTGTCAATTGTCTTGAAATGATCTCTCTAACAGAAAGTTCTAGAAGTTCAGTTTGATGTTACTCAGTCAGTTTATTCTTCTGATTGGTTTGTCTCAGCTACTATTGAGCTATAAAAATAGTTGGCATTGATTTTCCCCACTTAACTGACACTGAAGGGGGGTTTTTTTCTACACAGAGTGCCGTGCCAAGTTGTTTCCGAGTTGCATCATTTCAGTCCTGATTACTCATTCAGTTTCAGGGCACCACGTAAAACCAATTTAGGATTATAGAACAGAATGAGAAAACTAGCTGTAGGAGCTCTGATTCTGTAATCATTAACCTAAATGCTTAACCAGCCTGAAAACTCTAATTATTAATTGCATCATTGGGTTATTATTGTAATCTCAAAATTGTCAGGTTTAGATTCGGACACAAGAATGCAGAACATATGAAGATCTCCAGTAAAACTTAAAAGACTTTATTAAAAAGAAAAGAAAGTTGTCATGGTAACCAAAAAAAGAAACTTACAAAACCAAAGGAAGCAACATGGAGGACAACTTGGCATGGCATAAAGCACAACACAGACATCCAAAGGTGAATGGAGACTGAGCGAACGTAAAAGCTGAGGTGGAAGAGGAAGTGGCTGCAGCTGATGATGATGGCATTAGACACAGGTGTGAGTGGGCGGAGCCAGCCGACTGGAAAACTACTGACTGAGGAGAGAAGGAAGTGGCACAGAGGAGTAAACACAAGGAAACATCACACTGTAAACAACATCAAGAGAAAAGCTGCCAAACTTAGTTTGCTGATATTTTTACATTATTAAGACAAGAAAAATACTGAGATCTTTGAAATCTGTATTCCTATAGTTTGATTTCATTCTGATGCTGAGCAGGAATTCAGATCAAACGAGAGAAGCAGGAGTTGATCAACTTTCACAGGAGTTGCTTAAACAAGACAGATGGTAATTAAAGGCCTAGCATTCCTTGAAGGAATGCATATCACCCGCCACCTTTTGTGCCAGAGTTTCAGACCAAGATCATCTTATGATGAGAAAGGACTAAATCACATTCGTTTTGGTCAAACTTTGGAAATAACATTATCAGGATTTTATGCAATATTTTTTACAGGATGTTTTAGCACTCGGATTATGTGTTGAGGATGACTCTCAGATACTACCACATTACATTTTAACATAATGACTGTAAATCTGACAAAGATTTAGACATCTCTGTGTTAGCTAAATGGCATTCCGGCCTGGAGCCTTTCTGGGTGGAGTTTACATGTTCTCCCTGTGCACACGTGGGTTTACTCCGGGTACTCCAATTTCCTCCCACAGACCAAAAACATGCATGTTAGGTTCATTGGCAACTCTTAAAATTGTCCCTAGGTGTGAGTGAGAGACTGAATGGTTGTTTGTCTCGTTTGTCTCTATGTGTCCCTGCGATGGAGTTGTGACCTGTCCAGGGTGTCCCCTGCCTCTCGCACAGTGACTGCTGGAGATAGGCACCGGCTCCCCGTTACCCGGAATGGAAAAAGTGGGTAAAGAAAATGGATGGATGGATGGATGGATGGATGGGTTCATGGGATATTTTGCTAACAGTGTTGACTTTGTTGACAACGATGTTTCACAACAAAACACACTTTAAGTATGTGTAGGGGATGACTCTCTACTACAACCATGCAAAGGTTTAGCTCAGTATCTGTAAAACCTATTGAGTTGTAGCCATTTTTATGTTTGTTTAGGTTGCTTAGCTGTGGCGGCCATATATTTTTCTAACAAAACAGACAATTGAACACACACACACACAAAGACAGGCAAAAACATTATCGCCCTTTTGGTTTTGATAAATATAACAGCTGAAGACGTCAGGTCATCTTTTCTTTCCATCAGGTGACTTTAAAAGCTACAGGTGGAAAGAAAAGTGTGTTTGCAAACAGTTTTATAACCATTTTGTTTTTGTCTTGTGATTACAAAATAGTCTTCGCACAAAATGTCCAGACTTTTTATGTCTGGACATTCCTACTAACTAGAACATCATTTCTTCTACTGAAATGAACAAATAAATCACAGACTTGTCATTTTTTCAGCCTTTTTTTTGAGCAGTAATAACATTCTCACAACAAAATCCTTAAACTGCCAATTTTTCAGGCATAATTTGTCTTATTATCATTTGACCAAGAAGTCTAAATAAATAATTTCTTCACATTTCATGAATTTATTATCAAAGTAAGTCACCTGTTTAGGTATTAAGAAGAACCTGCAAATCCTGAATACTTAATATTTACTGTAACCTGAAAACTGAAGGAGTCAGTTTTTAAAAATAAAAAGATACTGAAGTTCTTATTTTGGATAAAAACGTCTCTATTGTTGTTCATTTGTTTATTGCAAAACATTAATCAGAACAAATTTAGATTCTAATCTTGTGTTTCTTTATTGCTCAGTTCAAAATACAGTCATTTATGTGAGAGGATAACAAATACTGTGTTGTTTAAAATACTTTGTAAAAGTGTTTTAGGATTTTAAATAAAGGTAGAAGATTTCTTTAACATTTTTAAGATCATTTCAACTCATGACATTACTGATCTCAATTCTTTTTTTGTTTTTAAAACATAATTTGATAAGCGTGGCTGCTTTCTTGAAGGCAAATATTAACTTTCAGCTGTAACTTTGCCGGCAGCTGATATGAAAATTATTTGGTAAAACCAAACCAAACAAAAGCACAAAGACTGATGGGTCAGAAAACCCAGCAGAACACTGGGAGCTTGTTCCTCCACGCTGCCCAGCATGTCGTCATGTTGGCGACAAACATCCTATTATTCTGATCGGGTTTGTGAGGATTAAAGGAATGAGTGTGTTTGATGAGTTCAGCCTTCCAGTTACTGTAATTCAGATAAACGTGTTGCCTCTGATGCCAGCTTTAGGAACAACAGAGTTATGAAAAAATAAACAGATGGAGGCGTTATAGCTGCTTTTGTACAAGTGGGGGGGGGGAAGACGACGCAAATAACAAAAGAAATCCTTAAAGAGGTAGTCTGGTCATTTTTAAAGTGATGTTCTGTCTAATAGTTATCAGTAGTTAGTATTTTATGACATCAATCATAGAGCAAGGAATGTGGAGAAAGAGGCAAAAGTCTTCATTCAAGCTAGGCTAATGGCTGATTTATATTGTTTTCCAGGATTATAAAACATTTTTTTTTAAATGATGAGTAAAAATGCTACTTTTGTTATTACTAAACCTCTTCACTTTTGCTTGATACCGTTTGTTTGGTTTGTCACTGTTTCCTCAATCGAACAACATCCACGTTATGACACAAATCTGAGCTCTGACAGTTATATTTTAGTCTGACTCGACGCGCTGATCAGGCGGACAGATTCATCCACATACAGAGTGACACGGACGCTGTTAGGATGAGAAAACAGCAACAAACTGAACAAATGGCGTTGTCACACAAAAATGTCAAGGTTTAACAGCTAATGTAGCATACTTTCACACCAACAGAGAAAAAGTTGTTTTATAAAAACAATTATATAAAACAGGCACTTGTTTGGCTAGCTGTTAGCCTAGCCTGGATGAAGACTTCTGCCCACAGGTGTACCCAGACCCATTTTACTGGGACACGTGCCCCAGGATATATCTGAGGTGCAATCCCATATCAACAATTTACAGGCTTATTTCTTCACACTAAAGTCTTTAAGCATTTGGAGCATTTTGATTTTTAAAAGCCAAACATCTACAGATGATGTTTGTTTTTAAACATTAAAAGTAGCTCAAAACTCCCTCTCCTAAAGAAATTTGGGTCAGGAAGATGTTTACATTCAGGTAGAACATACATACATGTAAATACAGGCCTTTATTCAGCTGGGAAAGTCATAAAGTGACTCCCCATAGTACTAGATTTAGTACATTTTTATCATCTTTGCATGTCTGCCTTTACCACTGCTTTTATTGGTATGAATGTGGCAATGACTGAGTGCTCTATGACTGATGTCACAGCTTATAACTACTGATAACAGTAAGACAGAAGATCACTTCAAAATTGACTAGACTATCTTTTTCATTATTTTACACATGTAAAAACAAACCAACAAGAAAAGCCCAACATTTCTGCCCTTTGGACTCTGAGTGGACAGCTGGTCCTCCTCTTCTTGCTGTATGCAGGCTGGGTCAGTATTGAGCAACAATCCTTGTAAAGTGGTGTCGATATTGGTACAAGCGCACCGTTTCGAAGAATCCAGCCGAGACGTCAAAGGGCAGGAAGCTCGTAATCTTGTCTTGGAAGTTGGCCTGCCGCGGAGGGGGGGGGGGGGGGGGTTGTCTGCTGGGCCTGAATCAGACTAAATATCCTTCTTCACAATAGTCATCCTCACCGTGCAAACAGCAGAGCGACTAATCCAAGAACTGCGAAACAATGAGAAGAAAACCAAATAATTCTTGGACTAATAAACAAACTTTGCTGCCAGAGGCCTCACTATCGTCATCCTGAGGCTCTTTTGAGGACAACGGTTCAAAAAGGCATCAGAGAGGTGGTTTGGTCTGTCTTTGAAGAAATTAATGAAAACAAACAACATGACTGACCTAAAAGGAAGCAACACACGGCCTTTGACTTCAGAATTTTTTATTGTTTCAGGGAACAATTCACCTCGTTCCTGGAGGTTATTTTAAACACTTTCCTCCAGCCTGAATAATGACAACATGTTTCTGACCAACATCACAGACTTCAGACTTAACTCGATATGAACTGATGCACATTTAGTTTTCACTTATTCATACATAAAAAAGAGAAAGAAATATATAAATAATCAACTAAGCAGGCATCTCCTCATGTCTGTCACATGTGTTAATCCCACTGAGGGTGACTCTGAAGGACAGTGACCTTAAAGACAAGACACTTGTAACATGATGGCGCCTCCTGCTGGATGAAAGCTTCAATTACAAAACAAAATTACTCATTCCTGTCCAGAAGTAGGAATGCATAAATCTAGACTTCCTTCCACTCTCTTTCATACACTGGATTACTATTACTGAAATAATGTTTATTGTGTGTGTGTTATTAACTGAATTATATATGAATGTAATGTAATGTATGTATGTGTTTTTCTTTTTTAATTTTTAAAGTTTAAAATAAACCGATCAGTCAGTAAAAAACATTCAGTTTATCCTGCATTTGTGAGGCCAGGATAGCTAACATGATAGGGATCACGATTAGGCCTGGCACTACAAAGTCCTGAGAGCCACAAGAAATATTAAACTCAATTCTTCTAAATAAATAAAAATGCAAAAGGAGCAAAAATTGGGACGACTTAAAGAGAAGTTTTAGTTCTTGTCAGAAATTTGACTGGAGAGTTTTGCAAAGTTTTAGGCTCCTTTTGTTGCCCAAAATTTAGAATAAAAACTCAGATTTGATCAAATTTATGTCTGGTTTAATCTCTTAAACCTCACAAGTCATGAATGTTGCATAACAATAAAAAAAACACCATTTTTATTGTTTGAAAATGCTTTTTTATTATTGTTTTACTATAAGCTGAAGGGTTGTTTTTAGGGTTTTCTACAGAACTTTGAATAGATCTGGGTGTGAACGGGTTAAAATGTTTCAGTGCAAAAAGTTAGCAGTGTACTGAAAACATTCTTCAGATCTTATCATTCAGTCTTTACTTGAGATAGAATTACAATCAAGTGAACAAAAACTGTCCAACAGGAAGTTAATGTTGTCTATCTTTTGCATCTTTGAGCATAACTTGCATGAAAGTTACTCAAATGTTTGGTACAAACAGCTTTAAATTTGATGATCTAAATACGTTTGTGAAAAGCTGAGACGCTCGTGCTAATGTTATATGATGATTACAAATAAATAATGGAGTTGAGCAGCAACAGTGTGGGACATCTGGAATTTTACAGGAAGTTAGACATGAAAAGCAAACATTATAAAACTAAGTGTGGCTCATAAAAGGTGTCTGCTGTGTTCTTTGTTGCATGTAGTCACACAGGAAAGGCTTTTCACATGTCTGCTCTAATAAATATTTAACATTACATTTAATTTTATTGCAATTTGACGTCCCTGCACCTTAAAACATTTTTGTACATTTGTTTAAACTGAAAGGTGGAGGAACTATATTATTGAACTCAAAACGTCCAACCATAATGAGGAAAATGAACATCTGTTGGTCAGTTTCTGCACCTGCTTTAATTGGACCTAGAGCTCACGTTGTATCTTGGCTTGGTCACATCGGGAGGTAATATGAAAAACATTACAGGAAGAGATTTTTTTCCCCAGCTACTAAAGAGCAGACAAAGTCTAAGCAAACATCAGGTGTCAGCTGAGAAAATAAAGAAGCATCTTGAACTCAGTTCTCTCAGTGTGCACTCTCGACTCTTTTATTTTCTCAGCTGGCACACAAAAGGAGACGCTCCTCTTTTTGCTTCAAAGAATATTTGCTTCATACTTGTTTTATATTGATCAAATAAACCTATCGCTCCAAAACAGCATCATTTGGTTCTCATCAACATTTGTATGGATGCTGAGTCGGCGTTAATGTTCTCCTGTTTGTATTTTCTTCTGTACGTTTCATTCTGCACATTATTTTAATTATTTTAACCATTAATATATCAAAACGTTCAGCTCAGTCAGGAACAGTGTGCAATGAATTTTAGTATTAGTAATTTGAATTGTTTAACTTTATTTACAATATTTTTCCCATAGAAATACAGAGAACTTCCCATGCTGCTTTTATCCACTGTCTTGCTAATTTTAGCTTTTAGCTGTGGTTTTGCTACTTTTAGCAACTGTTTTGCTACATTTAGTTTTTAGCTACTGTTCTGCTACTTTTAGCTTTTAGCTATTGTTTGCTACTTTTAGCGTTTAGCTACAGTTTTGCTCATTTTTGTTTTGCTTGTTTTAACTAACAATTCAGTTTCAGCTTCTTCAATAAATGTCGGCAAAGTGATTCAGCACTTACCATTCATACTGCGCTTTCACAGACAATTCACCTTTTTTTTGTTTGCTGTTTGCAAAAAGTAAAATATTTTTGTGATATTTTAGCTTCACAGCTTTAGTGGTTTCTGAACAAAGACAGAAACAGTGAGAAATCTAATAAAGTCAAATTTCTCAGAATGAATCTGTCCATTTTTTGTGTTTTAGGGGAGATTATTTTTCCACCATGACTAAAGCACCTCATATGGAGTCTAAGAAAACTGAAGCTTAGAAGTAGTTCCTGTATTGCTCAAAAAACATTACACACGCACACACACGCACTCACACACACACACCCCCCCCACACACACACAAACAAAGCGTATTTAGGATGGTTCTGAATTAAGATCTTCTCTTTGTAGAAACTAAAGATTTTTTTGACAATAAGTCTCACTTTGCTGTGTGAAGAATCTGAGCTGAATTAAGCTTGGATTGCAAAATTTATACAAATAATCTGACAGCTTTAGATAACTGAAAACATTTCCCAAAGAGCCTCGTCTCCCTCATGAAAACACTTTAGTTTCTGCCCCTTTTTTTTGCCCAAGTAAATCTGCTTTGTTTTATACATTCACGATTCTGACGTCACAAGCATTAAAGGATGAATAAATGCTGTAAATTTAGATCACATATGTTAAAACCAGGTGTGCTTCATCCCATTAGATGTAATTATCTTGTCAGGACTTGAAGGCAGAATTACTTTCTTACTGTCTGCAACACATTAAACAACATATTGTAAGTAGAAAAATAAAAATTACAGCAGAAAATGCACATTTAAACCACAGAAGTATTAAAAATATAGTGCTCAAGATTCACTGAAGACAAAAGGCAAACGTAATATTGTGTTTTAAATGATGGCAGATATGAAAAACAATATATAATTTAGTTTAGGCAAAACCTGATTCAACATATATTTGTTCTTTGGTTTAAAATAATAACTTTTCAAATAACACATTATTATTAAAGCAGCTAAATCGTGTGCTTGGAAGAAAAATGAGCAGTGCAGCAGTTTGCATATCTTGATATACATTCATTTATCATTAATATATTTGTTTATGCACTCCACTTAATGCAGATAAAATAACACATCCTTGACTTTGTTGATTGCAGATTATCTCGTGAAGCTGCTGGTTTAGTTTTTGTTATCAATCTGTGTGGTTGCAAATGCAAGACTTGTCTGTAGAGGATAATCTGTGTTACTGGAACGACACTGTGCTCATACTGATGCTGCAAGTCCAATGAGGTATCAGGGGAGCTATGAAAGAAAGGATAATTAACTCAGGGCCCAACCAGATAAGTCATATTCTCATAAATTATTCAGAATTTGCAGGCAAATGAATACTCTTCCTTCTTATGTTGCAGGGAACACAATAGCACCTCCCTGAAACATTAGAAATTCATTGTTATCTAATGTATAACCAAGCTGGAGCATTTCCATTACAGATTCAATTTGGTTTTAGAGCGCATGGAGATCACTGAGGAAAGAATTATATGTTCAGGGAAATTAGAAAAAAATAGCAGGTATTAAGAAAGACATTTGTTCTCTTAAATAAAAGAGAAGTATTCATGAAAACCAGCATGCCGGTTGAATCAGTTGGCCTTACTTCTCATTTCACAGCGAACTGAAACTGGGAAACTATTTTTATACGCCTGTTACGTTTTGCATTATAGAAGCGCCCCGTGACGAGTCCAGCAAAACCCCGCAGATTTGACAAACAAAACTTATGTAAACGCACTAACATGGCAGTGCGTTTGCATGGCAGCCAGCCCAAATTTTTGGGTTGGCTTACAAATATCGTGAATTAGGGTGTGTTGAAAAGTTAATCAGTTGTAGACGTGCATCAAATGATTAGTTTACAGGAGGTTCATTAAAATTCATTATGAGATATTTTGCTAAACATTTAATGTTGACGTTTTAAGAGAAATATATTGTGCAATGTGTATGTGTTGGGGATGATGCTCAGCCCCTACCACCCCATATTTTAGCTCATTATTAATAAAACTGGCGGACTATGTGCATTTATTTGTTAGTTGGCTGTGATGGCCATCTTGAACTGGGTTGACACCTAAAGTTAATCAGTTGTAGATGCACAAATGGTTACTTTTTGAGATTTTCATTAAGATCCGTCCACTGGTTCATGAAATGTTTTTTGCTAACGCAACTGACAAATGAACACACGCACAAAAATAAAACATTCTCACCTCCCGTGTGATAAATATGTTCATACAGGTGTAACTTGTCCTATTAGAAATAATGTGAGCTGTGCAGCTCCAGGAGGACATTATAGAAACCTAGTTCTTCTAATTTTAATAATTGCGGTATAAATGTTGTTTTGAGAGTGCTGAATCTTGAGAAAGGGCTTTAAAACGTCTCGTAGCAGCGTTCAGTTTTATGAACCGCACTCTGAAAACTTCAGTTTAGCTGCTGCTCGAATAGGACGCAGTGGAATGGCAGTCCTTCTGTTGCCATGGAGACCGGGACAGCGGACTGCACTTGACAGGCGCGTTGAACTCAGAAGAGGGCGGGATTACAATCGTACTCGGAGCTCATTGGTCGCGTGTTTATGACGTACCAGAATGGAATGCAAATGAAAAGAGTTGCTTCGGCCCGCCTCTGCTACGTTCTGCTGCTGCTCGTCTGTTTGGAGCCTGTTGGGCGCTGCGAGCTACTGTCCAAACAAGAAAAAATAATCAGGCAGAATATCAGGAGGAAGACTGGATATACGGAGCAGCAAGGCTGCGAGGGTTTCGAAGACGGTAAGGCGAGTTTTACTTTAAAGACCAAGATGTCATGGCGGGGGTTAGTTAGTTGTGCGTGTTTGTGTCGGAACGCGTGAGGTTATTCAGCCTCACAAGCTAACATCTACCCGGGGCCCCCCAAAGCAAGCAGAACCAAGAAGGGATTTTGTTTGTTTGTTGGTTTTAGCGTGATCGCTAACGTTGACATGTAGTTTACCGGATAAGTTCAACACAGCGCCTCATATACTCACGAAATACGACAACTGTGGACACAGGAAATGACACCAGTGAAGAAGATCCACAGCCTCACTGTGATGAGGACATGTGAAAAAAGGATTTTA
>JAOXNZ010000166.1:6168317-6182146 GCA_028566095.1 Kryptolebias brasiliensis
GCTCCAGCTGAATAAGCCAAAGTTTAAACTAAAATATATTATTATACACTTTAATGCTTGACATCTTACATTAATGCAACCATTAATTTATGTTTAATTAATGCAACAGAAAATTTGATGTTGAAATCAGCAGTTACTGAGCCCTAATGAACAAAATGAACATTGTAGCCACTTCATTAATTTAACTTCCAGCCACACAGTGTGGCTTTTATTCTGAAATCCACTGGAAAATTAAACATTTAACACATTTACAGCAGGTTGTTGAGAGAAAGGTTCATGTTTTCAAACATATTACTCTGTTGAGTTACTGGAGTCAGGCGTTGTGCAGAAATATGGTCATTCTGAAATCAATAGACAATTGTCTTTAATAAAAACCTAGTGAGTCACTACTTTATGTTCACTCAAGGATGTAAATATATGGTTTATTGTTTTAAACTGGGGATCTTTTTAATTTTCCACAAATGTAGTAAAGTCTCATATAGGCCTCCATCGAAAACATATAAACATCCAAACAAAATGTTTTGTCATCTTCACAAAGTTTAGTCTTTTCCTTTGTCCTAAAATGTAAAAATACTGATAAGTCAACAATAGTTGTTTTTTTTTATTTTGGGATGTAACAAACTTTTTTTATATGCAGTGTTTATATAACACTTAATTATGAGTTACATTATTCTAATTTTTATTGTTCTATTATTCTTCAAGCAGGTTTTTTAGATCTAGACAAATTGTATTTAGTGGGAAAAGAGGCAGTAATGTTTATTTTATTTATTTATTTGTTTTGGTTGTTTAATGTTGCAGACCCCTGCTCCATGTTTACATTACCACCGCTTCCCACTGCTTTGGATTTATGATGCAACATTTCAGGATATCAAATATTTTATAAGGCAATAATTGTAAGGAAAATGATTCTTCTGAAGTATTTATTCTTTAACGAATTGTTCTAAGTATATTTTTGTTTGAGTGAACAATAAATGTATACGAGTCAGATCATTTCTGTGTGTTTATTTCCAGGTATTTCAGCAGGCGTTACACAGACAGCCAAACACAGCTGCACAGTACTTGCAGCAGATGTACGCCGCCCAACAGCAGCATCTGATGTTACAAACCGCAGCCCTCCAGCAGCACAGCCTCAGCACCGCCCAGCTGCAAAGCCTGGCCGCTGTACAGCAGGTCAGCAAGCCGTCATCTAATTTTGTCTTATATTTTAATGATGATTCCTGCTTCATTCTAAAAGATGTGCTTCAGAAATTGTACTTCACCATCTCTCCTTCTTGCCTTTCTCCTGCCCCCTATAGGCTAGCATCGCAGCTGGACGGCAAAGCTCTTCACAGAATGGCACTTCATCTCAGCAAACAGGGTCTACACAGGCTACAGTGAGTGCACTTTAGAGTGTTGACCTATCGTTCTGAAAACCTCTTACGGTTAAGGTGGTCTTTAGGAGGCTACCATAGAACTAAATTAACTTTAAACTGAGAATTCTGCAGCGCAGAAAGAGATGAAATGTAATTTTTGCAACAAATTGAGCAAAAAATGTTGTCTGAAGTGCTGTTTTGAAGTATCTTGTATACAGATGTCAGCAAAGTCATAGAAGTGTATAAACAAAAATATCTGTTAATTTCTCCCCGTAGATCAACCTGACCACCTCTCCAGCGGCAGCTCAGTTGATCAGCCGGGCCCAGAGCATCAGCTCCACCCCCACCAGTATTTCACAGCAAGCTGTTCTTCTCGGCAGCCAATCCAGCCCCACTCTCAGCCAGGCGCAGATGTACCTGCGTACACAGATGGTGAGAGCACAGAGGCGAGGAGCGTAGCTGCTGGCACATTTACACAAGCCCTGCGTACATACATCAACACAAACGGGTTTCTAAATTGGCCGAGTAAATAACGTCAGCCTAATTATGTCCTTTGAAAGCTGTGTGTTTTATGTCTCTGTGTTTAGTCTCATATTGCTGCCGGAATAGGTGGCACATTCATCTGTCAAACCCCAGAGAGCTCAGGAAGTTTGGAAGCTGCTTAAATGTAAAATAAACATGTCAGAGGTTGCAGGTGTTCTCTCCTAAACCTCTCATTCTCCCTACAAATAATTGTTGAAAGACTATAAAAGATCTGACTTGATGTAGCTGGTTGTTTCTAACTTGTCTGTCTCATTTTGTCAGAACTGCTGTCGTTTCATTAAACTTACACTCTGAAATGTGGCGCTTCTGGGTAGCTTCATATGTTTAATAGCTGTCAAATTATATTTCTGATTTAATATTCTTGCTTAAATTTGTGCACATCATAACCACCCCTTACATAGATATATGCTTAATTTAATTTTATTGCTTGTTTTTATACACAAACATTGTAAAAATTTGTCCACAGATTTGCAGTTGTGTATGACTGTTATTCTTTAAAAGCCAAAAAGAAGCACGCTTGCCTCTATCCAGAACAAATGAACTGTTAATGTGTTTGTCTTTGTACTCTATGAATGATTCCTCTTTGCGTAAACAACTTGTTTTGCTCGTTCAGTTCTCCTTTTGTTTTATCTGTGGTTCAGGTGGCCAGGAGCTTGGGCCGGGCTGTTCCTCTGTCCTCACAGCTTATCTTCACCCCAGCTGCTACAGTGACGGCGGTCCAGTCAGAAAGTTCCTCACAGGTAGGCTCAATTCACCATATTGTCACAAAAACGTATATTTCTTGGAACTGTACAAAAAATTCAATTGTACAATATTCTTAGCCATTTAGCAGATTATCAGTGAAATTTCAAAAATCTCTCAGTGGCTTTTGTAGTTTTCAAACAAAAAAACTGGCAAACCAAAAAAAACAATGTAACAAAATACAGTTGTAGTTGTTTCAGTGTCCCATCTACATCTCTCTGATTTTAAGAACCAAGTCCAGAATCTGGCTATCCGTGGCCAGCAGGGGGCGACCACATCCTCCTCTCAGACTCAGACCCCTCAGGCTCTCACTCTGAAGCAGAGCCCGGTGCCTATTCAGCCTGCCTCACTCGTCAAGAACCCCAGCCAAGGAACCCAGACCTCCACGGGGGGGAAGGCCAGTTCCTCCGACAGCCACGCTAATGGAGCAAAGAAGGGCGACGGTCCAGCAGTGACAGAAGTTCGGGCTCTGAATATGAGCCGCAACGTTACAGCTGTCAGTGCTCAGCCTCTTATCGCACCAGGTAAGAGGAGGGGGTTTTTTTCCCAAAGATTTTAAAACCCCTGGCAGAAAAACAGTGCTACACACACACACAAAATCTTTGATCTGAAATAACTCATTAATGAATAGATCAGTAATTCTGCATGATATTGAAATGTGATACATTTTTTTGAGACTTTAAAAAGTATTCTTTGTCTTCACAGTTTAAGTATTTAAGTTTTTTCAGAGATACTTATTGCAGTGTCATGAAGACTGGTACAACAAAAAATGTAGAAAGTAAGAAACAAAATCTGCACAATAGCTTTTTCTTCATGATGGTTAACGTGTCCTTAAATAAAAAAATTCAAGCAAACTTTGTAACTGGATGCCAACTATCACGTGCATTTGTTTACCTACGGAAATAGCCGTAGTGACTAAAAATAGGTCAGCAATGGCGACGTGCATAAATGAGCCATTTGGATGACGAAGTGTGACAGCTTTGATGTATTGGTGTGTATTTAGGCTCAGATTTGTTGAGTGAAGTATGCAGATAAAAACTTTATGGTTTGAGGATGATCCCTACTGATTTCACAGGTGACCCATTTGTGACACATGTATTCAGGATTGTTATGTGAGGGAATTCCTGATTTGGATTTTCATTACTTTTCATTTTAACTTTGCATTTAGCAAATATCGCCTAAATATCTTCTTTGAGCTTCTATGCTTGTCCGATTCCGCCACATTTGTTTCCCTACACAGACTACGACCGGGCTAATGCAGGTCAGTCAAGCTGCCATGTGGATTTTGGCGAATTCAGCCGAGTTCTTAATTTTCATGGAGTGTGGAGCCATGTACTGTATATCTGGAAAACTACCAGAGTAAACTCTTTCAAACGGCACCATTTCCTAAAGTTCAGGATAACCTTTCATTTCATACTTTGCAATGAGTAACTTTAAATGCCATGCAATTTATCAATAAAATAGTCTAGCTTCTATTCTTTTAAAGTTGTGTATTATTTTGGTACACACACTGACACTAAACATTTCATAGAAAGTTTGTTTTCATTTTTGCAGCCAGATAATTTAAACAGCTCAACTCCCTGCCAGCTGCTTCATGCTTCTTTCTGAAACAGATGCTCACGTCAAACCTAAAATAAACCCGAGGTTTCAAGCAGCTGTCAGATACGCAGCAGAAATGCACCCCTGTGTTTGTAGTAAGCTGAGATGAGAAGGCGTTTACACTTTGTACTTTTAGGAGCTTTTTCATGCTCTGACTTGTCAGGGCCTGTATCACAAATCCATTCACTCACTAAAAGGGTGAAACCAGGCGTATTATAAACAGTGTGTTGGAACGGGTTAGCTGCTTTGTGAAAGCCGCAGTCTTAACACAATAGTGTTCCTAAACCACTTATTTGTGTAATTGAAAGTCGGCAGTTACGTTTCTTTTTCCTCCTCTTTTAAGTGTGAATTAGCCAGCAGTACAGACCGATTACATCAAATTAGGTCTAGTTTGTTCAGATAAATTTCCTCATTCTTAAGAGACTCCTGATGAGAAAGTACCTACCATAAAATAATTTCTGTGGAAGTCTGGGTTACATTTATAGACTGAATGCTGTTTATGGGTAATTTTGTTGTCATCTGCCTACTAAAATGTGTGTGTGTGTGTTCTGTTTCTGGTTTGCGGGTCTGTGAAGGGAGTGGGAGGAGGGATTATCTGAGCGTGTTAGTGCACAACTGCGTCTTGCTTTGTTTCAGTAATGGATTCGCATAAAATGAAAGGGAGGATGGAAGCTGAAAATCTGGCTGCATGCTGTCTGGGGGAAAAAAAAGGAAAAAAAAAAGAACTTGGGTTGCCATGGCAGCAGGCCACGATGGACAGGTGTGCACTCGAGATGCTGGGGAGTTAATTCACTGTTGATCGGTAGCAGAGGAAGTCTAGCTGTTTGGATTCAGAGACGGATGAAAGCTTGGTTTCCATCACTCTGACCGGGTCATTAAGAAATTTAGATTTTTCAGCTAAATTCACAAAAACTTGACATGTCATTGTTTTTTTGTTTTTTTGTCCAGGTGTTTTTAATTTCCACTTATCTTTTAAGTCTTTTACATTGAAAGTTCCAAATCATTGTCTGATTTATAGATGGGTGAGATTTTCCAACTTTGCTCATAACCTTAATGTCATTATTGGCTAATTAGCCTTGTTTGTAATGACTAAGTGATCTTATTGTGGTTTAAATAAAATTTGCGTATAATTAGTATGATTTTGCTTACAATTACAAAGCAGAAAACAACATGTTGCTCACAAGAAACACATTCTGTGACTGAAATTAAAAAAGTATAAATGTGAAAAAGAGAATCTGTAAATGTTTTGGGAACTGATGGAGATGAATGGGGCGTTACTATCTTATAAAATATTGATTTGAAGATTAAACAAAGTGTTTGTGGCTGAGCGGTAATATTTAACCAGTGAGCATCTTTCATCTTTCATCTTTCATTAGCTGGTCTATAGCAGGGGTCCCTAACCACCGGGCTCAGGACTGGTACCATTGGATCATTTAGTACCTATCTGCAGAGAAATAATTTTCTAAAAAATCTTTATTATTTTAATAAACATTGGTCTGCAGGGTATTGTATTTTGAAAAATGCCCATTTTTGGTTGTGCCTCTTTCCTGTGCTTTACTCAGGCACGTTTATTTTCACTCACTAGTAAACCTAAAGGCTAACCCAGGCAAAAATGAGTAAAAAAACAAAGAAAACCTCTTTCTTTTTCCCCCTCTAGTCCTTGGGAAGGTTGTATGAAACTAGCCCGTGAGGCAAAAAGGTTGGGGACCAGTGGTCTATAGTACCCTAAGGCAGCATTTTATGGACATTACAAGTTAATTTATTTAATAAAAAACCCCACAACAACAAGAACAACTCAACTGTGCATTTCAGTACTTAAACTGAAAGCACTACATTCCTCCATCTCACCTTCAGTGTCAGCTGTCAGAAGTATCTCAACAAGCTGCTGTAACTTTAAAATATTGTTTGCTTGGCTAACATTCAGTGTTAGACATGTATTTGCTTTCATTTTATTCTCAACATTTTTTTTATTTTTTGCTGTAAACCATGTACTTCTATGTCTAATGTAGTATAACTTGTTTTTTAATCTAAATATTTTTCTAACCCCATATTGGAGGTGTGCCTAAAAGGTTTTACAGTTTAAAATAAAGAGAGGCTTTTCCATAAATTCCTCAATAACCAATCCTGTAAAGGTAGTAGCTCTCTGGGCTGCGACTGTTGGAGACTAGTTAGTGACTCAAAATTGCAAAAAATATTGCCAATATTGTACCCACTTTGGACCATGTTGTACTCACATTGGCAGCTGTCCATGTGTTTATAATTTAATTTACTTGAATACACTTTAAAAATGAAGGTAGCCAGATATGGACCAGGTTCTTACTAAATATTATTAATTATCTGGCCATGTTTTCTGTCAGATGAAAGCTCCCCTGCAGGGGTCAAAACACAGCTCTCGTTCTCTTGAGACTGGTTGAAGACTCCTGCGACAAAATCAAGAAGGGTCTGAGATGGGCTCAAGACGCCCACAAAGACTGACTATTTTGAGCGAAAATTTCTTGCACAAACGTTTCGAACATGTTCAAAATGCAAGCGACAAGACTGCATGACTCAAGCAAGGAGAGAGCCTTGCGGCAACATGCAGAAAGTTGTTTTGTTAATATTGCTCATTTTGGCGTTCATCATGTTTATTGGAACTTGGCAATGAGCCTTTTTATCTGGTCTAGAAGAATAAACAAAGGGTTATGTGGTTAAATGTGCGTACATTTTTCTTTTCTTTGTTTGAGTTTATGTGTTTGAGAAATGCTTCTGTCAGTATCTCAAAAACTGAGTCCATCTCTTTTACTTTAAGAGTCTTTGAGAGAGAAAACAAAACATTAAGCTGCTTGGCTGGGTGCAGTGTGTCATTGCCTCTTGTCAAAAACAGAGCCAAGAACTTGTTATAAAACCACAGCAGGGAACCCCCAGGAGCACAATACTGGAAGATTAAAAAAACAGATCTGCACCTGATATTGTCATAGTTTGATATCAACAGGATCAGTAGCCTGCTTTAAATAGAACTACAAAAAACACAAACTATTACACTAGAGTGAAGAATCAACTTGTTTATTAGACATATAGAGTTTTTATTAAAACATAATTCTATCTGATTAGGTTTTCTTTCTGAAGATCCATTTTATTTTTGATTTTGAGTCATTTTTAATAGAACAACTGGGTCACAATCAGATTAATGTGTTCTTTAATCAAACACCCATTTGATAAAACATATGCAATTCTGTTTTAAACCCTTCTTGCACTGAGGAAAGTCATCATATGGCCTGCTGTTATAGGTCATAATGTGTTTGATGAAAGTAAGCTGACGTGGCAGCCAGAATCTGGAAACTCTGGGATTTTCCAGGGCCTACAGTGCTACAAGTACTGAAAGGAATGTATGCTGTCCTCCTTTTCAGAACATTTCACAACAATACACAGTTAGAGGTCCATGGAAATGCTTCTTTGAAGGCGTGCTGACCACTACTACGTGATAAATATTGTACGATTGGCATGTGTGTATATAAGTGTGTGGACATGGGGTTTGAGTCTCCTTGATGGAGAGTACCTTTACATTTTTTCAGTCCTCTTCTTCCAAGACTTCTTTCTGTTTCTCATTAGAGCCTTGAGAAAGTTGTCAAGATTTACTGGGAGGGCCGACTACATCCGGCATGTACTGATTCAGAAATCCCCCTACTTCACCCACATTCTGCCTGGGATTCTCATGATTTTTTTTTGGTGGCTTTTAAATCCAAGACGTGATGCATTTTGACCATCATGTAGCTGTACTTATATTGCAACTGCGTTTTTAACAGCAAAATTGCTGTTAGTGTTATTGTTGCAGTGGGTGCGTGTTATTTTAATTATGTTTTGGACTCGTGAAAATTTCATAAAGAATATAATAAACGAAACTAATTCAAACCATTTGCAAGCAGCATGTTAATTTGTGAAAAATGAGGCTGAAGGAAAACGGACACATCCTGACTTATTTTGGTTTTAAAGTGGATCATCATCTGGATCCTGCACATCTAAAATGTCTGACTTGTTAGGAGTTATAGCAGCTTTGACATTGAGGCACAGAGGACAGTAAATAAGCTTGTTTAATGAACTGATCTTCATGTTAAAAGAAATTGTGATATTCCTATTAACTATTGTTGACCCACATTTACACTTTTACATTTACTATTTCTATAACCTAGCGAGTTAAAATAAAAAAAACAAAACATAACTTCAACCTTTTTAGACGCTTTTACGCCAAATAGCACTATCAATTGTTGGTTTATCCATATTATTTATCCACATTCATGGTGCCTGCTCCTTTAGCACACCGCCAAGCTAAGATCTTAAAGGTTTTAACTTGGCTCAACGGGTTTCTGCAGACTTTCTTAAATCTCATGGAATTTGGTGATCCTAAATTCTGACATTTTAGAAGATGACTCAACTTTTCTTGGACATTGTAGTTCATGTATAATATTACTTTGTGTCCTAACTTGGTTATGACTTAATATCTGCTAGACTGACGGTCCCATCTGCCACAGCTGTAATTTGTGCTTAATGTTTAGTGATCACAGTAAACATTAAAGCTGCTAAATGTCAGCCCTTTTGCAAGCAAAGCCTCAAACAGTATTTTATGTCTGTGGACTCATTCATGATAAGGTTATTTTATGATTTGATGTCTTTACTTTAACACTGTGGGCATTCTCTTGTATCAACTTCAAAGACCAACTAGTTCTTATTGAAGTTGTTTTTTCTTTTCTATTGATGCTGCATTTTTCTTAGACAGAAATAATGTCATCTTTAAACATAGCAATTTAACTCTTGCATGTTACTCTTCACTGATGTGACTAAATTGCTTTTTGAGTGTAAAGCATCCTATGCTCTTCATATTTTCGATTGTTACGCAGTTGTCTGAATCTACCCATGCACAGCTCACAGTCATTCTACTGTAATTATAGTAAATATTAACTGAAGGTCCTCCCTGTACGCCTCCGCTAAGCCAGATTTTCTGTAACTGGGTCCTACTGTGTCTCACCATATGAAAAAGAAAACACTTTCCAGCACATCGTGTAGCATTAAAAGCACTAATGACATGCAAACTCTGCTGGATAAAAACATCTATATTTTCCACGGCAGGGTGCAGACTGCGGTTAATGCCTCACAGGGGAACTTTGAAACCAGATGGAGCCTATCCCACACAAAACATCATGAAAAGAACAGGGAGAGGAGGGTGGCATAAGGGGGATCTGGGACAATTGCTGATGTACTTGGCAATTTTCCACTCTTGGATTTATTGTGAGGTTTATTAACATCAGCGAGCGCACGTCTGTGTTCACACGGGTCATACAGCAGGAGCCACCATGCAGTACCATGGTGCAGGAGTAAGTCATTTCTTGATTGGGTTCAGTAATAAGAATGAGGTTATTAGATTTTATGTTTCCTGCTGGAGTTGTTAGAGATGAAAGAGGAAGGAGTGAACTTGGGACCAACTGACTCTATATCAACTCTTTAGAGGGTGTCATGGACAGTTGGCTCAGCATGTTTCTTCCTGAAGCATTCTAATATTGGAGTAGCCTCGGGCTACTTCCGCAGAACACTCTCCCGTTCACACATGTTGCCACAATACAAGATTGATGTGTTGTGTCTCTGGCTTCGGGGCAAGTTATGAGTTCAAGATGTCTTTTTACCCAGAACAGTACAGACAGGTGACGACAGGCCATTTTGAGACAATTTGTGAGTAATGGTAAGGTCAAAACTGCAACACTGGGCCTGTCTGTGCACCTCTCAACAAGCTTTTAATATTACCTTTTGTCAACAAGGGGGACAGAGGTGAAGATAGCACTGTGAAATAAAATCTTTTGTACAGACATAGACATTTTTCACTGTTTATGAGCATGAGGTACTCTTCATCACTTTTTGCTTTTTCCTCATGCCAACTTTAATGGATTTGCTGATCATTAAGCGTGGGGGAAAATGTGCTTTAGAGAATAGTCTCTGTTTACCTTTTATTGCTTTGAGGCCAGTACAGTATCAAAAACAATCTTAGTCTAAGTTTTACATATAAAAATGTATATTCTATGCTTTTCAGTTTTCCAACTTTCACTGACACAAACATCTGCAGCCACAGGAGACGCAATAGGTACAGATTAATGAGACGTATTGTTTAATACAGTATAGTAGAGCTTTAGGGGTAGAGCACTTTGTGAATTTGGGTCACAGCAAAGTTTGCTGAGGTTGGTTTTGTTCTCGTTGCAGCTTACACCCAGATTCAGCCTCACTCGCTGGTTCAGCAGCACAAGCAGCAGCAGCAGTTTGTGGTCCAGCAGAGCCAAGGCTCCCAAAGGACGGCAGGCCAGCTGCTGCAGACAGCCTCCATTCAGCCGTCACAGCACCCCGTCCCCGTTCTGCCCAAACCTGCCCATCACCAGCCTTCCACTCCCAGCCAGCAAGCCACCATCTTCCACTCCACCATCAGTCCCCATGCCCTCCACTCCTCACTCAACCATGCCAAAGCTCAGCCTGTCCAGCTCACTGCCATCAACCTACAAATACAGCCAACGGTACGAGCAAATGTTTACAATAATTTATTTATTTATTTATTTATTTTGCAATATTTGCATCCATGCAGAATTTATTTTCTTTACATCCTCAAATGAAATGCTAGGAAACTGTTGTCAGGAGTTTGTATCGTGTCATGAGCTCTTACAGTTTGTTATAGTGTACCCATCATCCATCCAATCATCCATTAGGAAGGTGAGGAGACACTTTATTTGACGAAATACTAGGCTCACAAGAACGAGGCAAGATTTTAACAAGATTTTTAAGAAATGGTGCTCGTAGTGCCATAACATTTGTTGAAACTGCTGCCACACAAACCATTTAAAGTGGTGGAGACATTTTCAGAGTTGAACAAGTTCCTAACTTGAGGAGAAATCTCTTCAGATTTTTTATCTCATGTCACAAGATCCTGTTTGACCACTGTTGATTATAGTATATTTATCATAAATTATGAAACCAGCAGCACTTTCAAATATCTAAGAACTCTCACATCACCTCTGATTTTCTTTGATGTTTTAGTATTATTTAGTAGAAAGGTTATCCTTCCTGTTTTTGGAGGAAATCAAGCAATCCGTTCCCCAGGAGAAACTTTTCATTTTACTGATTTACTGCTGGTGTGGATTCTCAGTCATCCAGGACATGGGTAAATCTAAAAAATTAAAAAACAAAACAACATTAACTGGACTTCTATTCTGGGAAGCTTTCTCTGTTCAAACATTAGAGAAAGTGGAGTTCCGAGCTTTAACTGCATGAGATGCTTGTGATCTAGGTGAACAAAAGCCTTACTCCTCTCTGGTGGGATGGGAGGGAGATTAATCTGCTTGTGAGTTTAGTTTGCATAAACACACCTTCTCAAGCAGTTTACAGCTTTGAACTCTACTTTCTCCAGTTTTTGAATTAAGGAAGCTTCTCAGATGGGAAACAAAATGTCTTCAATGACAGAATTAACATCCTGTTTTGTTTTTAAAAATGTCTTGGATTTCTTTGATTTACCCTTACTGGCAGACATTCCTTGTTCATGCTGTAGTTCTATGAAACGCATTATCCACTATAGGTGTTTTGGTCATTGTTCTGTTTTTGTCTAATTAAATGTTTCGGTTATACTTTTGTTTTTATGTACACATTGCTCAGTTTGGTATTTTGAAAGTGTTGGAAAGAAAAGCTAAAACTGCGGCTCCAACAACACCCACATTCAAGACATGCATGTGGAAAAACTACACCAGAGTCTTCTGTGTTTTGGATTCTTACTGCAATATTTTCCCACTGATGTGATGTTTTCCAGTCCTGGTGGTTTTCAGTTTTTAAGTAATTCATCTTAAAGTCACTGACAGAGACTAAATGGTGTAACTGTCCTGGATATCTTCTCTCATATTTCTTTTGTTTCCTATGTTCATCGAAGGCCCCTCGACTGATTCAGGACAGTAAAGATAAACCAACATCATTAGTGGTTAGAGAGACGTGTCAGACACCGTCCACACAGCAGCAACAGCAGCTGCAGCTGCAGCAACAACAACATCAACAACATCAACAACAACATCAACAACATCAACAACAACAACATCAACAACAACAACAACAGCAGCAGCAACAGCAATCTGCACCTTCCCCATCACAACCCTCCAAGCCCGGAGAGCAGCCCAAGGTTAATCCTGCCACTCCACCTGTTCAACCACGAGGTAAAGTCTGAGTCAGATCCACTCAGCTGCTAAATTATTCTCTGTGGAGATCTAACTTGTGATAAACTTTCACCAACTAGCAACTAGAAGACTGGGTTGGAAATATCTCATTTGAAGTGCCTGAAACAATGTCTGATTTTCAAAAAGAATTGAGCTAAGCATGAAGGCTTATAAAAAAAAAAAAAAAAGTTTTTGCTGAGACTTGGAGTGATTGGAGTGCTGTGCCAAAGTTTGGGGACCCCTGAATTGTTTTTAGGTAGTAGTTTTTTGTTTTTAGGTTATAGTACAAATAGGATAATGACAAGTAACGGAAACATTTGAGGTCTGGGTGGCTGAGAAAAAGTTGTCTTTGTCCATGTGGTCATCTGTGAGCTTGACCCAAGCCTGAATGCACAAAGTTGCAGCATTTTTGTTCTTCTCAGTCAACAGCACTCTAAAACGAGCGTGTTGGTCGTAAAATTGGTATTTCAGCAACTTCCAGGTTATGACAGACCCGTGCCTCTCTGGTTACCGTTAATTCAAACCAATTTCCCCTTTTGCAAACTGATGTAGAAAATGTATTTTTTACTCGCATGTCTTATCACTTAAATCTGCTGTTTCTACATCCTGATTATAAACATGACAATACTCATCAAAGATGTATTACTGGTTAGCAAATAGGATTATTTTTTTTTTTAAATACTACAGTAACATTCAGTTTAGGCTGTCCTCTTCCCTCTTACAACACAATCCCACATTGTTTATTTCCATCATGTAATAGAAACAAGCCTATATAAATTTCTTCTGAAGAGTTTTAGAAAATAAATAAATTTACTTGACATTTGGGTGGAAACAAGTAAAAACTCAGTCTAGCTGTATCCTTAATGTTTTTGATGAAGGTATCCACATTTTGAGCCAAAACGGCACCTTTTTATAAATATAAAGTCTTAACGTTCTTTGAATGAATGCATATCGCCTGCTGCTTTTTATGCCAGAGTTTTAGACTTAGAACATCTTATATTAAGAAATGACAGAGTTGTAGCAGAGTGAACGATCTCATGCAGTATTGCAAAATATCACACGCATGATATATATTGTGTATGACTCTCAGCTACTACCACATCAAATTTTAGCCTAATATCTTTAAAATTACCTGAATTAAAGCTGTTTTTGTGTTTTCTAAGGTCAGTTGACTGTGGTGGCCATCTTGAAATGGCTTCTTCTTTTTCTTGAGGCTGTTCCCTTTTCAGGAGTCATCCTCGTCCATCTAACTCTGTCTTCTGTGTCCTCTGTCCTCACTTTAATTACCTCCATGTCCTCTCTAACTGCATCCATATATCACCTCTTTGTCTTTTTCCTGGCAGCTGCATCTCTAACATCCTTCTACCAATATACCCACTGTCCCTCCTCTGGACAT
>JAOXNZ010000166.1:6187583-6204475 GCA_028566095.1 Kryptolebias brasiliensis
ACCAGCACCTCCTTACGCAGACCCATTGAACAAAGCCTTACCGAAACTTTTGCCTGTGGACATCCAGGCAAAATGCCTCTATTATTTTTACGTTGACTCGAGCAGTATTACACCGCTCATTTTCCTCTAAAATGTTAGAAGAAGGAAGTGACGTTACTCCACTCTGTGGATGCTCCAGTAAGAGAATCAAAACCCCTGATGTTTAGTTTTGATGATCTGGTTTGGATCCAGTGATCTTGTCAAATCTCTGCAGGTAGCTATTTAAAGCTATTGAACAGTAATTTTAGCTTATGTGTCAGCTCTTTACTGATCGGCCTTTTGGCTTCTTTCCTGAATTCTTTTTTCCTCAGAAACTGTCCCCATCACCACAGCAGACTCAGGGCGGTTCTGTATCCTCGCCACAGGCCTCGCAGCCCAGTCAAGAGGAGTCCAGTCCATGTTCAGACATGTCCAGCTATGAAGAGCCGCCGTCCCCCCTGTCAGCAGCCAGCTCAGGACCTCTCGCTCCCGCTCCAGCTTCAGCCCAAGCCCCCGTCCATCGGCAGCCAAGCAGGTCCTCAGACCAGGAGGGCTGTACTGGAAGAGATGCACAGTCGCTCTGCGAGCGCTTCCTACCCAATGACCCCACCAAGTGGAACGTGGAGGAAGTTTACGAGTTCATTTGTTCACTACCAGGTCAGTGGAGTTGGTGCGTCCATAAAGCTCAATGTGCACGTATAGTTTGTGCAGGAATTTGATGTTTTCCTCTGGTGTTCTGCAGGTTGTCAGGAGATCGCAGACGAGTTTCGCTCTCAGGAGATTGATGGACAAGCCTTGCTCCTCTTAAAGGAAGACCACCTAATGAGCACCATGAACATTAAGCTGGGACCTGCACTTAAGATCTTTGCACGCATCAACATGCTCAAAGACTCATAGCAGAAAACGTGTGCATAGATTGTAGTGCTGACTGTGCCATGACCTGGTCTTCTCCACACTACCGGAGCGGTTCCTTTCATATCTCACTCTTGCTTGACTTGGACACACCAACAGATAAATCAGACCCGCAGTGTTATGATCAGTCCTGTTCTTTTTTTGGTGTCAACTTGAGAGTTGTATTTGGGTATGAGACGTTGCATCTTACAGGTGTGAAAACATGCAGAACATACATGCATCCACAAAACTGGGGTGATTTATGCTTTTAGTGAAAACTAGGGAAGGTGATAGGGTTGGGTGACTGGATGAATGCATTGACCATCAACAGCTGGAGTCCATTGGAGGTGGTTTTATTGAACAGATTAACAGATTTTTCTTTTCACGAAGTATGACCAGTCATTAAATGTACAATTCAAATCCAAGCTTGAACATGCTGGTATACACCCTGATCAATCCATCTTGTTTAAACCTTGAACTTTCTGTCCTGTGTTGGTCCAACCTGCTGTTGGACACCTGACAGCACGCTGAGCGGCTCTGATAAGGTGCTGTCGTTTTATTGGTCAGTAATTTATTTGTTTAAATTAATTAATTAATTTCTGTGAAATATTAGTGTTATCGTAATAAAAAATAACAAATTACAAGATACAGAAAAAATGTGAGTCAGTCTATCATAATGTAGGCAGCTGTGTAAAAAAAAAAATCAAGGAACCTTATCTCTCCCATGTTGCTTAAAACTACTTTTTTTTTTATAGCTTAATATTGTAAATTTAGAGTCCAGCATTATATAAATATAAATAATATAAAAGATTCTGCTTTGCCCCGTCGTTAAGAAGCGCTTTTTGATCGCCTACTTTATAAGACAATTGACAAACAACAGATAAATGTAATAAAACAGCCCACCGTTTTCATAACAACCACACAAAATGAAGCCAGGTGGAGGTGGAGTTAATTATCACTTTCACCATCAGCCATCAGCTGTTACATACAGACTACCGCACTGCTAATGGTGATGTTTAATGGATTTAAACCCCGATTTTCTGAATCAGTGCTTCTTCACTGCTGCATTAAGGTTTTGTTCAAAACAATGAAGCCATGGCTGGTTAAGATTCCTCCTCCTCCTCCTCCTCCTCCGTCCCTCACAGGTCTGTCGAGATCCAGCAGGTTTCCAACTTTCAAAAATATTGTGTGCTGCGACAGTAAGGGCATCGATTTCAAAGCTGATCAGACCACATAATCGTTTTTGGTGTGACAGAGCTGCCTGTTGCTCTTATTGGAGCAACTGGCTCCAATAAGAGCAAACAGGTCAGAAGTTTTGAGGAACATCTAGGTTCAAAATCAAAGTAATTCCAAATCTGTGACTTTTCTTTTGTTTGTTTTTCTGGCGAGGATCAGCCTACTTCCACAGTTGTATGGAAAATGGTAGTTACATGGTCCACCGCTCCTCCTCCTTAAACAAAAAACAAAACCAACTTAAAGATCCGTGTGAGAATAGATCAATAACTGGGGTTTTTTGGAATGACAATGGCCGATCCAAATATTTAGCCTGTCGCCCAACCCTAGAAGTTGATGACAAAGGAGGATGTTGTGGCTCATTGTTGCATCTTTCTCCCACAAAACCTAACTTTTTTTTTTTTTAATTAATATTACATGTGTAAAAGAGCACCATCTCTAACCTGCTATCAGGAAGCAAAAATCAATTTTGTCTATTAAAAAAAAAAAAAGCGACATGCTCCATCCTCACTTTTCTTGGCTTTATCTTTATTTATTCTCCGCTTTGTTTGTTTAAGATCTGATCTTATATTCACCCCGAAGAGGGAAAAAAGTTTTTGATAGAAAATGGAGCTGAGAAAAGCCTGGTATGGGTCTCACTGCAACAGTCTGTGCTGACTGGATGGACATGAGTAATGTTTGGATTTACAATACTATTACGCACGTTTTTGTTAACGTGTGAAAGAAAGATGGTTGTGTGTGTGGCTGGGAACAGGAGATTGCGTTCATCAGTCTTTTTTTTTTTTTAATTCAGCAGATGTTCTTTTGGCTTTTCTCACAATAAGACTCCCACAGCTTGAGTGCAAAGCTCGAATCAGAGAAAACCATTTAAGGAGCCTCTTTGGTGACATCGACTTTATTTATTTATTTTTCTTTAACTAATTTTCTCCTGTAGCTCTAAATTGCTTATAAATGATTTTCTCTGTGCTTTTTTCAGAAAGATTAACTAGAATATGACATTGATTTTTCGTCTCAGGTTTATAGGACACTAATTTATCCGAGGAACAGTTTGGGTTTGCTGCTTTCGTTACACATCCTGACTTATGGCTCTTATTTTCTTTGTCTTTTGTGTTTTTTTTTTATCATGCAAAATGTGGCGTGTTGTGCATTTGTAAAACAATGCATATCACCTCAAGCGAGGAAAAAGTGTGAAACTGTTTCTGTAATTTATCTTTTTTCTTTTTTTTTTTTTTTCAACTAAATTTAAATTTTACCATTTTTAAATATGCAAATTTGTAAAATTCAATTGGTGTGGGAGTTCTTGTCTGTTTTAATGAAAAGATGACCATATCTGTGTTTTGTTGGGGTGATAGAAACTAAACTTATTTTAGATGATGCTTTGTCAGATGCTTGTATTTATGAAAAACACTTTGATATACATTTTGCAGTTATAAATAATTTGCAAAACATTTCTGTCTCGGCACACTTTTATTCTATCTGTGTATTTAAATCATTTATGCATCGCTGTAAAAAGAAATGGATTGTATATTTGAGGGTTTTTGTTGGACACAAAGCAATCTAAAACCTTTAAAATTAGCTTTTTTTTAAAATTATTTTTGTACAAATGTGTATCATATCAGTTAATTTGACACCAACACCACAGTTAGTTGTGTAGTTAAGTTAAATAATAAGCCTCATTAGAAGTAAAATAAAGAGGTGAGGCGCAACTCAAAACTTTTGCACAGTACTGTAAGTATTTGTATTTCTGTGCTCTTTTATTTGTATTTCTTGTTCACCAGCACTATTTTACTGGAGTTTTCTCGTTGGTTTTATACAATGAGCCGTTTATTCAGACATTTTGTTTTCATAAAAGTAGAATAGAAATGTTGAGCAGGTAGGACGCTCTTTGTTCCAGCACTCTGAAGTGTCAAAACCCAGCAGGAACTTCCATTAAAGCCACGCCCACTGTTATGATTTGAGAATGGACCAGACTATAAAAACACGGACAACTTTTTTTTTCTTTTTACTTGTGTTTAAAAAAGAATACATAAATATTTGATATTTGTAGTGTTTGAGTATTTACTTCGTGTGCAAGCCGTGAAAATAGTTTTATAATACGCGTTGGACCGCTAACTTTTTCTTTTTTTTTTTAGTCCCCCTCCCCCATGTTTTCGTTCCGAATGGTTTCGCCCAGGTTTGAACTGATACGTTAAATGTTGACAAACGCGACTTTTGAACGGCTGATGGCTCCGCTGTTATACTGACGATTTCTTTATAAAATCATCAATCAAAACAGGTAAGTTCTAAACAAAAACACGTTACAATATAAAGGTGGTGAAGGTGCGCATGTCTGCTGTCATCTAAATTTGATTAAGCGCCTTTTTAAACTAATTTCAGGTCTTTTTAGGTACATTTGTACGTGTAGAAATAAGAACAAGTTTAGTAGATTCAGAAGGATTTGTTTTCAGATTTGTGACTCTAAGGAAGTTTAGTTACCTGCCAGTTTCTAGAGAAGGTTTTATCGATTAAAATAAAGTATAAACCTTAAAATGATTATATAATTCAGTCAAATTTACAGATATTGACCTACTCTTTGGTGTGGTAGTAGCTGAGATTGATCCATAACGCACATTCTGAGCGCTATTTTGCCACTAACCTTTTGGAGTCAACTGTGTCAAAATATCTCATGAACTATTGGACGGACTTTAATAAAACTTTCAGGAAGTAACCCCTGGATGTACATCTGCAACTGATTACCTTTTGGAGTCAGCTAAATTCAAGATGGCCGCCACAGCTAATTGATATCAGTCAACGCATAAATGGCTATAATTTAGTCAACTTTACAAATATTTTGCTTGAATTTTCAGTGGCAGTAGCTGAGAGTGAATTAATTGCTTGTTATGGGAGATAATGTTGCAATAATGTAAAGTTGTTTGAACTTTAAAGTTGTTGTTTTTTTAAATAGTTATAAATACCAAACTTTATTTGACCATTGTTCCCAAAACTTAGTTACATATAAAGGAGAAAAAAAGACAAATTCTAACATTTGAAACCATTATGTTTGGGATATAAGGAAAAATATACCTAAGTGGTTTATAAGTTATCAGTCATAAAATGTTTTAAATATTGTTATATATAAGTATTTATTGGATGCTAATGACAAATCAAAATGTTGCAGAAATGTCGAGTCAGAGAGAGGAGGCTGCAGGTGGTTCTCCTGCTGACCTTCCCAGTCTGGAAACACTCGACTCTCCTACAGGTCTGAGGTCTATTACAGCACTTCTGAGACTATTAGTGATTGCATTATTACCACCGCGGCAGTTTTAATTATCCTTGTGTGTGTGTGTGTGTGTCAGGGAGTCCTCCTACGGCCTCATTATCCAGCCTGATTGAGCTGGAAAACTGTGTTTCCAACCTGAGCCTCGCTCATGAGATCCTGGTGAACAGAGACTTCTGCTTCAAACCCCCAAACCCTCCCACCAACAGGTAAAACATGTTGCACTCATCCATAAACTGCTAATATAAGCTAAATTGAACTCTTGTCCTGATTCAGCCTGGAGGGCAGAGTGAAAGACATCGTCCACCAGGCGTTCTGGGACAGTCTTCAGGAACAGCTGAGCAGCGATCCTCCAAACTACAGCCACGCGCTTATTCTGCTGCAGGAGGTCAAAACTGTAAGTTCAGAAGAAAACGCCACAGTTAAACTAGACAAACTGCATTTCTGCAAAACTGCAGCGTCAACGCTGAGTCCTGAATAACGTTACTGAAGTCTGAAGAAGCTGAAGCTGAGTGGTTGAAGCTAAAAGAAGCAGGACACTAGCTAAAGTGTGTGAAACACTAGCAAAAGGTTGAAAACCCTAGCTAAAACAAGCAGAACACTAAAAGCCAAAAGTAGCAAAAGGCTAGATAAAAGCTAAAAGTTACAAAACTGTAGCTAAAACTAAAAGTAGCAGAAGATTTAAAAAAAGTTTTTAAATTCAAATTCAAAAATACTTTGATCCCAGAGGGAAAAAGAATTTGAATAAATCTCAAAGTGTTTCTATGGGGAAAATATTTGTAAGTAAAATTTAATATTTTGTACAGAATGAAAGTTACAAAAAGCCGAAGACACAGCAGCCATCACCTGATTGAGCTAAACCTTTTGATACACAAATAGCTAAACAAACACAAAGTATACAGAAGTAATTAGATTGCAAAAACTGTACGGAAAAATAAACAACAGGATAGTCAGCATTTACACAACTAGATTAAATGAAGCTTTTATTTACCATCAGATGCTGGGGTCGCTGCTGCTGCCCGGACATGTCAGACTGAGGTCTCAGCTGGACGAAGTTCTGGACATGGAGCTGATCCAGCAGCAGGTCCATCACGGGGCCCTCGACCTCCACAGACTGGCAGGATTCATTATAAGCACCATGGCGTCTTTATGCGCTCCGGTTAGAGACCCAGAGATCAGAGCTCTGCGGGACCTCGAGGACCCTGTGGAGCTCCTTAGGTAGAAACTGGTTCAGTGCCACAATGCCGTCACAAGTTAACGGATTACCCAAATATCACTGTGTACTTTACTTATTCATGAGCTTTTCGCTGAATAGTTTGATTTTAGTTTATGTTAAATGTGAGATAAATTACTAGAGATACTCTGGTTATTCTTGCTATTCCAATTCTCTAAAAACTAGAAAAATTAAAGGACTTCATTGAAGGAATGCATATCGCCTGCCTCCTTTCATGCCAGAGTTTTAAATTGAGCTCATCTCATGTTAAAAATGATAAAGTTATAATGATTTTAGTTATTATTGTGATTAGCTGGGGTGGCCATCTTCCCTGCAGTCAGAGATGAAATGTTACTAAAAGTGATTCCTTTGTTGTTTTTCCTCAGGGAGATCTTCCGTGTCTTGGGGCTGATGAAGACCGACATGGTGAACTTCACCATCCAGAGCCTGAGGCCTCATCTCCTGCAGCAGGCCGTTCAGTACGAGAGGCTGAAATTCCAGCAGATCCTGGACAAACAGCCTGGTGAGGAGGAATTATAATGAGACAGTCATCCCCAACACATACTGGGAAAATAACACTTTGCATAATCTAATACGATATCACAAGCTCAAAGTTTGAACTAAACAGCTACAAGGCCGTCATTTCTGACCTTAGTCTGAAAGTTAGTTTTTCAGTTTCATAAAGTTATTTTCGCCCTCAGCTTCTCTAGACAACACAGACGCTTGGCTTCGGGCGGCAGCATCAGAGGAGATGTCAGCGTTCAGAGCTCGGTGTGATTTTCCCGGTCCTGACAGCCGAGGTCTCCTCTGCCCCACCGCCGTCCTTAACCGGGCCTACATGCGTCTGCTCCACTGGGACCCACGGGACCAGAAATATCCCGAGGTCAGCAGCAGCCTGAAGATTTACATCTCTCCCTGCACCTCTCATTACACCGGGTGATATTTTATTGATTATGAGGGAATATTCTGTGCACTTTCCCTCAGCAGGCTGCATGTTAAAGCATGTGACAAGACATTAGAGCTTATGTAGAACAGCAGCTCCAAAGCTCATTTATTAGATGTATCAACACAGATCTGTCAGATGAGCTGAAATACTCACTGATCAACAGCAGATGTGTCTGTTTACTTATCGCCCACCATGAAAGGCTAAGGATGATGATTTTGCCTGTGTTTGTGTGTCTGTCTGTTACCAAAATATCTTATGAACCAGTGGTCCAATTTAAATGAAACTCACAGAAAGTAATCATTGGGTGTACATCTGCAACTGGTTAACTTTTAGAGTCAACCCAATTGAAGATGGCTGCCACAGCTAACTGACTTTAGAAAACACAAAAATGGCTATACCTCCATCAGTTTTGAGATAAGATTTGGTGTGGTTGTAGTTATGAGTCATTCAACAAATGCTAGACTTTGTGCAAGATCTTTGCTGAAAGCTTTAGCATAAACTGTTGGAGGCAACCATGTTTGTCTGTTAGCTAAATATCTCATGAACCACTGGATGGATTTTATTGAAACTTTCAGACAGATGTTCATCCACAAGTGATAATCAATCTAATTCAAGATAGCTTCCAAAGCTAATCAACCTTAGCCAACACAAAAATGGCTATATCTCAGGTAATTGTACAGATATTGAGCTAAAGTTTGGTGTGGTAGTAGCTGAGACTCATTCACAACACATACTCTGAGTGTGACATCTCACGATATTATAAAATGTTTGCTTCAAGGTTTGACCAAAACAGCTACAACAGAAGATGATCTTAGTCTTAAACTCTGGCATGAAAGGTGGAGGGTGATATGCATTCCTTCAAGGAATGCTAGGCATTCATTAGAATTTGTTTTTGGTTTGTATTTGTATAAAAAATAAACCAAAAAATCTTCATTTTCCGTTTAAGAAATCCCTGCTGAAGAACATCTGATGCACCTTTCCACTTTAGATTTTCTTTTGAAAAGCTCATATTTGTGGTTTTGAGGTGAACTCATTTCTTCCTCACACGTACAGACTGTTCTGATGGATCGGGCCCGTTTGGACGATCTGAGTCGGCGGCTCCAGATGTTGGTCCTGGAAGCGTCGGTGCTGCTCCTGACCAGCGCTCAGTTTGGGGGTGTTGTTTTCTCCCTGCACGGGTTTGTAGCTAAACTCAGGCAGTCCGTCGCTGCCCTGCTGGAGGGCAGTCACACCAGGTAAGAGGGGGGTGGGGTGATGCATGTACCGGCTGTCATGGGGAACAGGTATTGTATGAGACGGACACCATCGGAGGTGACAGGAGGCAACCAGCTTGTCAGAACAGATCCAGCTAACCTCATTCTTTCTGTTTAAGAGACGCCTTGTCATGATTATTAGATGACTGTAGAGCAGCAGCCTGTGATCATCAAGGTCTGCTCAGTTTGGTCCAAGCTGCAGATAAATGTCTGATTCTTTCATTCACCTCCTTTAACAAAACAGACTTTTAACTCATTTAGATAGCTTTTGAAAGAGCTACTCTTAATTTAACATTAAAATTAAATAAAACCGTGCGTTTTTAACTTGATATACAGTGGTGGTTTTACTTTTTTGTCACACTTGCACATTTCAGATCATCAAACAAATGTTGATAACTTACAAACATAACCTGCGTAAACAAAAGAAATGCAGTTTTTATTTAACATGGGAAAAATGCTTTCCAAACCAATCTGGCCCTGTGTGAAAAAGTAACTGCCCCTAAACCTAATAACTGGTTGTCCCACCCTTGGCGACAAAAACTGCAAACCCTGTTTGTGAGAACAGGCGATGAGTGTTTCACATCCCTGCTGTGCTTCAGATCGTTGTTCTGCTGCAGAACCCTAATCAACTGATGACCCGACAGGATCCTGATCTCCTTCAGGATTTTTAGTAGAGGCCAGAAGTCATGTTTTTATCAATTGCTGCAAGTTGTCCAGGTCCCGAAACAGCAAAGCATCCCCAGACCATCACACTACCACCACCGTGTTTGACTGTCGGTACCATGCTCTGTTTCTGAAAGCAGAATGTAATGGGAGATGTAACGAGGGACACACCTTTTGAAAAGTTCTGCTTCTGTCTCATAAGTCCAAGGAATATTTTCCCAAAAGTCTTTGGCATCATCGAGATGTTTTTATGGGAAATGTGCGACGGACCTTTGTGCTCTTTTGGCTCAGTGGTGGTTTTGGTTTTGGAACTCTTCCATGGAGGCCATTTTTACTCTTTGTCTATTTCTTATTGTTGAATCGTGAACTCTGACCTTAACTTTAGATGTTCTGGGTTCCTTTGAAACCTGGATGAGTCGTCAGTGATCTCTTGGAGTAATGTTGGTCAGCTGGCTGCTCCTGGGAAGGTTCACCACTGTTCAATGTTTTCTCCATTTGTAAATATTGACTCTATTTAAGTGATTTCTTGATTCTATTGGTCTGGCAGTAGTCAGGCCTGGGTGAGGCTGGTAAACTTGAACTAAGGTTTCCAAAGAAGACAAATCACATTTCACGATTTAACAACAAGAGCAATTACTTTTCCACATATGGCCAGGTTGGTTTGGATATCTTTTTGTTTCCTTTTAATAAATGAAATCTGCATTTTGTATTTACTCAGGTTATTTTTGTCAGATATTAATGAATTTGGTGATCTGAAACATGACCAAACAATAAATAAAAAGTCAAAAAGTAGAAGAAATCTGTAAGGTGGCAAATGCTCTTTCACAGCACTGTGTATGAGCTGGTAAAGGTTTTAACAGTAAGTTCTGGTGCTCCAGGGAAGCTGACCTGAAGAGGGCCCTGTTGGAGCTTGGTGGGACGGTGCTTCAGCAGGTGACAGAAGCTCTGAGCGCTCGAGGAGGAGGAAGAGGACTGCCTCAGGAGAGCCAGGATCTGCTGAGAGGACAAATATCTGACCTGTGGAAGAACAACAACCCTGTTCGCACACTTATAGGTCAGACATGAACCCAAGAGGAAACTTTTCTTCCAGGCATTTACAGTATTGGTGGATTCTAAGGGGGTGTTGACTTTAAAGAAATGCATCTTGCTGAAAATGTGGATACTTTAATGTAACTGACCCATTTAAAGTTATAGAAAATGTTTTTATAAAAAGAAGAGCTGTTTCTTTTTTAAATCTGGAATAAGCTTGGGTTCAGAGATGAACCGTTTTTTGCTGTAAAATATAAACACATCTTTTTAACACCAGAAAGCTGTGAACTTTTTCCATCTTGCATTACGTCTGTTTATGTGCTTTTAAACTTGCATGTTTGCTGCTGTGTAACATTTACTTTTCTTTCCTTTTCTTTCAATCAACCACAGGAGAAAGGGTTCAGGGCTTCCTCCTGGCCACGCTGCAGGGCGGCTCGGCTAAAAGGAGTCCAGAGCTGCCTTTTCCCCTCGGGCTGGTGAGAGCTGAGTTAGCAGAGCTGGGGACAGCCTTTGGGCAAATTGTCCGCTTCAACCAAACCGTCTTTGGTCCCTTCTATGCACCCATCCTCAGGAAACTGCTGCTCCCGCCTGGAGAGACTGAGACTGCAGAGGATTCGCGCTAAACTGAGGATGACCTGAACATTTGATACTAAATGTGTCCTTTTAGATTGTAAATATGGTGAAGTAGAACTGTTCGGGGGAAAGCTTAAGGTCAGACATGAGACTTAAAACATAAAGCGGAGCAGCTGGATCTACATTTCTTTTTTCTTTTGTTTAATTGACATTTACAGTTTCCAAAACTAGAATATTTTCTTTGATTCCAGGACTTAAAGTCCGAGTGAAAGAATAATGCAGTTAAACCAAATCTGTGAACACAAAACATGGAGTAATGTTGAGCAGCAGAAAGAAACAGTCTCGTTTAGTCATGAGAAAAGACTAACATATTACAACCCCAATTCTGACAAAACTGCGGCGTTGTGTAAATGGAAATAAAACCAGAATGCAATGATTTGCAAATCTCATAAACCCATATTTTATTTACAGTGGAACATGGTAAACATATCAAATGTTTAAACTAAAGAAATTTACAATTCTTGGGGAAAATAAGCCCATGCGGTGATGTCCAGAACAGAACCAGAGCTGGTTGTAATGCAGTGGCCCCTGAGGGCCCCAAGATCACCAACATCCAGTACTGACTTACAGCCTCATCCTTTGACTTCAGAGATTTCTCCAAATCTTTTGATGATATTATGAACTGTAGATGAGAAAATATTCAAACTCCTCCTCATTTTCTGTTGAGGAACAATGTTCTGAGATTGTTCCACTAGTTTTAGACAGTTTTTGACAGACTGGTGAACCTCTGCCCGTCTTTACTTCTTAGAGGATCAGTCCTCTCACTGACCTGTTGACAGTTAACCTAATTATCTCCTCCACCTGATTCCTATTTGTACCACATACTTTTACAGTCTATTTTTACTCCTGTCTTCAACTTCTTTGAGTATTTACTTCTTTTGTGTTGCTACAAAATTCAAAATGACCTTTTTTTTTTTTTTTTTTTAAAGGAACAATTTCTTAGTTTCAACATTTCATATGTTCACAAAGTTCCATCATGGATAAGATATTGGTTTGTGTGATTTGCAAATCATTGCATTCAGTTTTTATTTACATTTTACACAATGTCCCAACAGATTAGGGTTGTAAACAAGAACCAAAGAAACAAGATTTTGTACATAATTCTTCATATTAAGCTTTACTGTATCTCTGATGACTGTTTATGTTCATGATATACCAAAGACATTATGCACTTTTTTATTCATTTCTTTTCCATGTTCCTTTATTTGCACCTTCGATCATAAACCAAAAATATATCGTTTCCTCCTTTTGTTAATATTAGAGGGGAGTGTGGTTCTAAACAGTGATATATTTGTAAACAAAGTGAATCATTGTAATAGTTCATACAGCCATTAAAACAACACGCATTACAGAGCAAACAAATGAAAATACACATGTTAAAATCTCTCCAAGTTAAAGAAAAAAACTTAAAACAGTGAGAGGCTTTACTTAAAATGAGCCGAGTGAAACCAAACTGTTTGTCTTTTAGAGGATTCTTATAAAAAGTGGTCATTTCTAGCTTCTTCTTTTTATTAAAATAACTAGAAAGGTTTAGATACATATTATTGTTTTATATCGACATTTACTTTGGGGCAAAAAACTATTTTTTGTTTATTTACATAATAATTCTTGTTTTATTTTTAATTGATGGGGCAATTAAGCAGACAATGAGCAAGATGTGTTTTGTTCCCTTTGTAAAAGAAATTTATATAAAAAGTGTGTATATTATATTATATTATATTATCCACCACAGTGAACCAGAAGCATTAAAGTTTTGTACATAAGTTTCTGAATTCAAGACATTTTTACTTAACTTTAAATTGAAATGAGCTTCAAAGAATTTCCAGATGAACGTTTCTCTCTTCAGTCTTCGATTTAAAATGTTAAGTTTTAGTTAATATTTTTAGTTTCTGTCTTGCTTTTTTAGTTTTTATTGAGTAATTCTTTATACCTCTGGAGTTAAAGACAAACAAACTGTAGTTTGAAAGCAGCTGACTCAGTTATAAATATGAACAAGAGTCAATAACCATACATGCCAATAACTCTGATGTAAATTCATGACAAGTTTGGCCAAAATGTAAATTTTATTTAGCTTTAAATGTAGACCCAATCTTAAGTTTATAGTTTTTTAATCAGAGTTGTTGAGTTTTTAATAGAAATTTGTGTGATTTTAACAAACTTTCAGACAACCCAAAGTTTATGTTTATGCTCATTTTGTTGCTAATAACTACATTACAACAACAAATCAGACAAAACGTTCATTGTGATGGATTGTAACCGCAACACTAGAGTTCAAGAATGAGCTCAAATATTTCTTTATCAAATCAAAATCAGATCCTCTCCGGTGGACAACTTTAGCCAAAGGAAGACATTTTTACACCAGCCATTTAAGTGTAAGACTTGTTTTTTTAACAAGCTGTGTTAGATTAAAAAGGGCTACAACATGCAGAAAACATTGGTAATGCTCCTTTAACTTAGAGGGCTACTAAGCAGCACAGATGTGTGCAGTCAGAAACGTTCAGAAAGCCTCAAGCACTTTGTTGTTTCAAAGAAAATATATAAACCGCTGCATCATAAGGATTTCTTTTAACCGGTTTCCTAAATTACATCTCAAGTTTTCTGATTTTAATACTTAAAAAATACATTTTTTTAAATAACTTTTAGTAGAGCACAAGGATTGTGTTCAGTGAGGACGAAGTAGAATGACGCAGCAATACTGATGAGTGTTTTCCAGAGATCAGCAAGCGCTCAACTCTGCAACTTGAAAGTAATAAAGTACACGAGAGGCACAAACTGGGCTAATCGTTTGTTTAGATTAGACGCTGCGCCACCCACTAATCTCTGCAGCGGGGGAAACAATGAAAGCACAATTGTACAATAATTACCATCTTGTAATGTCACTTTTGATTTCAAACAGCTGGTGTAATGTGCCTGTTTTTGACTGTTCAGCCATGTAAAGAAAATCAATGCTGACAACAGACTTGAGAGGAATTGTTTAGTCTTTGTATTATTTAATGTCATTAATATAATATTGCTTTGAAATTTGAAACAGTTTCACATTTTTCCAACAACAAACCACACTCTGTCCATCAAACATGGGCAAAGCATCGTATGCTGGTACAGGTTCTTTTTTTCTTCTTCTTCTTTTTTCCCTTCTACATTTTATTACCCTTTAACAATTCCCACTGTTACTATCTTTAGTAGACCTGGATCAATAGAAATGCTCATTAATGGACTATTTTATTACCAGTCTACAGAGCTCTACACATTACAGTTCCTACATGACAAGATCAGTAAGTCACATGAAGGCCGGGAAATAGACTTGGCCTTTCTGATTGACCTTTCTCGAGACAGGAGTGATATACAGGTCCTGTTTAGTCAGTGACGTGGCACCACAAGTTACCTTTTGGCTGTGAGTGTGGATTCATCTCAGGAGCAGTGGAGGAGACACAGAGTGAGATTTAAATGTCAGAGTAGCGCTGGTTGGCCCCTGCACATTGCTCAAGCTTACGTCTCCGTTTCTCTCTATTTTCTTTCTTTTTTTTTTTTTTTTTCTTGTCTTCTGCTTTGCATACTAACTAAACACACGCAAACGCACTCGCATCGGCTGCTCCCCGTCAACTCACAGCTTGGTATCCGGAAACTTGAACGCCGGGGCGAGCTACACAAGGAGAACACGAATGTTAAAAAAAAGACTGGTACATGCACAGCCATAACATGCCACCAAAAAAAACTTGCTTTAAATAGCTGCTGTTCATTAAAGTGTAATGCTTTTTATATTGTGCATCCATACTAGAGCAGGTTGTCCTGGTGACACACAAAATGGAGGAACGTGTGTGACAAAATGTGAGGACAGTGGCAAAATGGAGGAATGAGGATGAATTGTGGAATTAGCACGTAAACAAAGAGAGAGGAAACACAAAAAGGGGGCAAATGAGTGAGAGGAGACGAGACGCTGCCACGGTACATACAGAGGCTGCTCAGGCCAAATGCATCAGAGGGGACAAAACACACAAAAAAAAACACTGCCAACATGCATCATCAAGTGGAAGCTAACAGATAAAAGTCAGAACAGAGTGGCAATGACACAGCCACACAGAGCAGCAACATCTAAACAGTCTCCAGACAAAGAGTCTCTGGAGAGGAGCTCAGTCCCTCACACACCTCCTGCAGCACACACAAACAAGGACAGCGGCCAGAACAGTCCGAACTTCCACCAGGACAAACAGAAACAAAGCATACAGCACACACGGCAGGTAGTGCACAAGAGGGAGAACCCAGATATGTGTCGACTCCACAACAAGCATCTCTGTATCACAGTGCAGGAGGAAAATACTTTATAAAAATAAAACAAATCTGTTCACATCGACATGACACAAAAACAATGTTTAAATTTGGCTCTTTCACTGAGGTGGAATTAAATTTTTTCATTCTTTCTTTTGTAGTGTCATACTTCGTGTGTTCTTTACCTAATTCTAAATTGGTGTGAATCAGACATCCATGTAATCATGCTACGTAGGGGAATGTGCACCAAACTGTTCGGGGCTCATTATTACAGTTTAAAGAAATCATCTTGAAGTGTAGATTACAAAAGTAAGTAAAACATAGAACTTATGTGTCTATATGTTTATTTTTGTTCATTTTTTTGTGTTGTTTTGCTTCTGGTTATAATAAAGTTGGAATAACTATGATAATTTCTTCATTGTTCCATCCCAAAGTGTTTCAGTTTGCCCCGTTCTATCAAAAAGTATCACAAAAAGCTAAAATATTCCACTTGCACTGTAGGAAAACAAGGTTTTAAAAGGGATAGTGCTGTTTTGTTTTGTTTTTTGTTTTTTAACACAGTGCTTTTTGTTTGTTTATAATGGACAAAAAGACGATTTGCAGGCTCTTGGTGCTACCATTAATGCTGACAGGCACTGGGCAGTACAAGGCCAGAGCAACCATCATCAAACCAACATCCTTCAGCCAGTCACAGTTGGTTTAATACACCAAAAAAAAAAATTTTTTTTTTTTGGTTTCCTTTCAGTCTTTTAGAAACAGGTTGGAGGCGTGCAGTTGGTGGAGTTTGTTAGGGGCAAGTAGGAGTTTAGTGGATCATAGATAATCGCAGTATCGTAAGGCTGTTGTCCTCGATAACGTGTAGGAAAGTCGTCCTCAAGTGAGGTTTCAGTTCTCGGTCTGCTTTGAGTTTGGACATCAGTGATAGATTTGTGACCGATTCCAATGTGGTTTTACTATAAGTACTGTACAAATGAGTTTAAAAAAAAAAGTTGTTTGCTGCAAGTTGCTGTTTTGTCTTTCATTGATTTATAGTCCATCTTGCATCCCTTGCTTAGCAAAGCAGCCTCCTCATAGTGCCTCACAGTGGTAGATGCCTGGTAAGGCAGGACAGGCTACAAATGGAGAAAGAAAAAATAAATCATAACTGTCTTCAAGCAAAACAAATAAAATTAGTTAAATTAAAATATGTAAACACAAAAAACACTTTTACAAATCTTCGATTTGTCTGATACCAAAATGACCCATTAAAGAAAAAGTCAACATTTTGGGAAATAGACGCGTTCACCTTCTTGCAGAGAATAATGTACGATTGTTAACCTACGCATATATGTGCAGAAAGTCTGAAAATATCTCAAACAACCTTTAAACCTTTTGGCACATGATGAGTGGAAATGGAAATAAAGATGTGGTGCCATCTCCACTTAGCTTCCTGACTGATATTTTACAGTTTTCCTTTTAATAAAAAATGCACAAAATATATATATATATATACAT
>JAOXNZ010000166.1:6204575-6216035 GCA_028566095.1 Kryptolebias brasiliensis
ATGTATATAACTACAAACATGTGTTGTCAGCTAACTCTCACCAATCAGTTGTTTCCATTTGCAGAAATACAAACTGCATGTACTTAAATGGTAAACTAGAAAACATCTTGCAGAGCCAAATCTTGCTTCTTTTATTTGTTTCTGGTTTCATTATTCTAACAGCTCCGTGTTAAACATGTGGCCAAGTTTAATGTCTCCAAAACAAGAAGCAGAAACATATTTTCTGTGCTTCAACATTTCTAAAGCTTTGAATTTGTTTGGAGTCATCGCCATTAAATTCAACTTCCATTCACACTTAGACTGATTCAAATATGTGATATAAAAATCTAAATGTGCTGGTAATGTTTTGTGGTTTTAGAACAATGTACAATTGCCCCTTCTGTGACAAACTCAACTAACCAAATAAAGGTCAAAGTTTGATATTTTCAGGGGCAAAAACATCACAAAATAATAATGATTAAACAATAGGCTGGTTTTTCATTTTAATTTAAGGTGTTAGTCATGTTTACAGGATAACGTTGTTGGTCTTAAACAATACAAAAATCCTTATCAGTGTTCTTGATAAATTCTCTGCAAAAAAATAAATAAGCAAATTTCCCAAAATGTCAAATTGTTCATTTGAAATCTAAACTCAGGGAGTAATTTAGCATTACACAAATCTTTCTGACCTGTTTTAAATACTTTAAAGGGATAGTTTAGTTTATTTAGTTTGCCACCATTTTTAAGTGATGTTTTGTCAAATAGTTGTCAGTAGTTATTACCCTATCAGCCGTGACATCAGTCATAGAAAAATGGATAGAGAAAAGCCATTAGCCTAGCTTGGAGGAAGACTTTTGCCCTTTTCTCTATATGCAGTGCTCTATGACTGATGTCACGGCTGATAAGGTGCTAACTATTGCAAACTATTTGACAGAACATTGCTTCATTAATGACCAGACTTCCCTTTTAACTTGCTGTCAGGTCAAGCCAGTTTAAGTCTACGTACAGAACAAAATAAAAAAATAACCATACTTGTTTTGCCTGTGGAGAAAATAAGGAGTATTGAAAGAAAAATAATAATAATTATAATAATAAAGATGCAACCTCTGGGAGCTATCGGGGATTTGGAGGCAGATGCAAGTTGTCAGGAAGAGGAGGATGAGGAGGAAGAGGCAGTTTGGTTGAGAGAGCAGGGCCACTGTAAAATGAGATTAGTCCAGGATCATCTGTTCCAGGGCTCCGCCATTGGCTGTGGCAGCAACAGGCGAGGGAGGCTGCCGGGAATGCTGGGGAAGCTCAGGAGGGCTGCAGGAGTGTTTGTCATGGCATGTAGGAGGTTGGTGTGGGTCGCTGGGCAGGGCAAAGGAAGGTGCAGGAGTAGGCAGCCCTGAGGGATGCTATACCATCACAGTGAGAAGGCACGGGGCTCACATGTGTAAGTGTGAGTGTTTGTGTGTGTGTGTCTCAGTGAGAGAAAGAGTTGGACAGAGAACCGGATGCAAAGGGTTGAGGAAAAGTACAAGGGGGTGCAGTTGGGGGGCGGGGGGACGTCTGTGGGGATCCGGCCTCAGAATATGGTGGTCTCGTACTTGGTGCTGACGGGACGCCTGTTGGTGTCCCGCTGGTCACAGAGCCAGGTGGTGCTGCCCAGGGACTGCATGTCTGCGTCCATCTCCAGGGGGTCGATCTGCCGGAGGGGGAGGGGGGAGGGAGGGAGGAGGGACGAGAGGAGGGCGTGAGACGAGCGGCAGTGGAGGCCATTGCGCCACACTGACAAGTCCTCAGCTCACACACGTGCATGTGGATTAGAGGTACAGTCCGGTGATCGGGTTACAATCACAGACACTGAGGGCTCAATCCACAACAATGGATGAAATCTGACAGAAAGTACAATCAGCTTCTGGACGCAACAACAAATAACCAAAAATACAACCCTCTGAGGTCAAAAAATATGCTGATTACCAACAATAACACTTGACATGTCAGACATTACACAAAACATACCTTGTGCTAATTAATTTACTTAAAAATTATTTTAAATACTTATACTTAAATCTCAAGGTAAGCATTTATCATTTAAAATTTTTCCTGCTGACACTGAATCCAAACACACATAAAGACATTTACAACCATCCAACGAAGACAACCATCACATTACTGATGCAGTGGATTAAACCCTCTCTAGCCATTTAGCCAAGAGTTTTATAGAGGCTGTAAATCACTTCGAGAAAAGCCTGTCTTCCGTGAAAATTGGTTGAACCACAAAACTTCAACTATGTGCATTTTAATCCCAAAAAAATGTAAGATGAGGATGAGAGATGAGAAAGTAAAGGGATGAGGAGGTTTTATGGTCGAAAATTTTCGAAAACCACAAACAGAGAGAGAGAAAAAAAAGAGTCAAAGTGCACAGCAGCATCCCAAAAATATTTAAAAAATAAGGGAGGATTTGGTGAGTAAGCGAATGTTTGATGGCTGAGGATTGAATAGAGGAAAGGAAAGAGAAGGACCTGGATTCCAGGGCTAACAGAGTGCAACGGGAGGAAGGAAGGACGGTGGGTAGTACACGTGTGACAGTGACAGCAGCGGCATTCGAGCAGAGGGGCACCCTGGGAAGCAGGAGGATCAAGAAGACAAGAACAAAGACATGTTAAAAAAGAAGAGATGGGGAGGAGGGACAGAGCATTTAACTGCACTAAAAGGACAGTGAAGAAATCCAGAAGCAGCAGAAGAAGCAGACTAAAACCTGTTTTTTAGGTTAACAGAAGGGATATTTGATAAAAGTCATTTGATTCGAAATAGTGACAGTTCAATCATCAAATAGTAGGTCTGTGGAGCTGTGGATTTCTACACATGCGGAGGTGGTGTGCACGTGGCAGTAGTAAGGGTGGAGTGTAAAATTGATTAAACACTGTGTTCATTTGTTCCGTCTTAAGCAGCAGCTCTTTGCATGCCGGGCAAACATGGACGGATTAGGAAAGATGTGTGAAAAATTCTTCACTCATCCTAAAGAGGACAACCAGAAACATGAAACAACCACAAATGAATAATCTGTATTGTTTGTGGTTGTTTCGTGTTTCCAACTATATGCTGTGTAAAGTCGATTTTCAGCACAATGAATTTTTGATCATTTTTGTCATCTCATTTTGGCATATACATAATTTTTACAACCACCACTCCAAAAAAAGTTGGGACGTTGTGTAAAATGAAAATACAAACAGGAAGCAATAATTTGCAAATCTCATAAACCCATATTTTTGTCACAATGGAACATAACATATCGAATGATTAACCTAAGAAATTGTATCATTTTGAGAAAAAATTAAGTAACCTTAAATTTTATTGCAGTAACACATCTCAAAAAGTGAGGATGAGACAAGAAAAGGTTGTAAAAGTAAGTGGTATGAATAAGAAACAGCTGGAGGAGCATTTTGCAAACTAATTAGGTTTTTGGCACCAGGTCAAAAAGAGGACTGGGTATAAAAAAACATTTTCGAGAAGCTGAGTCTGACTGAAGTAAAGATGGGCAGAGATTCACTAGTCTGGGAAAAATTGCATCTACAAATAGTGGAACAATTTCAAAATAAAGTTCCTTAGCAGAAAATTGGGAAGACTTTGAATATTCCATCTACAGTTCATAATATCATCAAAAGAGTTCATGAATCTGGAGAAATCTCTGTGTGTAAAGGACAAGGCTGAAAGTATTGGATGCTCGTGATCTTCAGGCCCTCAGGCAGCTCTGCATTAAAAACCAGGTCTGATTCTATTATCAACATCAGTGCATGGGCTCAGGAACACCTCCACAAATCACTGTCTGCAAACACAGTTCACCATGACATCTAGAAATGCTGCTTAAAGCTCTATCATGCAAAGAATAAGCCTTATGTGAACACCATCTAGAAATGCTGCTGTTTTTCTCAGGGCTAAAGCTCATTTAAAATAACTGAGACAAAGAGAACTGATCTGTGGTCAGACCAAAAAAAGTAAAATTATTTTTGGAAACCATGGACTCCACATCCTCTGTACTATCAGCACAGTTCAAAATCCTGGCTCTCTGATGGTATGGGGGTGCATTAGTGTCTCTGGCATGTACAGCTTACATATCTGATAAGACTCCATCAATGCAGAAAGGTATACACAGGTTTTAGAACAACATGCTCCCATCCACACAGTCTTTTTCAGAGAAGGCCTTCATATTTCAGCAAGCTGATGCTAAACCACAGACTGCATCCATTACAACAACATGGCTGCATAGAAGAAGAGTCTGGGTGCTGAACTGACCTGCCTGCAGTCCAGACCTCTCACCATTTATACATATTTGGCACAAAAACATCTGGCACAGGAAACCCAGGACTGTTGAACAGCTAGAATCCTACATCAGAAAATAATGGGACAACATTCCCTCTAAAACCTCCAGCAGCTGCTCTCCTCAGTTCCTGAAGTTTACAGACTGATAGTAAAAGAAGCGGGGGGGGGGGCTTCACAGAGGGGAACATGGCTCAGTCCCAATATATTTGAGATGTGTTGCTGCAAATTACCCTATTTTTCCCAATACGATTATACATTTTTTTTAGTTTGAACTCCTGATATATATTCCACTGTGAATAAAATATGAGTTTACTGGATTTGCAAATCATTGCACTCTGTTTTTATTTACATTTTACACTACGTCCCAACTTTTGGGAAATGGGGTTGTACATCAATGAGGTCATCTCAATTTCAGTTTTTTGTGTCTGCGTTTTGTCTGCCTCTTTGTAATTTTTTAGATCTTCATGTGATTGTTTGCATCTCAACTCATCACTTTGTTATGGCTTGCTTTCATGTTTCCTCATATTAAATCACTTTTTAGTTGTTTTCCCATCACTGTAGTTTTTTGTGTCTGTCAAGTCATATACGCTCCTGTCAAAGAGGCATAATTTTTTGGCAGACACACTAATTACTCATAACCATAAAAGCTTTTTCTAATTACTTTAAAACAAAGAGGAAGAGCGTGGTGTCATATTTTTCCATATCAACTTTGAAACACTTGCATTATATTTTCTTTCTTCATTCCCATGTTTGCCACGTGGCTCATTTGCTGGTGTGTGTGGAGAGGGTGACTGCCTTAGACTAGAGGTCCACAAATGGTGGACTTCTGGTTTCTGATCGGAACCCAAATGAAGTCTAGTTTCTATGGTAAATCCTGCGTCTGGCCCATAATATTCCTCTGTTTTTCTCTGTAGGGAGAAGCTGCCAGCTCACTGAGAGGTACAGCCCTGAAAACAATATTCACTAAAATAGAATTTCAATATATTTATTCTGGACATTTGCCATAAAAAAAATTTAGTCTGCCCTTGCGAAATTTTAATTGAAGACCACTGCTTTAGACTTCCTCACAAAAGCATGTACGCTGGTATCAAGTGCATACTTAGGACCCCTTTACTGTTTTAAAACAGTTCAGCTGAAAGAATTAAATGGTCAGCCAGAGAGAGCATTTTAATAACACTCCAGGGGACCAAGGTTAATTTAATTGTTAACTGCAGCTGATAAAATTTGCAGGCATCAGACGTTATGTTAGTCCAAAAAATGGATTGCTGTAAACCAGAAGCTGCACATTAAAGCAGAACTACCATGTGACATTGGTAATTATGTGGGACAGGGCTTACAGTTAATAGCTCCTCAGGGAGGATGTATAAAAACTGTATGACAGTCTGAGTTTCTGTTTAAACCGACAACGTTCTGTGGCAACAAAAAAAAAGCATGGAAACTAACTACAGGTGACAGAAATCAGTCCCCCTCTCATCTAAAACTCCAACACTGAGCCAGGCTCATTATGCAGATTTGTGATGACTCTAAATTCAAGTAAGAGGCAGGTAGTAAAACAAAATGATTTGTGTCTCTGCTTAAGCAGTTGGTCCTGGAGTAAGCATGCTCCTGGCTGTGCAGCTCTCTCCTGTGACAGTGATCACTGAATGCCTATTATATGCTGCCTGAAAGGTCAATACATCAACGCAGCCCAGAGGATCTGCGCAAACGTTTACGCAGCGCACTCAATCAGAAAGGGAGGAAGTGGCGGGTGGGTCCAACCATGGGCGCTGAGCCCTTCGGAAAGGCCCGGAGTAAATCATTCATCTGCCTGTAAGCAACAAATAAACCTTTCATTCATCACATTTTTTTGCTTATGCACAAATAGGAAATCTCCCCTGATCCGGAGTGACTCTCGGTGCTGTGGGGTATGAGAGATGAAGCTGGTAGCTAAGTAATGACTCATCACTTTCTACCACACACACAGCAAATTTTCCTTTGTAGGTGGTGCACTGGGGATTCAGCAGAGAAATAAAAGTCGGTCATGAGGTTTGTGTACATTTTCCCAATTATGACTCCACCACCAGATATTCCTACCCACAGTCCACCCATTTTTGTCCTTACATCAACTGAGCAAAGTCTTCTCTCAGAAGTAAAAAAGCGTTCACTGTGAGTTTACAGGTACTCACCGCCGATCTTCTCATGTTGCTCCATGACTGAGAAACGGGACGGCTGGCTTTGGTTTCTATGAACTCTGAGCCCAGAGATGACGGGGGCATGTAGTGTCTCGCCCTGGACTGAACCGCCATTTGATAAGCCACCTCGAACGCCTGTCCCAATGTTAAGATGATCTCATAGGTCTGGATCTGTAAATAAAAAAAACAACATGAATGCAAAACATGATAAAGATCCAAGAAGATTACAGATATAAATAAAGGTCTAGCATGTTTTGAAGGAATGCATATCGCCTGATGTTCTGCGCAATCTCTTTCAATTTGCGAGATCTTGTGACATATTTTCAGAGTGTTTGATGAGGATGAGTCTCAGCTACTACCACATCAAATTTTAGCTCAGTATCTGTAAACCTGACTGAGTTATAACCACTATATATTGCCACTATAAGGTGGACACCATATTTTGATTTGCTGTGGTAGCCATCTCAAATTGGAGTGACTAATCAGCTGTAGATGTACATCCAATTATTAATTTGAGAGCTTCATTAAAATCTGTCTTGTGATTTATGAGATATTTTGCTAACTCTACAGTCAAATGAACACACACATGGACTAAACTCATGATCACACAAGACACTGATTTTTTAAAACTGATTTTCTTATAAAGCAACAAACAGCTGCTCAGGTTTCCTCATTTTTCTCCCCCTTTAACAAGTGTTTCATTACGCACCACTTCCACAGTGCTGAAGACGTGACAGAAGTGGTGGCCACTCTTTGAATCCTTGGTAATATAAGCAAACGTGCACAGGTCATCCGGGTCTTGGGCGGCACATGAAATGTTTCTTATTTCATGCTCTGCAACTATAGTCTGTTGGAGACAGAAGTGAAAGTTAAATTACAAATCAGCTGCTGAAAAACACTAACAAAAGTTAACTTCTATGTTTGAGACGGAAACATCACATTACCTTTGTGGCGGCGTCAATGAACTTGACACCTCTGTAGGTGATGGACAATATGACAACTGGACCTTTTTTTGAGTCCTTTGATTTCTTTAATAGAAAATAGTAAAAAAAAAAATATTGTCTCATAACAAACCCCAATCAAAAACATGTACAAAGGGAAAACAAATACTGATGGAAGAAAATTAAATATTCCACTTAAACAGTCAAAAAATGAATATTGTGCTGATTGCAACAAGTTTGTGAAGAGTTGACTGAGCAGACGGTATGAGAAGTGGCATATTACAAATGGTTTGTTTTTTATAGCAATTTTGTTTCATATTTATTTTTCCCCGGATTTAATTTTTGCTGTAATCAACCAGTTTATACTTGTTTTTTACAAGTCAAGAGAAGAAACACTTCACTAGAGAAACTGCATAACAAATTGAAGAACTTTTAATGCACTTCTATTGAAGAAAATATTTGTAAATAAAGTAAAATAACTCAAAAAGTCTAAAAGTGACAAAGTGGTTAAAATAGCACAAAGTTTGAGGAATTCTGAACAGGAAAACAATAGTGTGAATTCACGCAATTAGGAACACATGGAATTGCATGCAATATTGTGATGACAATATCAGTTACAATAAACCCACATTTTCCTCACTCCTCTCTGTCGTTTCTGTCAACACTCTCCATGAGATTTAAGATTTCAGCCACACTCTCATTTAAATCAGCTGTGGGCATTTGGGACAGTGGAGAGGCCATCTGATTGCCTGCAGTTTGTCCCATGAGATTTATTGCAGTCCTTCATGATACTGACATTGCATTGCAATTTAAATGTTATTGCAGCTATGATAGGTTTTCAATCTCTTGTACAGCCCAAGACAATATCTAAGGTTTTTATAAGTACTCACTCTAATTTTAGCACAGGCATCTTGTGTGGATTCAATCCCTCTTAGATCCCTGATTATCATTGACCCTAGGTACTGGGAGAAAGAATCAGAACTCAGAATGCAAAATCATCATTTATGTCAACATATTGTTGTCCTTAGATTTAAACATTCTGAACCAATTTTAGACAGTAGAGATTATATTTCTACTTGTGTGCAGAAGACAGTAAAGGATACTTACTGTTGCCTCGTACCTGCAGGAGTCCAGGATGAGTTTCTCAGGCTGGTGATGCCAGGCGGACACGGTGGCGTACGTGGCAGAGTGGCTCGGTGGCCGGAGGTTTAAACGGGACTCTTTGTGGCGTTCACTGTGTCTGTCCTGTAGAGATGCAAAGTCAGAACCCTTTTTCAGGTATCTACAGACGTGGATAAATTTGGGGGCATCTTTACAGCTCAGAAAGAGGATTATAGATGTCTAAGTTAAAAGGTAAAGGCTACAAAGCCATCTTCAAGCAGCCTCATGCTCCTCTGACCACAGCTGACAATAATATTAAAAAGTATAAGGTTTGTGGAGCTGTGGCCAACCTCCCAGGACGTGGACGCAAGAGGAAATGCAACCCGAGGTTGTTCAGATGGTTATTAGGGATGGTAGAAAAAGATCCAAGGAAATCATCAAAAAAAACATTCAAGCAGTACTTCAAGGTAAAGGTACATCACTTTCTGATCGCACCATTCGTCACATTTTGAATCATAATGTGCTCCATGGAAAAAGACTCAGGAGAGCTCCACTATTGGCAGAAAAACACACAAAAAAAAGCCAGACAGGTATTTGACAAGATGCATGTTGACAAGCCCCAAAGCTTCTGGGACTGATGGCCAGTCCCAAAGTTGTATGGTTTATTTTACTGTTTTATTATTATATTACAATGGGAACAACAACTTTATCCTGCGTCTTTACATCTCGACTTGAACAAGTGAAATAGAGTGACAAGAAGCTTTGGGTAAAAGATTTGAAGCAGATTTGTAGCCTTTTTGACTCCGGATACTAATGTGTGTGTCTCTGTCGAATTGGTGAGGTAAAAGACTTCTAACTGCTGTATATTAGTGTGAAAGCACTGGAAGTCTGCCTGGTCAGCACTTTATAGTAATTCGTTTTTGATATGCTAGTGGGCTTATAAATATTTATGCGAGTGGTGCCTTTAGGTCAGTGCAGGATGTGCTCAGCTCTTTCATAAATCACTTGTCAGAGTAAAATGTACTTATGATAATAACACGCTAAGGCCGCAGGAAATGTATTGATTTAACATGTCACCCTCACTGAACAGGCCAACATCATCTTTTTATTTTAATCACTCCCCGCCGAAAGCAAAAGGCAAATGATGTTTTTGCACATGTCTGTGTGTGTGTTTGTTTGTCTGTAGTGTTAGCAAAATATCTTATAAACCAGTGAAACTCCCACAGGGTAATCAATGAATGTACATCCGTAACTGATTACTTTTTGGAGTTAACCCCAGTCGAGATGACCGCCACAACTAAGCAAACTTAGGAACCAATAATGGTTATAATTCAGCCATGTTTACATATGTTGAGCTAAAATTTGGTGTGTTAGTAGCAGAGAGTAATTCTCAACACTAACTCATTTACAATGTTTGCCCAAAACAGCTACTACCATCATTTAACAGTGTAAGATGATTTTAGTCTAAAAGTCGGCTATGAAAAGCGGCGGGCGAAATGTATTCCTTTAAAGAATGCTAGGCCTTTAATTGTGTGTGTTCTTCAGTGTTTCATTTTGGCTTCAGTGAGTCACAAACCAGACATGGCAGCTTGACTGTTTGAGTCTCAGTTTGACCTTTCACAGAGTTATTCTTGGTTCATTCGAACACAAAACAACCCAAGAAATTCATGACAGTCAATGAAGATTTAAAACAGCTGTAGGGAAGGATTAGAATTAAATAGAGCCATGTTTTGACTTTAAGTGATGTTAAATGGCTCTATTCAAATCCGAAAGAAAGAAAGAAAGAAGGAAGTCATACATAAATTGGTCATTCCCTGTTTCAGTAGGACTTTTTGACTAATGCGAGGCAAACCTTTGGAACAGTTCATTGCACTAAAAGTCTGTTTATTTCATCTGATGTATTTTCATGTTCTGACATAATGAAATTTGAATGAATTCATCCAAATCAGCCAGCCCTAAGGAACGATTGACTGAGCTAGGCCTGGTAAACTTAAGAATATCTTTAATATGTTATGAGTTGCAGTTTTTTTTTTAGTGCGAGGATGCAGTAGTAAGATTTAAAGGCTTTTTTGTGGAAATCTTTATTAAATGCATGCCAATAATTGAACAAAAGCGCATCTGTTTGACAAACCCGATGAACCAAAGCCATCTATGGAAAAGAAAGATGAAAAATCAACATTCTTTGGGCAAAACTAAACACTCCTCTAATTTACCCACAGCTTATGGTAAAATTAAACTCTGGCTGAGTGAGTCTGCCCACTAATTATACCAATGTTCAACTGTGCATGAACACAACAGCTCTATCTCTGAGAAGAACAGCAAATGTGCAGCATCCTTATTTAATTATTTGCCTTTAATTTGCTGAAAATAAATCACAGTGGATGGTTTTCTTCACTACAATCTGAGAGTAAGAAGGTTAGACTCACTACGGAGCGCGGCCTCTCATTATAGGATCTCAGAGAAACGCTGCAGTCCTGGTCAAGTCCCCTCCGCCTCCGGTCCGACTCGGTCAGAGGGAGGAGCATGTCCATGGAGCGACTGGTGTAGGGATCCAACTGACTGAGGGGCGATGTGGTCTGGGACAGGAGGTCGTGGAACTGTCACACGCACACACACGCACAAAGCAGATTAATGGTTTGGCAGCACTGCTTCTCCTGATCTACAGCCAAGCTTAACTCTTCACAAAAGAGCCTCTTCCACAGAGAACATCGGCTGCTTTATAGCAGTTTAATCTGCCTGGGAAATCAGCTCTTAGTGTTTAACCAGAGGAAGAGCAGGACTGCTGAGTGCTGAAAGACTGATAAATTAAAACAGTAGCTAAAAGCAAACATTAGCAGAACAGTAGCTGAAAGCTAACATTAACCCAACAGTAGCAAGAAGCCAACATTAGGAAAAACGTAGCTAAAAGCTAAAAACTAAGCAAGTAAAAATTTGAAGAACACTTCCTTTTTCAAGGATTAAAA
>JAOXNZ010000166.1:6220317-6236657 GCA_028566095.1 Kryptolebias brasiliensis
TCTCGCACAGTGACTGCTGGAGATAGGCACCGGCTGCCCACGACCCGGAATGGAGAAGCGGCTAAAGAAAATGGATGGATGGATGGAAGCATTCTCAAACCAAAAGAGCAAAAGATTTGCCCCAGAATTTTTTACAAATTTGATTTGTGACTCTTACAAACACAATTATGACCGCTTTTAAACCCTCAGCACACCAAGCGATTAGGCATCCCTGGAGAAACGTTTGTGAAACTCCTCATGAATAATTTTTAGTGGCCAAAAGCAGAACTTACTCTAAAAAAAGATTGCTTCCAATTTGGGATAACTATAGCTGTAATATATATTTACCTCCATATTCTGAACACTGATTTATGAGAGGCTCTTGAATAACATGGCTGTTTCTAAACCACACACAGACTTACACACACACACAACGTCAGTGTCTGCACACATGTTGAAAAATACAACACCCATTTCTCTATTGCATCAACAGTATTAAACCCAAAATAAATGAGTCCTTTTTTAAATTTCCAATCATAAAAAAACACACTGTTTCCACAAAATAAAACTAAATTAGACATTTCTTGTCATCACTCACCAGTTTACACCCTTGATTTTATATAATCTGTTAGTTATCTACTAATTTCTCTGTGATTTAGAAAATGTTTCTGCTACAGCTTTATATAAATTATTCCATTACTGAGCACTTCAATATTTATTCTGGGGTGTTTGTTTTGTACTTTTTAACCTTAAACTCAAGCCACAAATCAAAGTGTCCTTGGGACTGAGGTGACCAAGTCTGTTAGGAGCTGCTGATCCATGTCCATTTAACCCAGGTTAAATAATCCACAGATTCTTACATTGACGATCTCCAGCTCCCACAGATTCTTCACACACTCCAGAGTCCGGTAACCATTTGAAAGAAAGTTGGGCAGATATTCATGCAGGCCGAGGCCGTCCAACCAAGAGGAGAGAGATGTGCTGCCATCACAGCCCAACGGTTTTATCTACAGATAGACGAGACACATGCATCAGCAAACAGTGACATCAGCAAAAGAGAAGTGTTTGAGTTTATTAAAGAGGGGTTGTAGAGTTACGTTCAATGTGTGTATAATTGCCTGCACAGAGATAAACAGTCCTACAAACTGTATCCTGCTGCTGATCAGCCATCACTTGTTATTTACCCGGTCTAATCCCAAAACAACAACTACAGACAGTATAACTGAGCCATCATAAAACCAAAGTCAATGTGCCTTTTTTCTGTGCAGATTAAAGAATATCTGCATGGGCCAAATCACACAGAGGAGGGACTGTTTGTTAGAGAAATGGACTGACTTCTGGCAGACTTAGCTGATCAGTGGTAGGATATGTCCAGCAGCCACAATTAGTGGAGCAACGCAAACACTGTAATGTCAATTAATCAATCAAGCTTTATTTATGAAGCACCTTTCATACAGTGGAGTGTAACACGCAGTGCTTTACAGCAAATAAAAACAAACAAAACAAACAAAAAACCTGATATGCGTGAACAATAATTTAAAACAGCAATAATATGGCTGTAACATGAAGAGACTAAATAAACAGAGGAAACAATTCATAGGATTTACTGTTCAACCAGATAAAAAAATTAAGTTGTATATGAAGGAAAAAAAAAGTTATTTTCATTCATCTGTCAACAAATTTATTCGTCTTAAAAATATATTAATTAATTAAATAAATCTAAGCCTCCCCCTCCCTGTACCTTTAGCTTTTGATCTTCTGTTTTACAAAGAAGTTCTCAAAAATGCTACAGTTTATCAGGAAATCTTATTAACTGAGCACAAAGATAATTTCCACTAATTGAAAATGATTAAATAGGCACATTGGGACATCTAAAAGCTGCACAAATGTCTCTATTCACAAGGAAATAATGCAATACTCATTTGAGTTCAATTTTTATCAAAGCAACACAAATACCTTCAAGTATTTCTGCTTTATTTTCACCTCAGTTTGTTTCCTAAAAGGGTTTATGTGTCCAGAATGTTGTCATTTCCCCTTTGAAGAACCACGGCTGAAGGGAACGATGCCACTTAAGCTTTTTTTTCCACAGTCTGAACTCTTCTCTTCATTTAATTATCTCATTTTAGCTTATCAAATATTAATATAAAACTTTTTTTTTTAACTTTTTTTTTACTGATACACTATCAGACTCTTTTCTTTCTCTGTGTCAGGGATAGGTCATGGTGTTAAGTACCTTGGGCAAGCTGCGTGCTGCGTGGAGGATTTTCTTTCTGTGTCCTGGGTCAGTGATCCCAATGTCTCTTAGATCTTGGTCCTCCATCACGTTACTTCCCTGTGTGTGCACAAACACGAGAGAAACATGCAAATAAACTCATTCACACACAAGCGCACACACACTCACACACAAAGTAACTGAAACATCCAGACAAGCAACCACTCACAGACAAATGAACATTATGTAAAGCAGAACCATAACATATGAGAAGAATCTCCTGTGTGTCGTGTTGTATATCACATTTAAACACATTATGCACACAACATTTGCTCAGAAAATATCCAATCAGGTCAATAATATCGGTCATGGCTTAACTGAGGAGGGTACACACACCACATGCACACTTGCAGAATATGCACATCTCTGACATGAGCACTAACAAGTGAGTGGGAGGACAATGAAGTCAAATAAATTGTGCACGCCAAGAGTAATCAATCTAATCTGGTGCGACTCAGGGGGAACAAAGACTCCACAGCAGCAGCAGCAGCTACAGGATGTCTCTGCTGCTGCATTTCGTTGTGGGACACAAAAACTACATATGTTTGTTTAACAACTAAAGCATGATTCAGGACATGGAAACGATGTGCAATAATTGTCCTCCGAATCTGGAAATCTTGAGTGAAAAGCAGATTTTTGTCTGTTTCATGTTAATGTTCATATTCAATCAGAGCTCCAACCGTTTTGTCATTTTTCCTTTTCCTTTTGTGAGCTGGGATAAAAGCACAAGGACGGCCATGAAAATGAGGAGCTAAATGTTTTCCCCCGTGGACTGCTGCAGATTGATTCTCGCTAGCCAAGAATGTTAAAATGTTCTGTAGTCTTTACTCAGTCTTGCTTTCACTGGATTGATTTTGGAGCACAATGCAGCAGTATCCACAGGCTTGCATCAGGGTGCAGTCAGAATATTACTCACTGATTGCTGGAATAAAGGTCAGAATGAAGTAGGGTCGGACATAAGGGTGGCCCAAAAATAGATTCTCCACTTTTATTAACACAGTTTGAAGTTTGATGATGCCTCGGGAGACTCTGCAAACTTATTATTTCATGCTGCATTTGAAACATGTGACGGGAATGTATGGTTCAGTTCTTACATAGCTTATGAGCTATGGTAGCTTGATTTAATCGGATACGACTTGCAGATGTAGCCATGGAAGAAGTCCTTCATCTCACTAAATGCACTCGGTTAGGGCAGCAGTGAATTAGAATTGCTCTATTGGTCTGCCCCTCAGAGGAATTGTTTAGAAAATCAAATTTTTACTCCTTTTTCAAGACTCAGTGGGCATTAACAGTGAACTGGTGTGGAAAAGTAGGTTTATGTGTTACAATATGTATGTTCAGTTCCACATTATACCATCTGAAAGAGAAAGGGCTGCAGAGTCTGATGCAATATTAATGCTGCAGAGATGCAATGTAAATGCAGGATGGGTAACTTCTAAGATGCTCCACACTAGACAGTTTGCCTCATCGCTACATTTGTTTGGAAATTAGAGCCACAAAGCATAATGCTACAACAAAAAAGGAGAAAATTGTGAGGGTTTTTCTTTTTTGACAGAGATAAAATGTAAAGGCCGAGAGAATAAAAGCCACGGGCGCCCCACTTCTGATAGGATGAAAAGAGCACAAAATGATAATCGTCGTGTAAAAATTATGAGAATGGGCACATGGCTATTCATTATTTATGATCCTTCAAAAGCCACATCTCAGAGCAATCATCACATGCAGAGAGCCGTGCAGACTCATATAAACGCCTGCTCTCTTGCCCTGATGGGTGGGTCCACAGAAACATGGCAAGCTGTACCTTACAGTATATCTTCATTTATGACAGCAGTGGTCTGTAGGTACAGTAAGGCTTGCTTGCTTCAAAGTTACACTAAAGCGAGTTTTTATTTACCTCTGGGCTTTCAAATGATAACTGAACCAACTTGGAGGTGGATCTCGGTCAGTGCTTTGTTTGTCCATCTGTCTGCCAAAATAACAGGAAAACAGTGAGCTTGTTTTGACAATAAATCGCTCTTTGGCTTCCCCAATGAATTTGAACAAACCTGAAGTGAAAATGAGCCACAGTGCTGCCCTCTACTGATCACTTTGTGAGTTCCACAGATTAGTTCTGATTGATCACATCTGAAGCAAGTCTAGCACAATCCAAAAGGGCACAGTATTAAACATTCACAGTGTCTGCCTGACTACTCTGACCTTTCTCTTGTTTGCAACCTCCACATCTTTGAATAGGTAATTTGTCCTGTGAGCCTAATGATTTATCTCTCTGATGTGTCAAGTTAAACAGACACATTAGTTGTGGCACGAGCATGAACATGTGAATACTTGATGGCCTATAGATCGCACCAATTTATTTTCCCCAAAATTCTTCAAGCATGGACTCTCAAGGCCTGTCAGACAAAAATAGACTTTTCTTTAATTTTATTTATATTTACTGTAGATTTTAGTTTCATTTTGATCAACATATCAACACCATCCAGCCATTCCTTTTTTTTTTACCCACTTTTCTTTGTAGTGTCACAGGGGTTATGGCAGCTTCAGAAGCAAATCTGATTAACATAATTTCTGCACATCTCCTATAATTTTGTAAAGTGTTAACAAAACTAAACTGCTGTTTTACAGAATTTATATGCACAATAAAATAAAATGGTTTTCTATTGTGAAAAGGTTAACTATTGGGATGGATGGATGGATGGATAGATAGATATTTTATTTGTAATAACCACAAATGCACATTTTAAACCGTATATTATATAACTACAACAATCCTGTGACAATGGTGTTTGATTAAATGTGGGGATTTAATATATTAGTTCAGGATGTGTTTCAGGACACACCTTAGGTATTAGGGTGTAATGGGTTCACATCCGATGTAATTTGCTTGTCATTTTAACTATAAACATCAGTTTTTAAGAGTTGGTTAAATTTCTTTACTCAGTTCTGTGCGACAGGTCATCTCATGTTCCCTCACATGAAGCCACAGGCAGTCAGTTAAAATGATTTTAGATTTGGGAACAGCAGTAAAGTCATGTAGGAACAAAACTTACAGTAAAAGTACAATCATATCATTTAGATTATTTTTAAACCGGGACTTCTCATTGTTCCCTGGTGGACATTTTGTAAATTATCCTGAATATATCTTTGATGCTGGACTCATTGTATACGTCAGTACCAGTAAGATGGCATTAAAGCTGGGTAACGGATAACAGATCGATCAGTGAGCTGAAGATCTTTTACTGGAACAGACCCAGTGATGTATGACTCTTGTAATCTTGTCATCACCTGAACACATCTGTATAAATCTAAAGCTTTTGTACGTTCTCTGCTAGAGATAGGGCGATTATTCGGCTGATATTGATATTTTTAAAAAATCAGCAATTGGCCATACCTGTACATACTTAATCAATTACCAAGTAACAAAATAAAGATGCAGCAGCAGCTGCTACAACCAGCTCACTGTAGTTCAGAATTTACTGTACTTTTTTTTTTTTAAGTGAGATCGCTCTTTTGTGTGTTATTATTTAAGTGTACAAGTTCTTCTAAGAGTTGGTAAATATACATTTATTTAAGTTAAGCCATTATTGTTTTATTTTATTAAATAAAAAATACATTTTGGACAGAAATAAAGAAAAATCTGTGTTGTTTTTTGTCTTTGGCTGCCCTGATCGCTAAAGAAATCAGCCATAGAAAAACTCGACCTCTATTTTAAGTCTTAGATGAGCGATCACATGACCATGAGAACTCCCTTGATAACAATCATCTAATGCTTTTCCACAAAGTGAGGCTAACGTTTCTCAGCCTGAACGTTTTGTGAAAAGACCCCCTTTCTCCTCAGAGCTTACTGATCTCAGTTAACTGAGCTCAGCTGTGACAAAAAGATGTAACACATAGCCCCTGGTTCAAATGCAACTCTGTGGTCTGAGAAATGTCCAAATTTACCCACCGGACCTACTTTTTTATATCGTACAACCTTGTATTCAGAGAAACATGACCGAAGGATAGAAAATCTAATGATGTTTTCAACAAACCCTGACAATTGCACTATCATGTTTCCCTGCAATGTTCTTTACGGGAAACATGATAAGGCTTTTAGTCAGATTGTGAACATCCTTTTGATCTGCAGCTGAATGAAAATATTCAAATGAAATCTGACATAGTTCTTTTAAAAAAAAACCTCACTTGAAAACTGTGTCAGTCTGTAAAAATAAATTTAAAATTATATATTCATATGTATATATATATATGGAGGAGGATTACTTGCGGTGGCGACCCCTGAAAAGGGAACAGTCGAAAGAAAAAGAAGATATATGTAGTAATCATTATTTAACCATCATGTTATAAAAATTATGTAGATTTTGATCATTTATTTATTGACTAAAAAAGAAATTTAGAACTAAAAAATCAAAGTGTGCTTTTAAACTTCATCCTACTATATGTGAGAATCTTTAAATACAAAATTTAAGACCCAGCATTCCTTTTGTGCCTTTTATTCCAGAGTTTTAGATTAGAATCATCTTAAATTGAGAAATTACAAAGTTATTGCCATTTTGTGTTAGTACTCAGACTATCTGTTCAGGATGAAATCCAGCTTCTACCAGATCAAACTTCAGCTAAATATCAATACATTTGACTGAGTTGTAGCCATTTTTGTGTCTGCTCAGGTTGATTAGCTGTGACAGCCATCTTGAATTGGGTTGATTCCAAAGGTTGATCAGCTATAGATGTACATCCAGTGATTACTTGAAAGTTTTATTAAAATCTGCCCAGCTGTTTATGAGATATTTTACCAGACAATGTTGACTTTGAAAGTTAATTGCTAAAGTTTTAAGCAAAGATGTTGTGCAAGCTGTAGCACTGAGAGTATGTATTGTGAATGACTCTGAACTACTACCACACTAAATTTTAGCTCAGTATCTGTAAAAATTACTAAATTGTAGCCATTTTTGACTTATTTTGATTAACTGCAACAGCCATCTTGAATTAGGTTGACTGCAAAAGTTGTAGATGTATGATCAATGATTACTTTTTGAGAGTTTCATTAAAATGTGTGTTTCCAGTGTCTCATGAGATATTTTGCTAACAGACACACACACACACACACACAGACATAGGTAAAAACATTATTGCTCAGCCTGGTGGCGGACAATAATTAGTGCATGCTACTACAGTGTAATGATCTATTGTGCAGTTACTGCAATAGTGTCTCATTAGAACCTCAAGCAAAGTTAAGAAGTGTGTAAATGCAGCCATGCAGATTGTAATTAGAGCAAACCACATTCTGTTTCGATCGAAGATAGTCCTGATCACATGACAAATAATAAAGGGATTTATTATTGGAGAAGGAGGTAACTTTCGAAGTGTGCAGTAAAAGATAGGGTGATGGGAAATGCTGAGGGAAAAAAAAGCTAATGGGTTCTTGTTGTCATTTATCTTGCTACTGATGGCAGCCCATAGACTTTAAAAGGATTCAGTGAAGAGCCATAAATCTTTGCCAGGTCATGCGTTGCACAGAGTTGAAGAGGCAGTATTAGGGAGAGAGGGGAAAGTGTCATGAGGGAAGGGTGAAAGGGTGAAGAAGAGAGAAAAAATGGGGTTGGGCCTTTAAGAGACAAGCAGAGGGTGAGTGAGTGGAGTGGTGGTGACATAAAAAGACAAATGGAGCCAGGCTGACACAGGAAGAGACAGGGTGATGTAAAGTGGATCCGACCCCTGAGCTGACATGCTGCAGGTGACTCACCATGAATCGTAGGTCATCAAAGCCATTGAGCAGGAACTTGCTCTCGTACTGCGGCAGCCCCACGTGCTCCAGCCACTCTCCCACCGGCTGGTCCAGGGCTTTACCACAGGCCCCATCTGCCGAGAGAGGGAAGCGCTTCAGCAGGGAAAAGCCGTTCAGCCGGTAGCAGCGGCACTCAGAGGACGACACATGGCATTGCCACATCATCCTCGGCCAGCAGAGGCAGAGCCGAGTGCAGCAGCACCAGGCGGGGTGAGGGGGAGACAGGGTCCAGGCTGGGGATGAGGGGCTCCCACAGTACAGGCGGGGGCCCGGCTAAACACAGGAGGAGGGTAGGAAGGAAGTGCTGCAGGCAGGCACTGCTCGGGCCCTGCTAGGGGACTGACTAGGCTAATGTTACTGGTGTTAGTGTGACTGACTGAAGATGTCAGGCGAGGGTGGAGGTAGTGCAGGGAAGAAAGCCCATCTGAAGCTTGGGTTTGTTAATTCTGTTGGACCGAGCCGCTACGGCACCTTCCAACAAACAAGGTTCACTAAACATTCCTTTAGTGAGCAGATGAGCAAGTGTGAAAACAAAGTCCTAGCTAGTCCAAAAACATGACAGTACTTAGTGCTACAAATTAAAAGCCTAGAAATTATCTATCACTAAATCATACATTTTTATATCCCACACATTATATGCTAAAAAATGTTCTGTCATTATAGACACATATAGATATATTAAAATCTGCTTTAGGATGTGACACAAATATATTCAGTTCCCCCAAAATGAATTTGACAGGGTTTTCACCACATACTTGTAAAGCTCTGGCTGAGTCCCATGGCTTCATTGGTCAACCTCTTTGAGAGCTAGGACAAGGCTCATACAATGAAGGTAGCAGCATTCTAAAGTACTGTTGAGGTACTCGTGTTATTTCTGATCAAGGAACACACATTTTTCCTAAATCATATTCCGTCCTTACTGCAGAGCCACACAAGAGTTCGATCAGGTAGACATATTGTAAATCCTACATCAAAGAAACGTTGGCTTAAGGTTTCCACAGTGTGCCCATTCCAAACTCCTCAATTCATTATCAAATCCACGTGTATATTCCCTTCTCCAGGTAAGACGTTTGGGAAAAGGCTCAGTGTCCTTGGTGTTCCCGGTGCTGCCCAGCATCCACACTCTTCAGCAGGCTGCTTGTCTGCACGGCTCTGCCAGAGAACGTGCTTCTCATCCCTCAAAGAGCGTTAAAATCCAGGTTCAGATCCAACACACGGTAGGTAAGCCTTCTTGACTCTGAAGCCAGGATCACAGCAGGACCACAGCGCACGTTACGCTGGCTCCTTCCTGAGGCAAGCAGCCCCCCTCCACTACTATCCAAAGCCCACCTGGTTCTTCTCCTTGCTGGGTACAGCTAGCAGCCTCTGTGCTCAGGGCAGAGGTTTGCTGCATCCCTTGCCTGTTCGAGACATGCAGGCAGCGTAGATGCAGGAACACACACACACACGCACAAACACACAATACCCCTCACTGCTCACAGGGCATAACGTCCTGATGTTGGCTTACTTCAACACCGAAGACCACAGACCTGCCTCAACCTCAGCCGCTGCTGCCACGTCCTTCCAGCATCCACAACGGGCAACACACTCAGTGATCATCCCCCCACCCCAACCTCCTCTTTTCATCCGAGCAAATCCCTCAAGCGCTTCTTTTTAACTCCCCCCCTCCTTCTTGCTCTCGTCTCCCTCTGCTTCCTTTCTCTCGTTCTCATAGCCCCATTCCCATGCTGTGTGATCGCACTGCAGGTCTGCCGTATGCCGCCTCATGAAGTGGGGTGCTGCTTCACGTAGCCACCTCTCCCCCACTCTCTCTCTCACACTATATCACTTCCCCTCCCACTGCCTTCCTCCACCCCCCTCACACACACACGCACACTATCTGGCTTGCACTCTCCTTCACTCCATCTCGCTCTTTGCCTGTCGTTCTCAGACAGATACAAACACACACACACACACACACACCCACACACTCTTTGAACTCTCTCCATCACCTGTGTCTACCTCTCTTTCATTTGCCAACAAACACCTACATGCCTTATCCTACTTCTTCCACCTTTTTTCCCCCTCCACTGTACTGATTAAAATTACACAGAAGCCCTCTGATATTGCCAACTAGGAAAGGACACCATCATCAGTGGCAAGAAACACTGAGAGCTCAAAAATCACAGTTCCTTTCCTTTTTTTCCCACAAAAAGAATGACCATGACTTGAATGTTAAGCCTCAATCCTTAAACCATTTTTTGGAGGGGTGGGTATTGAAACAAAGCTCCTTCTAAAACCACCTCCTTATTACCAGAGGGCTTTAATTCATTTACATCTTACTTTGATGATAGGACAAGGGAGGGCAGCATTGATTTAAGTCAGCAGTCTCTAATGCGAACAACAGAAGAGGGGAGAGAAGAAAGAGAAGAGAGGAGCAGAGAAAAGGCTCTTCAAGTCCTGTCTCTTCTTCCTTTTGCTCAGTCATGTAGGATGACAGTAAAGAGGCAAATTCCATTACGCACTTCCAGATGTTCATGTCACGTCAACCATTTCTGAAGCACAACAGAAGCTGCTTACAGGGAAAAGCTTGGATGAACAACGGGAAAATGATATAAAATTCAGATAGATTTGGGCTAAGAAAGACTGATATACAGCACCATGTGACAGACAAATCCAACCACCAATTGGAGGTGGTGGTGGGGGGAGCTGATGACTCTATCCAATACTGGTGTTATCTGGGTACAGCTGCAGGCAGAGCGTAATTATTCAGGCTCTCAAGCTGCTTGCAATCACCTCACACATTCCCAGACGGGTCGACAGCCAGTCAGTTAGTCAGAGCAATAAGGAGCCGCGTGAACAAGCCTATTGATTGAAACGCTTCCGTAATTGTTCACCTATGAGGCTGTTGCTCTGATGGTATTGCACAGGTAAAAGGCCAGAACTTGTCACTCATCCGGACGTCATTTATTATGAGGAAGAGAGGCTGCTATCAGACCTGATCTAAATGAGAGGAATATTGGGAAGAGAAAAGCAGATAAGACACAGAAAAATACTGGAAAAGTTTGTTTTTTTATAAAGAAAATGCAGCTTAAATGTTGAGTCCTGAATGACTTTGGTAAAACAGCTGAAACTGAGCTGTTAAAGTTAAAACAAAAACAAAAGCAAAAGCTAAACATAGCAAAACGTTAGCTAAAAGCTAAAAGTAGTAAAAGGCTGGGTAAAAGCTAAAAATAGCAAGTCTAGCTAAAAGTAACAGCAGATTTCCCAGAAAACAAATGATTTTGAAGGAACTGAAGCAATCTCAATGCATTTCTATGGGGAAAAGTATAAAAGTTACAAAAATCAAACGTCATAGCACCCACCTCCTGAATGAGCGGATATACAGTACAAATGGCTAAAATAGCACAAAGTATGCAGAAGTAGTTAAGCTGTAAAAAAAAAATGTACACAATCAGCTTTCACACAGATGATACATTTGGGGGAGATAAGATGGTATTAGTTGGTGAAAATGACTCAAATGGATTAATTATGATTCACTTTAACTCCTCCTCTTTCTTATTTAGGCTTTTAGCCTCAGCTTTTATCCCCAAAATTTGAACAAAGGCTGTTAAAAATACCAACTAGCCACCCAAATTACTTCCACTCATTTTGACTGCATCACCTCCCACTTTAAATGGACATACTGTAATTACTGACTGATATAGTATCCAGCACTCCTTAACAGGGAGGACTGTTTCCTCCCGTTCAACAGGCCAACCTGTCATATCTATCCGTCAGGATTTTTGCTCTGTTTACGCAGTGTGAGGTCTACTTTTGCCTTGAAGTCACACCAAAAAAGACCCTTTTTTAGAGACGAAGAGGTAAAGGTTGTGCCTAGATAAAGCTGTGCCTCTTTATCAGAGCTCGGGAAAAGCACCAGCTCCTTGTCAACACACCCAAGCACAGGAGAAAATGAGCCACAAAGCTGAATTAATTCAGGGAAACTGAAGGCGGATGCTTTTCCTTTGAACGTCGGCGTGTGCCTGTACACAAACCCAGTCGATGCCTCCTGTTAGCTGTGCTTTCTCTCCTCTACCTCTTTCTTTGTAAGCTCATTTACTCAGTGCTCTCTTGGCACACAGTCAAGGTTCTCATGATGGGCACACAACACAAACAGCCTCAGCCTCGAGACTGCAGATTTTTTGTTAATTAAAAAACGTAAAAACATACTTTCAGGAATCTGCTCCCAGGAGGTGAACTGACCGTCTATGTTTTCATAAAATGAGAGGGATGGAGGGATGCTGCTGCAATGAAGCAATAGAAGAGGAGTAACAATTTACAAATCAGATTGTCATCTTTCTATAAATCATTCTTTCCAGTGCCTCTTCTCTTCTGTCCCCCTCTGAAGGATACCTGTTCGTTTCCTTTTATTACGTTGACAAAAGGCTAGTATGACTTCTTTACTAAAAGACTATTACAAAACCAGCAACAAATGCATCTCCACAATCTCTCTCACTACTTGTGCACAATTTCAGACTAAAATCAAAGAAGCAGCTGCATGACTCAGCTAAATCTGGAACCCTTTCAGAATGCTATTCTTTAAACAAGGCTTATAGCACAAACCTGTAAGAGTGTGTTTGAAAGGGACATCATATTTTCTCTTATGCCATGTGTAAGTTTAAATCCTAAATGTCGTTATTAGATAGCAATTAATCTAAAACACTCAGTGAGCTGGAAATTAAGTTGTAATTAAAATCAGAAATTCATTTCATCTTGGTGCAAATTAACTACAATCTACAATCTGTGGTCAAGAAAGACTAATAATCATATGACAATTGTTTTTCCTGTTATAGTTTCTTCAGTAAGTTTTTTATTTCTGCATACTTTGTGCTGTTTTGACCATTTATATATCAAGAGCTTAATCAAAAATAGTGTGTTATGACTTTTAGTATTTGTAACTTTTATACTTTTTGAATTATTTAACTTTATTTACAAAAAAACATCCACATAGAAATACATTGAGATCTCTTCAGTCCCTTCAGGAACATTGGTTTCTGAAATCTACTTCAGCATACTTGAGTTTTATGTTTTTATGCTACTTTCAGCTTTTAGCTACTGTCTTGCTAATTTTAGCCTTTGCTACAAATATTCTGATTTTAGCTTCTAGTCACTATTTTGCTCATTTTAGCTTCTGTTGGGCTGAACAGTTCAGTCAAGTCATTCTACAAATTGCAGCTGTCATTCTGCACTCAGCATTCATGCTGAATTCACAGTGAAAATGCAGTTTCTGTAGTTTATTTTACAATATTTACTGACTTAATTCTGCAGTTTTATCTTGCAGCTGCTGTTAAAGTCTATTATTAGATGTATACATTCAAAATTCATCTCTAAACCTAATAGTCTTCATGGCCCTTGATGACTGAAAGTGACAGTTCTTGATGAATAAGTTGATGTCAAAAATGGTCAAAGAATAACTCACATTTTGCAACTCATACTTGTCACAGTCAGCCTTTTAAAACGATGTCAGAAATATATCATAATTAACTAGTGACACCCTGATATGTTTGGATAAATGTATAAAGCAGTTAAGTGGCAATTATCCCCGTTTAAATGTGTATATTTGTTTATTTGCAGCATTTGTGTTGGAATTTACTGCTAACGTTTGTCTGTCTCTCTTACTGTTCTGTGTCACACCTCACTGTGGCCCATGAAGCCCACTGCACACAACTGATGAAAATTTTATCTAACCCAATCTGATGAGACATGTAAAGAGCAGTCCTGTGCAGAAAGAAGCCGTTACATAAGATGATGAAACCTCCTTATAGCAAAGTATCTAATAGTGGTAGACGATGCTGTTTCAGCTCAGGAGTGTGACCCAAACGGACCTGATGCCAGCTGGCCTGTCCCTCTGCAGTGCCTGAAGGACACCTGGTCAAGACCACTATCAAATCCAGAAGCCTACGACTGAAATATACTATGACTTGTGAGGAAAAAGACAAGATTTTGTTTCTTCTGGATAAAGCAAAAATGTATGAGAAACAAATTGTATCTGACCAGACAATTAGAGCATAAATACACACAAAAAACAAAATGAGAAAAGTTTAAAAAAATATAATATGAAAAAGAATAATAAAGGTTAATTTATTAATTCCTCCATTCAGCCCTTCCTTACCACATTTTTAGGGGTAAACCCTCCAGACTAAACCAGAGAGAAGACCAGAAGCCAGAAGTTGAAGCCACAAAGGATGAGCGCCCCCTAGTGTTGGCTGCAGTACATGTAAGCAAATGGGACATTTTCCTGACTTAACCATTCTGTGGCCTTTGGGTCAAATTGACCCGAAGTTACAATCTTCCTCTCTTAAGTTAAGAGGGCTTCAGGAGGGTTAAAGAATAAAAATACACTTCAGATATTTTATTTCAGGGCCTTTTGTTGATTCAAATAATTCTTACTGGATTGTTGACTGTTCAAAAATGCATTTTTAATACATTTAGCTGAAACTAGTTATTTGAGACAGTAAAAAGTGTCATATTACTCTGCAACTGACACTATGGCAGCGTGTTAGCGAGTTTGAAGCATCTGTAGGCAGGATTATTGATGGTACAACCTCATATTCCGAGCGCACTGACTCTAACTCCAAAAATACAACATGGCAGTGCCTCAAAATCTGACATTTTGGTTTCAGTTTTAATCAATAGAAGTTAATGAAGTCCATCTTTTTTTATGCCAAGGGGGTAAACCAACAACTCTGGTTAAAAGTTTATTTGGACCTTTGGAAAGACATCAAGTGTCAACACAGTCAAATAATTTGACAATGAACATCCCCAACATCACACAGAAATGTACATTTCTGAGAAGTTATTATTTTAACAAATGTGGTCTCTGAACATTTTTTTGAGCTTTTTACTTTGAAATGCCAAGTTTTGCATTGAAAACCAACATAACATTTATAGATTCTGAGGTGAGATCATTAAAAGCTTTACCTGAGTTTGATTTAGGCTGTTCGGTTTTGGAAGTCTCAATGCCTGCCCCAATCAATGTCATGATCTTCTCAATCTGTTGAAGAGAAACAACATGAAACACTGATGGAAAATAAAACCACCTCACATTAGGTTTGTCAAAATCTGTCAATGTTAAACATTCACTTATAATTCATTCTAACTGTCCTTTATTGTGAACTAGCCAAACTAATTATTAAAGAGGAACACTGAAGAGAGAGATACTGGGTAAGAAAATGCTGGTGTAGATTCTCAGTCATCCAGGACATGGTAAATCCAAAAAAGGTTAAAAACAAAAAGTCCACTGGGTAAGAAGTCAGGACTGTGTGCTGCTGCTGCTGGGAGTGTTGGGAGCAAGAAGGCGGGCTGCTTTGCCATGATGGATTAAGACTAACAATCTAATGTGGACAGCAATTCAATGAGTAATCCACCACTCAGCAAAAACACAGCCTGGTGATGAGGTGAGTTACAGTTTCCAGTCTTTAGAAACTCAACATTACCAAGGCCTTAAGGAGGGTCTGGGACCAAACTGAACCTCGTAAAAATGAGATCTGATTGAGAATAAATGACCAATCATACCTGTCTCATAAAAAAACAACAACCAGAAGCTCAGTACAGGGATAAATGTGCACAGTGTGGCATGTAGCGGATTACGGAGCAGCTCAGAGGAGAGATGTTTGGAGCCACAAAGGTTTATTTAAGAAGACTCTGGATTTCAGGAGACAAAATACGATTCCAGGACTTTTGTTTACATTCTTCTCATATTGCTGAATAACTGAATAGAAGCTCAAGTTCCACTTATGTGCTTTGGAAGCTACATGCAACACTGTGATATCCAAGAATAAACAACAAAAGACCAATATATTCTTTACTCCTAAAAGGGATAAAGAACAAATACTTCTGGTCTTAATGCTGTAGTAAAAGTGTACTGGATATCAACAGTGACACCACATATTCATACTGAACAAATACTTGTGAATTCCAATAAGAGGCTCAGAAGTTTTACCAAAAATGTCCAAACCAAGGTAAAAAATATTCGGATTCACTATGTTTTCCATAAAACATGATTCTGGATAAATGCCTTACTCTGCAGCCAGAGTTTGTAACACATAATTTATGTTATTTTAGTTCTAAAACAAGTTTGAATAAGATTTTTGGTGTCACTATATCAGAGTTATTCTCTCTAACTTTAGGGAAATGATCCAAAGCCACATTTTTTTGGCCTTTACTGCAGTTACAGATTACGTATTGATCAGGAAATGATAACTTTAATATGTAAAACGGAGTATTTTCTATAATAATATTAATCTATAAGTCTTTTTATCCCTCAAAACTGAGTATTTTCTATAATAT
>JAOXNZ010000166.1:6277128-6300802 GCA_028566095.1 Kryptolebias brasiliensis
TTTGTGCAAATGTGAAAATTAACTTGATTTCCAAATAAATATATTTCTAGTAGCCTATTATGAAGTAAAACTGCAACACAGGTCAAGCATAAAGTTAAAAAAAAACAAGTCAGATGGCACCATGTTTAAACTGAACCTATATTTTGGAGAGTAAAAGTAATATTTTTGATTTGTAGTTTTTGTACAATTATTTGTTAGGCCTAAATAGCGTTCAAATACTACATTTTACTCAAGATTTAAACATTTGTGGAATAGTTTTCATACACTTTCATGAATGAGTTGCATAGAGTAATAGTTCTGAACATTAAAAATCGAATAAAAACAGGAAAATAAGATCAATGTGTTCACTGAGAAATCTAATTTGTCCCTGTTAGTGCTGAGCTGAGAACAGAAAAACGTGAATTTCATTGATGAACCAATGAAAAGGTGGTCACAAATAGCAACAGATGACGTCGAGGGTGACGCATGCTCCGTTGCAACGTCAAATCTTGCCCCGCCCCCGCCCCCTCCCGCTCGTGCCATGCGCACTGGTGGTTGTTGTTGTTGTTGAGCTGGTTGTTATGGCTGGACGAGGCCTCGGAGTCAACTGAGAGAGGACCCCCGCACCACCCCGTCTCCGCCGCGGGACACCCGCCACCCATGGAGGGCACGGACATGGACGTGGACGCGGAGCTCATGCAGAAGTTCAGCTGCATGGGTACCACGGACAAGGACGTGCTCATATCGGAGTTCCAGAGGCTGCTGGGCTTCCAGCTGAATCCTGCCGGCTGCGCCTTCTTCCTGGACATGACCAACTGGTGAGGCCGCGGATCTTGGGAGGGCCTGTTGTCGACCAGCAACATAACGCTAACCCAGTAGCTCCGCGGTGGCTACAAAGCATATGAAAAAATTAATTAAAAAAATAGTGGGTGTAGCGCTAGGATAACATTTAAATGGGTCGCTTTATAGGATCATTACGGTAAATGGCTGTTAACTGAAATTAGGGGCTAACGGAAGTGAAACTAAAGTTTGTTCTGCCTGTAAGTTAGGTTAAATAAAGGTAAAACAATTAGACAGCCTGGTTCGGAAGCTAACAAGCAAAATAAAGTATAATAAGGAACTCTGGGTTTAGATTGTTCTTTTGCAACATTACATAATTACAAAGCTAGTTAAGGTGAGCTCCTCAGACGCTTTAACTCTCAGTAGCGCCACTGCTCTGGCAAGCCAGTATATCATAATTAGTCAGGTTCCTTACAATATATAAAGACAATGTTTCTTGTTGTCATGAACGCTTTACCTATACAGATGCTATTTGTCCTATTCACAGTCAACATTACAGATACTGTATGTCAAACATCAGGATTTCCCTCCCTTTTTTTATATATTGATTCAAGTATGTCCACATGTCGTCTGTCCTAAAGAATTCATCTGAATTATGAGTGGGAATATTTAGACACTTTCAGACGACTACAGTGTGATTGTAAATCGATTATAAATGCATTCATAAAGCAGCAAAAACATTTTTATTCAAACTATATTTTGGGAACTAAATCAACAAAAAAATAAAGTTGTCGAAATGCTGATTACAGTGACATCAAGGTGTTTGACAATGGATGTTTGTGCCTCACATGTTAGAGCTATCTGAGCCGCTTTCTTCAATGTTTTCATGACTTTGATTTTGGTCTTGTCGAGTCTAGGGGTGGTTGTGATGATCTTGTTCTATCGTGACACCAAAGCGGGAAACATAGAGCGCACACCTTAGTTTTTAACAAGTGAATGGGGACGCAAATCTGTTGCAATAAAATTTGAAATGGGCTTTGTGATTAACTTCCCCTTTTCCAAGGTTAGGCGTAAACTTTGACCCGCGATGGTCCTCTCGTTAGCAGTGGCAGCTATCACTCACTGTGTTTCCTTCTTCCTCCTTCAGGTGGAAACATGTCCACAACTTACATATAGTCCTGCTCTTGTCAACGTCCTCTTTAACTTAATAGAAGCAGATTTACTTCAAATCACTGGCTTTCGACAGAGAAGGTGTCGTATATCTCAGTCAGCCATCTCGATAATGTGTCTGTTGTGCGTCGCCATAAACTGTCCCGGAGCTGAACTTCCGCAGTTTAAAGTTCCTCAACATAAACTTTGAACATTAAATAATAATTGATTTTTATCATTTTTAATTGGATTCAGAATCGTACATGTCTGCATCGCAATGCTTCAAAATTAGATGAAAACCCCCACCCCAATCTGGATTTATGAAATTTATCTTTTGACTAGAAATAATTGATTTATGAATATCTGCAATATAGATCCAATCTAGTCATTAAATGTTAAAACATCCACTTAAACTTAAAAAAAAAATACTAAACATTTAGATGTCTTATTTTTTCCTACTACATCCTCAGTTGTGGAGACCTTTACATATTATTTATACAAGTTATTGTGATGACATATCTATCAATAATGTCCATTTGAATTAGGAGAAATATTAATATTGATATCTAAATGGTAATTAGAGGTAGGAGTGTTTGATTATGTGCTACAATGACCTGCCATGACCTTTATACACCTCACTTTAGCTCTATGGCATAATCTGGTGTGATGGAACAACATCTAAAAACATGTAATCTGATCGAGACGTCATGTGTTAGTGATCACCTGATCATATTCTTTCAGGAGATAGGTGATTAAAAGGCTTGAGCAACAAAATCAAATAAAAATCAAATAATGTCTGTTTTTGGAGCTTGAAATCAGAGTAATAACTGCTGGCAGTTGTTGAGTGGAGCGTGCTAATATGAAATGTTAAAGTGACATGACTTGTTTTAAAACTCTGGATCTAAGGATGTTGAAATGATGCCTCGCTTGGAAATGCTTGCAATTGATAAATATCTCACATGAATGAATGAATGAGACAACTTTAATGTATTATCAAAGGCATTTTTGCAACTTAAAGTACGGGATTACACTAACAAACTGTGACAGAGCATCAGTAAGTAATCTGAATACAATCAGTATTCTGGTGGACTTTGTTATAGTTCCTTCTCAAGTCAACTAGGTTGTCAAGTTGCAACAAAATCAAATGCAGAAAGAAAGAAAGACAGCTTTATGGACTCTGTATATGATAGAAAAGTAACATTTTTGTTTTAGGTGAGGCAGATAAATGACAAGTAGTTGTTGTTTATTTTGTGAAACATTATAATAGTGAAGTCCTTTCAGAAGCTGTAACAGACGGCCCTCTAGATGTTTGCTCCTGTTGTAACATTAGAGTCATGGCTAGCATTTATTGAATATTGTTGACCCTCGTTAACCGTTTCTGTTTGTTTTATGATGGAACAGGAACCTTCAGGCTGCTATTGGTGCATATTATGACTTTGAAAGTCCCAGCGTCAACACGCCATCCATGTCTTTTGTAGAAGATGTTACAATTGGGGAAGGAGAGTCTGTGCCTCCAGATACACTCTTCACAAAAACCTGGAGAATACAAAACACAGGTACGTGCCACTAGATTAACACATAATAATAAAATAGCCTTTTGTAATTGTTATAGTACAGAGATGTTTTTTTACTAACTTTGTTTTGACTGTGTTTTGAAATCTTTGTAAATTGTAGGTGCAGAGTCATGGCCACCAGGTGTTTGTCTCAAGTACATCGGTGGGGATCAGTTTGGACATGTAAACGCTGTTATGGTGAAGTCTTTAGATCCCCAGGAAATATCAGATGTGAGTGTGCAGATGAGAAGTCCCACAAATCCAGGCATGTATCAGGGTCAGTGGAGGATGTGTACGGCTTCCGGATTATTCTACGGAGGTAGGGGAAGAAAAAAAAAGATTTTCTTTATGCCAAGTTTTGCCTAATTAGCCAAAAGCAACCTTGTTTTCTTTGGTTTTGGCTCCATTATATATAACTGTCCCACGCTTGTTCATGTTTCATTTTTCCACAGATGTGATCTGGGTGATTCTTAGTGTAGAAGTTGGAGGTCTGCTCGGCGTGACACAGCAGCTTTCTTCCTTTGAGACGGAATTCAACACGCAACCCCAGCGCAGCGTACAGGGAGACTTCAACCCCTTTGCTTCGCCACAGAAGAACAAGCATGAAGCCACTGACAACAGCTTCAAAGATCCCGATGAAGCCTGGGAAAGCACGCAAGAGCCGATTCAGCAAGATCAGAATGGACTGTCTCATAATGCTGTAAATAGAGCCTCAAATGGTCTCCAAACCAATCTTTCCATGGTGACTTATGGCCAGGTATGTACGCAATGTAAGTGTTTTTGTGTTTTGTTGTTCTTGGTTTTTTTTTCAGGTGTGACTCTTCATGGTATAATTTTAATTAATAGGTGTGTAAAAAGTGTGCTGTGTGTAATACACCCAAATCCTTTGTACCTCAGCCTTTATTCTCAGTTTTAACTCACTCAAGTTCTCCTGGGCTGGTCGAGCAAAACAGGTGAGGGTTATTTGAGTTTGTTTACCAGTCTGAATGTAAATGAGAGAGTCGATCAAATGGACATTGACTAAGTGGTGTTTTACAAGTCAAACAGGCTTAGTTTCTCTCCTGGAACTGAACAGAGCAGAAAGTAGTTTGGCTCTTAATAGCGTATTACTTCTAAAGGTTGTACTAGGGCTGTGCAGTAATTCAAATTTTTAATTTCAGTCCTGATTTTGCCTTTAAACAACAATTTTTATTAAACGTATATTGCCATGTTTTGCTTTGCGAGCGTGCTCTCTTCTTGTGTTGCCTCTTTAATGAGCTGCAGCTCCACCCTCGTTGCAGCCTCTCTCTGCAGAGAAGTCCACTGCTCACAAATGACAACATTTAACACCAACCACAAAACTTAAAACAGAACAATCAATGTGTAAACTTTGTGTATGATTTGGGGAGTAAGTTTTATTGGTAAATGACTGAAGAAGACATGGAAATCTGTGACTGGTGACTCTGTGACTGGTGACCGGACAGTCGGTCAGATCGAAGCAGAGAGGAAACATGTTTGTGCCAAAATGTTTCACCTTGAAACATGTCAGGAGAAGCCAGGCGTGAGTTTTATTAAGAACTTTGCAGCTGAATAATCCACCAAATGTTAGAACAGAAAACAGAAAATTTCATGTTTAAGGCAATTCACTGTACTTTACGTGGAATAAATGCAATGTTTCTAAACTAAGTGAACAATAGTTTAATTTAATAATTTTAAATAATTGCAGTATTCATTAAAATAAACTTATTGTGGTTATGAGTTTCCATAACCGAGCCGGCCTAAGTTATACCTTTTGTTCTGTCTTGTTTTAAAACACACCCAGACTGTAAAGTAAAACTCTTTCTCTCGTTTTTTAATATTTATTTTATTTCTTTTTTGCAGGGTATTCATGGTCCCTATCCGTTTGGACAGAGCTAGAATGACAAAGACCCCCCTCCACACCCTGGAGAGAGTCGGAGGGGGGAAGGAACAGTTGTTTTATATTGACTCGTGGCGACTCTCTCCTCAGAACCCTCACGGAGCTTTTCACAGAGACTCGAATCGACAGTAAGGTGATGGATCACGTGTGCCACAGTCAAACATCCTGACACGGAGTCACGTGTAAATGCAGCGTTTTAAGAGTGCTATAAACCTTTAAAGACAGATACACGTGACTAGTTTTGTTTTTTTGTTTTTTTTTTTATCTCCACTGTACATTTTGCCTAATTTAAGAGAAAATCACCCTAAACAATTTGCATACAATTTGGTAACATAGCTTCTCTCTTTGGGGTTCCTACCCAATTCTGGAATATTTTGAAATTATTCACATTGCTCAAAAAATAAGCAATAGTCATACTTTTTTTTGGACCTTGAATAGTTTTTACACAGATTGAAACAATGAAGTGAATGAATTCTTTTTTTGCCAAAAACTAATTTTGCCAAAAACTATTTTTGTTACTGTTGTGTGGAGAAGTCCTTTAGGAAAAAGCCTTAAATCGCGACAAGTCTGACTCCTTAAAACTGTTTTCTGAGGCTCTGCAAGTCAAGAAGGCATGTTTTTTACATCCACCAATGGGCTGGTTGTTTACCTTGTTGGCAAAGATTATTAACATTATATTCTGAGAGCTTTTCATTCATTATTAGACTAAAAGTTGACTCGTGAGCGAGGTCTGTTCATAAAATATCCACATCCATCTGCATCTAAATGTACGTCTTCAGCTGTTCTAAATCTGTCCTCCCAAAAGGTGGAGAAACCTCAAGAGGCAAACAAATAATTTGACTTTGTGAAGTTTAACTATTTAAACTTCTTTTAATGTGTTAATTATCTTTTGCTTTTATCTTAAATGTCTGTTTTTGGCTTAAGTGGAGTTTTTATCCTCTGTGTTGTGATGAAACGGATCAGTTAGCATCCCCAGACCTCCACCTTAGCTAACTTTGTAACGTTCTTCTTTAAGTCTCTTTCATTGCAGATCTTAGATTGTATTTCAGTTATAAAAGACTAAGTGCCCAATCTTAAAACATAATTAGACAATTTAAGTTTTAAAGTATTTTTGTAAATTGAGGATAATGAAAGTTGTGCTAAGATGAGGAAAACACTTTGCTATCTGCTGCTTAAGGTGTAAAGTTACTGTACTATGGTCCCAGTTTTAGACTCAAAATGTGCAGTTTTAAGCTTTTTATGAGACAAATTTAGGTTGGTAGGTTTAGACCTGTTAGCTTTGTTCTGAAGGAACACATACAAGAAGATGTAGAATTAGGCTTTTTTTTTTATGTCTGGAAAAAATATAAACTAAATTACTTTAAAGCCAAAACTGCAAGCATTTGATCATTTTTGTTCAAAAGTATTAGAAAAGGTCTTGAATTCAACAATTTATAAGATTGAATTTGTTGCTTTTTTTTTTTTTGGCAAGAAAATATTGTCAGTTCTTGTGTAGGAACCCCGTTTGTCCCAAAGAAAACAACTCCAGAGAGCTGAGACACTAATCTGGGCTGCACTCGGTCTGTAGGTGCTCGGTTCAGACCGTATGAGACCCGGTGGGTTTATAGGGTCGGTTTTCACTTTAAATAAGTGCTGAAACACAAAAAGGATGCGAGTGACTTTGAGCTAGAAGTGTGTGAGGAGAGGTTGAAAAAGCCATCTAAATCTATTTTGCCTGGTGAGTGACTGTAGTTGGGTTCATGTCTTCAGTACGTGTCCTAAGATATAAAAAGAAAGCGTGTGTGCCTGTTGTGTGTGCATGTCCATCGGTGTTCTTTCTTGGACTTAACTGACATAAAAAGGTGTATACTACTTGGGTAAAAGATGACTTGAAACACACATCATGAACGAGAGAGCTTTAATCGGTGTGTACCTCACAAGTATTCTGGAGGGATTTTCGCATCATCTGGATGAAGAGATTTAACTATTGCCCTGATATTTATTTGCTGTCTTTTTTTGTGCACTGCAGAGTCAAAGTGCTCCTGCTTCCTTCCCAGTAGGTGGTGCTAAAAATCAGAGGAGGACCTTGATATCGTGCTGCAGGAAAAAAGTGTCAGCGTGAACCTGGTAGATCATGTGAATGTGAGAGTCGTTGGTTTGCAGCAGCGTTGTTAGCAGTGTTCTGTTGATTGCTATTTGCACTATCTTGTCAACCACCTTTGGTGAGGAAAAGCAAGATTTTTTATTTTTATTTTATTTTTGTGGATTATGACACCAGCATTAAAATAAAAAATAAAGATCTGAGGGTTTTGGTTTGTTTTTTTCCTCAGTGTCGATATTTGAGCATAAAAATTTGAAACACCAGTTTGATGGCTAAAACGAGGGTTATTTACCCTTTTTGTTTGGATCACATGAATGGGTTTGTCTGCTGTTACATCTGAAGCTACATCAGCTTTGCAGTGTCCGTTATGTCTTACTGTAATTTTCATGTTTTGTTTTTTTTTTGGCTTAAAATAAAAATGGAACAAGTTATTGATAGAACTCCGAGGTAGTGGTTCTTTTTGTCTGAAGAGGTATTCAAACCAAATTATTTGTAAGTGTATTTATTTGTTGTTTGTATGAACCTCAGTTCTTCATAACGGCTGAAGTTTGTTTCTGACGTTGTTGTTGGTTATAATTTGTTGAATGAAGCGGCAGTTTGTGTTGCAGCGATGTTGTGTTTGTACTGAGAGTCCTCTTCCCAAACAGTATACACTTCTTCATTGCCTCTTTTAGTCACAACGTTTTGTTTGTTTGGTGTGTGTGTGTGTGTGTGTGTGTGCCTCCCTACTCTGGGATTGCTGGTCATGTGTGAAGGACACGGATGTTAAAAAAAAAAGTTGAAAAATTGCTGGATTTAGTTTTTTAGTTTTAGTTTGTGACTGTATGGGCTTGAGCTGGGTGGCATGGTGAGTGGATGAGATGAAAGTTTACATAGTCCTTAAAAATAGCACATTTATCTGAAGAGGAAATGTCAAAATAAAGCTTTTTTTCTGTATCTATAATTAAGCATTTTTATGATTAAATTAACACTGAAACAATGACAGATGTTTTGTCTTTTTTAAAGGGGAAAAGTTGCACTTTAAACAAAATTAAATTACATTAAGACAGGACTACAATTAAAGGCCACAGACAAAGTTGTCACTTTTTACCTGAGGAGAAACTATTCAGACGGAAAGGTAACATTCTGAGATTGTGTTTGAGTTTGTGCAACAACAGATGGACTCTTCTCATCTTCAGTGTTCTAAAAATAACTTCATTATTAACTCTAAACTATATTTTTTAATGCATGATATTAAATAAACCACCTCAGTTGAGATCCTAAATTGTCAACATTTCTTTCCCTGAGCTTCGTTAAGCTCAGTGACGTTAATTTTTCCCAGAGGACAATACTTGACTCCTCTTTTTTAAATATATAAAGTAAATATTGAAGGTACTAATTACAATCTAAAAGTGAAAGAAATACTAATGGTATCCTGGGATAACTGGTTTCAATCAGAGAAAAAGCTGTAAAATGAAAAAGGTTTCACACTGAGACAATAATGCATTTAGTTGTAATTATTACACAAAGAAATGTCCCACATTGAGAAGAAGAAATGGAAAGAGAAACCAAATCTAATTTAGTGCATGTTGAGTTTTCTCACTGATCTGTCCTTGATTTCATGAACTTGTTATATTTGTCAGAGGGCAACAGGTCAGCAGGGTAAAAACCAAGCAGTGAGTCCTGCAGGATGTCTGTGGCTCCTGCTGAAGGCAGAAAGCAGCGTCTGATCTGATGAGCTGAGCTGATGGTCCTCTCTACTTCAGTTCAGATCTTGTACCAAACCAAAGACAAAAAGTTTTGATGTGTCTTTAATGCAGTCATTCCCCACCCTGGTCCTCGACGGACACCGTCCTGCATGTTTTCATTGTTTCCCTGCTTTTCAGCAGGTCTTCAAGTTCTGCAGAAGCCTGTTAATCACTCAGATCAGGCGTTTCAAAGCAGAGAAACAGCTAAAACATGCAGGATAGTGTTCCTCCAGGACCAGGGTTGGGAATGACTGCTTTAATGACCTGAAGGAGGAGATCAGAGATGTTGTTAAAGAAGACAGCGCTGGACTGTTTGAGTAATTTCCTTTTCTGTTCACGTTGCTCAGTGTTGAGTTGTTTGCTGAACTGAGTTTTGAATTTCAGCATTTCATTATTTTCACAGGTAGACTCAGCCCCCATTTGAGTCCAACCACCATCATCAAACCCAAAGGTTGTGTTTTTGGGTTGGACTGAACTTCTGTCGAGGCAGCTGGAGAGCAGTACAGCTTCTCAAGAAGAACACTGGGCACCTGTGCACAAATTTATTAAAATAAATCAGTCTGGAAAGGTAGACCAGTGAGGTTCTGCTGTAGTTCAGTCCAAACTGATGCAGTTCAGAGTAACAACCACTTCCACAGAAGCCTTAACAGTGAATTAAACACATCACAGCCAAATAGTCCAGTTTGTTTAGGGATGGTGCACTTGTGCTGTGATGGATTTCTACTGAAACTTCCAAACAGGTTATGTGACTCCTGGAGCTCAGGGAGAGCTGACGTATTTTCTAAATGATTTCATCAAGTCATTGAAGTTACATCACTTTCACGTTTGTGTCCTGATAACTATAAGGTTGGATGAGATGGGCTTACTGTAGCATGGGTACGCTGTTATCTATGTTTTGTTGCAGATTATGTGCGCCTGGCTGCACTCTTGAATGGTGCTTGTGCACACAGAGACAGGGCAACTGAAGACAAATATTGACTTTTGTCTCAGCGTGAGTTCTGTCAAACCTCCTATCCCATATCCCATCTCTCATTGCTCTTGTGTCAATAGTTTCATGTTTGACAACTGCCCGTCATTTCTGTGCCTTTACAGCTCCAGGGCTTCAGGAAGTTTAAGTGTAGGAATTTATGGAACAGAAGTGTCAAATTCAGATAAACAGTATTTAATTAATAAGAGAAAATACTGAGCGAACTAAAACGCATTCTGCAGGAAGCCTTTCCTTCACGTGGAGACGCATCACAGGGCTTTTAACTTGCTTTACTGAGGTAAATGTGCAAAAAAATAAAAAGCTACATATTATCTAAAACCTTATTTTCTACACAACATCGTTGTGGATTTACAACTCAAGTCCAACATTTCAAGACTCTGGAAAAAATGTAATTTCGAAAACACCTGTCAGTGGTTTCACGTGAGCTCATCAGAGCACTGGCATCATTTTTCTTGTCAATATTAGCTTTAGAGAATTTAGAGAAATTACATTTTTTGCGAAGATATAGTGAGAATGCTGAATGACTTCTGAAATATGTTGAAAAACCTAAAACTGAAATCTAAAACAAGCAGAACAGAGACTAATTTTGCTAAATACCTACAAGCTAAAAGTAGCATAAAATGACAAAAATAGAGCATGTGTGCTGAAATAGATTTCAAAGAAAACAATGTTTGAAAGGACTTGAAAAGATCTCATTGCATTTCTATGGAAAATTTTATTTCAAGTAAAGTTAAATACTTTGAAAAGTAGAAGTCTTAGCACACCATTCCTGACTGAGCTGAATGTTTTGGTACATGAATGGTTTAAAGATCACAATGTCTGCAGAAGTAGTTTGACTGAAAAAAAAAATATATGGAAGAAATTATAAACAGGAAAACTCAGCAAACTCAGCATTCACACAATTAGAAGAATCACAATTAGTCACGTATAATAATAATTAAAAAACGTCCCGTCAGAGCTGGAGACAGGAAATAGCCGTGTGTTTTCAAACACCATCTGGATACCAGAGGATGGCCTGCCTTCCAAGTATCAGCGTGAATAGATTAGGGATTTTATTTGTCTGGGTGGGGAACACCGGAGGTAATATAATGAGCAGAAAGGCTCAGAGCATGAAGAGCTCATGAGGAGAATAAACAGGAACAAATCATTTTCTCAATTTAAAGCTGAAATAACCCAATAAAGCACTAGTTTAAAGTTGTTTTATTCTATCAGATATGTCAGGTGAACCCTTTATTTCCTCCAATTGTTGAATAAAAGGTTTAGATGCACATTGCTTAATGTCCTCATTCTCTTTCACTGAAGCAAATGTGCTTAAATTTTACAGTTTGTTATAAGTTAGCAAAGATATTTCCATCAGGCGATGATGGAGATTAAAGCATAAAAGTAGAAGGCCTTCATGTGGGCAAGTAGAGAGAAACAAAACAATATGTTGCTTCACAATGCTGGAATTTAAAAAACATTTTTACACCAGAGACTCTCACTAATATTAAGTTTTCATTAAGAATATGTTAATCAAGAAACCGTGCAAGCTGTCTGTACGTACAGGAAGTGGTGAAATTCATAAAGTATTACCAGAGATACTTTATTCAAGTTTTTTTTAACTGCGGAGCTGTTTCTCTGACCTGGAAAATATCAACTGATCAAGTTACAAGTGAATAAATTATAACCTGACGGTGCCAACACGACCAGGTGTAACTGAACAAACAAAAGCAGCAAGCATAAAACACTTTCAGGTTTTAAACATTGGGAAAATTCCAGATTTATATCTGCAAAGCTATAAGAAAAATATGTAAAGATAGATAGTTAGGTAACTACTGACACTCTTCATCGTGTGACTATGCTTGGTTTGCATGTAAAAGCCCAAAACAGTCGAACTGCTGGAAACTATTTATCTCTGAAGCTCATCATCAACTGTCTCATTATATCTAATGTTTCTGTGGAGCTCTTGAAACATCATTTAGCTCCTTTGGTTTTAAGGTCTGCGAGAAAACAAACCTAAAATACAAAAATCCAGAGTGTTGTGGAAAATAGATTTGCAAAGTTGGATCTGGACAAACAAACAAAAAACCTATACAAAGGATGTTGGACACATGAGACCAAAAAAGAGATGCTTGGCCTAAACAACACAGCAAATACTTCATGCATGACAAGCACGGTGGTGGAAGGCTGATGATTTGGGCTTATTGTGCAGCTTAATAATTTGGACAGTTTGTAGTCATTGATTGTTTTCAGTTTCCGTTTTCTACACTGAGACCCTCTGCAAAGGCTGATGCTTGGTCCAAAATGGGTCACGCAACAAAACACTGACCATAACAACAGCAGTAAATGTCCCACACAACTGCAATGAAGGAAAAAAAAAGAGGTGTTGCATTGGCCCAGTCAAATTTAACCTGACTGAAACACTGTGGGGTGACCTGGTGAGAGCTGTGTATAAACAAATGCTCTTAAAACTAAATGAAACAGTTTAAATGATAAAAGATAAGGGCAGAAGACGACAATTACTTCAAGTTATTGTCACTAATGGTGATTCTGCAAGATGTGGTTTTGCACACTGACTTCTGCCTTTGCTTTTTGGCTTAGCTTTGTTAAATAAATAATGACATCACATGATATATTATGAGGTGTTATTTGTCTGAGGCTGGGTTTACCCAGCTCTGAGCCAGCCGAGCTGTACGAATCAGTGTGTTCACAGTAACTGTCTGTCTCAACAAATGGCTGCATAGACGCTTGCTCTCCTACATACAGTAGATAAAATGCAATATGCTCCAAATATTAAAGGATCTAAGAAATAAAGTTTGCTTTGCCTACTTTTGGAAATGACCTCAGAGCGTTTAGGTGAAGAGCCATCAAGACTAAATTAAATTAAAGTCCTACCATTCCTTGAAGGAATGCATATTGTGAGATGCCACGCTCAACGTATGTGTTGTGAATGAATCTCAGCTACTATCAAATTTTAGCTCAATATCAGCAAAACTGACTGAGCTACAGCCATTGTGTTTTCTAATGCCAATTAGCCGTGGCGGTCATCTTAAATTGGATTGATCTCAGAGGTTAATCAGTTGCAGATGGAGGCTACATCCAGTGACTACTTTCTGAAACTCCAGCGGTTCATGAAATCTTTAGTTGACAGACAGGGTTGACACCAGCAGTTGTTGCCAAAGTATTAAAAACAGACCTTGGACGATCAGGTAGCACCTCCAAGTATGTGCTGAGGATGACTTTCAGCAACTTCACACAAAATTTCAGCTCAATATCTGTAAAACTGGCTGAGTTATAGCCATTCTTGTTGATTTGTTGTGGCAGCTGTCTTGATTAGGGTTAATTTAAAAAGTTAACCAGTTGATGATGCATTTTGCAAACATTACATACGCACAGACACAGAAAAAAAAACAAAAAAACATTATCACCCTTTGCTGTCAGTAGTGGGCGATAGCTAAACTAAACCCTGAGTGACAAACCACTTGGTTTTAATGAAGCTCTTTCCATATTGCAGCCTGAACTGTGTTGAAAGCACTGGAGAAATCAGAGAACAGGATCCTGTCTGCTGCCTTCCTTCTTTTTCCAAATGAGAGCCTGAGCACAGAATATAGAATTTTAAATGTCATATTAAATACCTTTATTATATTTGAATAATAATATAGTTTACCATACTAGCATAACCAGGCTAACTGGCAAACATCAGAACAGAGAGCTGCTTTGAAGAGATATTTGCTCACTTTATCAGAAAAGCTGTATGTGTTCAAAGATTAAAAACGTCAACACACTTTCACCCCTGCATTTCCACCCACTTTTCCACGTTTTTACTTCATTTATTCCATGAATCTGCATCTTTTGGCCTGAAATGAGTTGGTTTTCCTCCATGTGCAGGATCAGGCGTGTCCTACTGGTTTCGAAGCTGCGCTGCTTGTTGGCGTTCTGCCCAGCTGTTTCAGTAGATCACCTGTAGGGAGACAGGTGAGCATGTCACCCCGTCTCAGCCTTATCAGAGGAAATCACTGATGCTCGGTGATTAATGTTAAAACGCATTCAGATGAATTTTACTGGTTTTAAAATGAAGTACAATCAGTTTGCTGCAGCAGTTATTTATGAGTTTAAAATTTCATTCATAAAGATTTCACTTTTTTGATCTTGTTACGGTTGCAGGATCTGTCATGACCACAATGAGACCATAACTGACTACATACCTGCCCTGACAAAAATAAACTCAATGATCTCTCTGAGACCAACTTAAAACGTGTTTATTGACACTGCTAAGATAACTTAGGTGGGTCACTGACACTTGTTTACAGTAGGGACACCTGCTCAATCATTACTCATATCAAGATCCCCGTGGACCAATTGTGAGCTCATATTTGGCACCTCAGCCTTTTAGCGCATTACCTTTCAACTGTACAAGTGCTGTCCCAGTGCCAAGGAAGAGGTCAAATGTTAGCTGAAGAAACTGCCATGCAAATTTTGTTGCTGGAAGGAATGTGGGGAAAAGCCGCAAGCAAATAGATATTTTCTCTTAATAAAGATCTTGTCTCATCTGTTTTCACTTGTTGTAACTTTTAAAACATTACTGTGTGTTTGCTTCTGATTGAACTCAAACTCCAGTGTGTACAGTATTGTCATGTTTGCTTTTGTGCACATATATGTCCCAGAAAACCTTCTGTATGCATACACAGTTAGCACTGACGCAGCTTTTCTCACACAAGCGCACGCAGTCAGGTTCACTTAAAGAATAGAGGCTGCCATTGTTCAGTTTGATTTGGTGTGTCCACAAACACTCAGCTACTGAGAGGTCATGACGCATTTTGTGCACACCCTTTGAATGTTTCACATTTAATCCTGACTGTGACTAATCGTATCAAACTCAGAAAGAAAAGGCTTGAATATAAACCTGAAACTGACAAAGATCAAGAAACCTTTGGATGTTGTTGCTGATATCAGTTACGGACTGTTTACATGACTAATTAAAACCAATATTAGTTGAAAATATACACATAAAGTCATCTTAAAGTATTCTTTTTTATAATAGAGCTGTTTTGCTTGGATTTCTGAGTGTCTTTTATCAAATGTCTATTTCTGGGATTTCTAGGAAGTTTCCATTGGACCTTAACGTTCACTTTTTGTTTTATGTTAATAAGGTTTAACTGGCTTATTTCCTTACAAATGATTCATGTATGCAACAACAAAAAGAAAAGAGAGATAAAAGGGCTGCAGGGTGGGAGATGAAGGCAATGACAAGATCTGCCCCAGGTCAAAACACTGGTGAGAAAGATTTCAAAAAAAGAAAGAAAGACAAAGAAGACCTTTTTTTAACTGAAATGCAATAAAGTTAAAGTTAAAAGTGCATTTTTTTGAAACCATCTATTTAATTGTTGGTAATGTTGACTTTTACACACAACCCTAAAGTCATTTAACATGTGTCCCAAAATCAAAAGCAAAAATTATTAATAGACATATAGCACATAACATTATGTTCTTGTTAAAAATATTAAAATGGCAAAGCATTGTACTGGTGACTGGGTTAACGTGCACAAAAAACAACTTCCTTATTGGAAATAAGATTTAAGATTACACAGACATTTATGCTCAGTATTTACTTTGAATAGTTGAGGCAATTTTTGTAATTATCAGGAAGGAGATGTGCTGATGTAAATGCTTCCAACCATGTAAAAGTCAATATTCTGAAGTACTGCATACAGAGATAAAGACTTGTTTCTTGTTCCTGTTGTTTCATTCATTGGAATGAACTCACCCATGCAACTGTAACACACTCACCTTGTTCAACCACACAAACAGCCATCATTTCCCTGTCTGATGATGAACGGTATAACCTCTGTGTCACAAAGTAACAAATAAATGATTATTTTATGTACAGTTGTCAGCCTCAAACTCATGCATTTGATCAGATTAATACTTTAAAAGCTATTTCATTGATTAGTTTAGCTTCAGGCGTGAAACATATGAAATGTGATCAAGTTAAAACAGTGCAGACTTTCAGATGACATTTTATGGATAAGAAGACATTAAAGCAACAAAAACTCAATTTCATACTGTAATAATAAAAAAATATGGGCGTCTTTACACTTCATTATTTTATCTTTAAGATATATTAACTTTATTTTCTTTTCTTCCTGGAGGAAACTCCATGGAGAGCCAGGATTAGAAATCTTTCCTGTCCTCAGCATTCCCTAGGAAAAGCAGGAGCGTGTCGCTGGGAAGAGGGATGTCTGGGTTTTCCCCCTGGAACACTTACCTCTGCAAATCGACCAGGATAGGCAGCTGAAAGTTTGTTGCCTGCGGCCATAGGAGAAAAGGCAACAGTGTTTTTGATTGTGTATGTATGCATATGTGTGTGTGTGTGTGTGTGTGTGTGTTTGTTTGTCAGAAGGGTTAGCAAAATATCTCTCATCAACCTCATCAGCAGATTTTAATGATAATAATCACTGGATGTACATCTACAACTGATTAGCCTTTGGAATCCCAATTCAAGATGGCTGCCACAACCAACTGACCTTAGACAATACAGAAATGACTATAACTCAGTCAAGTTCACAAATATTGAGCTTAAATTTGGTGTGGTAGTAGCTGAGAGTCATCCTTACACTTTGTGCAGAACGTTGCCTACAAGGTTAGACTAAAATGGCTTTAAAAGGATTTTTGTTTAAAACTCTGCCATGAAAGGCAGCGGGCGATATGCTGGACCTTTAATTCAAGTTGTTTAAAGTTTAGCTTATTTCTGAGCTAAATGAGTCAGATTTTACCACCAAGTCAACTTCAATCCTTTTCAGACAAGAATGGCTTCATCAGTTGGTTGAAGCGGTGGTATAAAGTTATTCAGACTTCAGTAGACTCATACTTCACAGCATCATGGTGGCCTCCTTATAGAGTCACAGTTTCCTCAAATCATTTATGTCAACACAGGAGGCACTCTGTAGTAAATAACTTTTACATTTAAAAAGAAAAATAAAACATTTAAAAAGTGTGAATAGAAGCAGTTGAAAGTAATTAGCTCTAAACTGGCTACAGAAATGAAGGAGGTTCCTTTTGTCCTTTTCTGAGATCCTTATCTGTCTTCGTGCCGAATAAGATTTGTTTTATCTTCACACACTCTGCTCGTCTTTCTGGATCATGTTTCTCTGGCCTCCCTGCTTGTGGAGTTCCTTTTGTTTTGTTAAAAGAAAATTTGTTTAACACCTGCCTGCCTCAGAAGCCTCGTATGCATTTTGGATCCTCTGCACACAAACTTCTTGACATTTTTGGGATACAATCAAGCTTTTTGCTTTATAAAATTCATGATTTTTTTTTTTATTGTCACACCATGTATAAACTCACATGACATGATACAAAATCATGTTTCAAAGTTCCGGGAGGTTAATAAAAAATAAAGTAGGAGTAATGAATGTAAACAAGAACCAGAGAAAAAGCAAATAAAAAGAATTAAAAGAAGAAGAAAACACTGCAGCAGCTACGACTGTCCGAATTGTGCAAAAGTGAAGATGTGCAAAGATTTGAGTGATATGTTGGAAGCAACGTTGCTACAAGTGCTAAGAGTGGATAAGGAAAAGTAGAGTACATTAAATAATGGTTTTAGACTTTTCTATAAAAAATTTTTCCATGAAGCACTAAAATGCTTTAAAGGGGTTAAAATCAGCTCTATTTTAATTTCAGTCGACAGCGAAATAAGCAGTTAATTTACAAGCAGTTTCAAATTCTGAGGCACTTGCTCAGTTTTTGTTTTGTTTTGTTCAAGTGTCATAACTATCCTCTTTACAGTTCAAAAAGAAGAATCAACTTCTGATATATCTGGTGAAAAAATCTTTCTCACCTCCTTCAAAACCCGGGCACACCCACACGCGTGTGTTTTGACTGTTTCTGGTCAATTGCACTCCTGCTGAGTGTGTAGGGTGTTTAATGCACAGTGGATTATCTGAGGAAAAATCAAATCAAATGAATCCATCTGGAGGAAGCTCTTTAGTCAACAAACTGTGGTATAATAATCATAAAAAGTTGTCATATAAAGTAAACTTTATGAAAGCTGCAGCCTGAGTGAAGCCGTCTGAGACATGAGTGTGTTGGATCACCTGACGTACAAATAACTTTGAACTTATAATTAACCCCTTTTTATTTTTTACACATTTAGCACATTTAGTGTTGTTGTTTTTAACACAACAGGAAAGTAGTTACTTGGTGAAATAAGCTAATAAAGAAATAAAATAATCCTGTTTTTTGAAGGTATTCTCAGGTTTCTCAGTATATCTTAAATTGAAGAAATTAATAATTATTTAAGCAAATTTGGGGTCATAAAGGTATTTTGTATAGCCAGATAATTGTTATTGTTTTGATAAAAATGCAAGTTTTCAGCATTTCTATTAGGTTCATATAAGCTATAAATGTGGGCGAACAGATTTTCATCAAAGCAGGTTTAAGCAATTATGCAAACTATTTCAGTTCAGATGAAAGCTGTGAGGTGAAACAAGCCAGCGGTGTCGGGGCTTGTCAAGTCAGAGTTTAATTTACAACTAAAGGTTTAAATGGGCTACATAAGTGATCTGAATGTACAATTTAACCTCCACTGCTTAGTGTTATTCTTTCTTCTTAAATGTATAGGTTAAAGATGGAAGAAGACATTAAAAAACAGATAAGAACATGTTCTAAATTCAGGTTTTTGAAACAATTTAATGTGGAAATGTTGTTTTGGTTTGTGCCAAAGGATTTTGAAATGGACAGACAATAGAAGAAACATTAAGTTACAAAAAATCCCCAGAACAGGTCAGGCCAGTCTAGTTATTTTATACCACTGTTAAAAAAAAAAAAGAATACTGTTGGAATAGATTCCTCTCAACAATGTTAAATGTAAGTTAGACACAAGCATAAACTAAATACTCACAAAAAGCTTCTCAGTGTAATATTTTCCATCAGTGATTAAAAGAACAGTTTTATCTTTTGCTGTCTTCAAGTGACATGCTAATCTTTGTAAAGACTGAAAAACAAACAAGCTCTAAATATTTAGATCCTGATCTAAAGTTAGTCTGGCTTCACCCAAACTTTGTAACATTTTCATGTAGTTTTGACCACCGACCTCTGAGTAAACAGACAAACAGTGCAAAATGAAACTGCAGGATTGATGAAGGGATGCATATCAAAGTTTTAAACATGTTCTAAAATCTCTAAGTGCTCAGACTGCATGTTGGGAATGACTCCCAGATTATAGCTCAGCATCTGTAAAACTGACTGAGTTGTAGCTGTTTTTATCTTTGCAAAGGTCGATTAAGGTAATATCTCCCTGGGCTAATGTTGGGGACGAGTTGGAGGCACGAAATTGAGAGAAAACATGCAAATTTTCACCTGGAGTCCCACTGAACGACACGTTCATACAAGTTCCCAGCACAAGTTGGGCCCAACCTTTCCAGTCATTTGCATGCTTACAGTAGCTGCAGAAGAACTCGAGCTGTGGGACTCTGGAGAGGAAATTTGTTGCCAATTTTTTTTTTTTTTTTTTTTTTTAATGTGATCAAAATTCCTGCAATACGAGAGCAAGGCCCTGCAGAACCATCCCAAACGTTTTGAGACATCACGGGAACTCCCTCGTGAATCCCGTTAGCAGTTTGAAGTGAAATACTAGCTTTAGCTTTGGCGGCCATCTTAAATTGGGTAAACTCCAAAAGTCAATCAGTTGTAGATGTAGTTGCACATCCAATGATTACTTGAGTGTCTGGGTAAAATCAATACACTGGTTCAAGAGATGTTTTGCTAACAGACAGACAGACAAACAACCACTTTCAGACAAAAGCAATTACATAATTGTCTGCCTTTTTGTTTCTTTACATACATATATGTAAAGAAACAAACATATTAGAAAAAAAAGCTGGAACTGTTACATTTTTAAAGTAAAAGAAATGCTTAAGTATTTGTTCAGAGTGAAGTTAGTTTATTTATGAGATACAGTCATTGTCCAACCATCAGTTTGGAATAGCAGAAACATTTGAGGGATTAAAGCTGTTTGGTAATATATAAATGATTATTAAACTGCATTAAAGATGGCTCCAAAACATCTCTGGCACAAACATGCTCACTCATGAGATTCTATCTCACTGAAATGAATCCATGTCTTAGAGCAGGGGTCCTCAATCCTGGTCCTGGAGGGCCGCTATCCTGCATGTTTTAGTTGTTTCCCTGCTCTTCAGCAGGTCTTCAAGTTGTGCAGCAGCCTGTTAATCACTCAGTCATTCACATCAGGTGTGTCAAAGCAGAGACACATCTAAAACATGCAGGACAGTGGCCCTCGAGGACCAGGATTGGGGACCTCTGTCTTAGAGTGTTGTTTGTTTTTTACTAATTCTTTCAATAATTCTCAGAATAGACATCATTCCTTAAAGTTATAATTTTTTGTTCAATAAGCTTTTAAGTATCATTTTCACATTCCTGTGTTTTTTTTACCATAATCAACAGGAAACCAGGATTTTGATGGCTAAGTCCCAGATTTAAAGCTTGAAAACAGCAGATTAACATCAAGGGTATTTATGAGTTAAACCATTTAAAAAAGGAAAAACACATTTAGATGTGTTAAAAAGATGTGCTGCATTAATACAACAGATGCACGCGTGTAATATGGAATGAAATAAAAGTGCTTAAAGCAAAAATCGAGTTACGACTGATTGTATTTACTTACTTCTCACTGGGGGAAAGTTGTTTGAACAAATGCTGACTCAGCATTAACACCTGTTCCTGTTTCTGTACATTTTTGGCAATTAAACTACTTCCGCATACCTTTTAATCATTCATAAATCAAAACGTTTGGCTCAATCAGGAACAGTGTGCTGGGACTATTAGTATCTGTAACTATTTTACTTTATTTACAAAGATTTTTTCCTATAAAAACAAACTGTTCCTTTAATCATTTTATTCTCTGAAAAATACTTCAGCATCTCTGCTCTATGTTTTGGCTTCTCATGCTCCTCTTAGCTTTTAGGTACCGTCTTGATCATTTTGACTATTAGCTACCATTTCGCTAAATTTAGCTTTTTGCTGCAGTTTTGCAAATTCTAGATTTTAGCTACAATTTAGTTAATTTTAGGTTTTGGCGATGGTTCAACCAATCTTTGCTTTTGGCTACAATTTTGCAATTTTAAGCTTTCAGCTACTGTTTTGCTGATTTTAGCTTCTGTTCTGCTAGCTTTAAATAACAATACACTGAATTTATTCTTTCAGCAGTCATTCAGCTCTCTGCAGTCACTGTGTTTTTGAAAAAACTGCAGACTCTCTTGTTTTGTTTTGTTTTTTTTATTCTTTAATCTCTCATCACTTTCACTTGTCTCACCTAAGAACTGAGGTCAACTATTGGAATTCTTAAACAATCTTGAAGGAAACGCATGCCAACACACACACACACACACACACACACACAAACACACAGACAAAGGCACACACAGACACACAAACCTGGGTTGTGTGCAAAAGTAAACACGGCTGCCCTATAAATATAAATTGCAGTCAATGGTGCTGGAATTCCTTTGCACTCAGTCACCGAGTCACTTGCCCTCGCTCTGTCTCCCTTTGTACACTCCCCCAGCAGGTGCTTTCACTTGAGGTTTAGCTTGCAGTTTTGCTTTAGGCTGTGTCTTTCAGGTTAACTGTAATTCTGCCAAAAAGCCTTCAAAGGAGGGGTCTCAGGCCTCGACCTGGCTCAGCATCGCCCAGCAGGAGGAAGTGGACCGAGGAGTCCCTGCTGTCTGCTTCACCTCCGACCTCAGGTTGCACCTGAACGTCCCTTCTGAGCTGAGCATCGATCGGAAACTTCTGCCCATCAGAGCATCTTTGCTGAGGTAAGAAGACACTGGCCTGAATCAGATCTTGAATATTTTATGTTTTTTTAGTCTTTAACAAAATGATTCATATTTTTGAAAAAGATACATTTGTGTGGTCCAAGCTGTGCTTTAAGAAAACATGTTTAAATGGTCCAGATGTGCAGTTTGCACCTGTCTTTTACTGCAGTTGATAAGAGGATTGTTGTTTAATGTTTCAGAGAAAAGTATATAAGCATGACACATCAGGCACAAGAGCAATGATGGGAGAACAACTGTCATCATTTTTAACAATAATTATTTGGCACATGAACAAAAAAGATTTTGTGAAAATAACACAAATAAAAGATGTTATAGCCAAAAGTTTGGATTTTTTTTATAAATCGAATAAAGACAGATATCACATGATTTGAACTAAGGTGCCTTAGTGATGTAAGCAGACATTTAGGAAACTGATACATTCCCTGAAAATGAAGAAGAAGAAGAGGCGGAGAGGAGTCAAAGTGTGTGTTTGTGTGCGTTTCTTGTAGGATCAAGTTACGGATGTGGTTTAATACAAGCTGCCTCTGGGGTTGTTAAAAGGCAAACATTACAACCTGTTTCATGAATTCAAAAATTTCAAACAGTTTAGTCTTTGTTGTCCAAGTGAAGGCAGGAGAAATTATGGTGATTTTAACTAAACTAGAAAATAAATACTGTGTTACTTTCAGGTAGTGTAAAAAACCTTATAATTAGAGATAACACAACTGGATGGGATGTTCTGTTACTTTTGTGAAAGGAATACTGTTTTTCTTCTTCATATCAAATTAACCTACATCATTAATTACAGCCCAACTCTAATCTGACTTTATTAAAACTGTATGAAAATCAAATGTCTATCATTCCTTGAAGGAATGCATATCGCCCGCTGCCTTTCATGCCAGAACTTGATCATCTTATGTTGAGAAGGGGGAGAGTTGAAGCTATTCTGGTCAAACCTTGAAAATAATTTTATGCAAGATCTTAAGAACTCTCACACACACACACACACACCCACACACACACACTGGCAAAAACATAATTATCCACCTCCACCTTTTGGTTATAGGCAATAATTAAAATTGTTAATAGTTGAGTTCACTTTTTATGACTCAGAAAACTTTATAAAACTTGGCCAATGTTGATCTTTCTCTAACTATTTTGCGTCAGCAACATTTAGATGGTGTTTATTTATTAGGCAACCAAAAGGTAAGAAAAATCCAGCACCACCTTTTATTTTGATCTGTTTGTTTGGTCCCTATCCCAGGTACTGAGGTGAAACACGTGAGTTAACAGCCTCAGAAACACACAACATGTAAATATCATGCACTTTTACACCAAGAAAAGCAGTAATGGATGCTCCTAGTCTTCTAGTGGACCATCTTTACATAACAGAAGGGTGTGATGAGACGACGCACATGAGAAAATGCTGATGTTAGAAACCCAACTTTTTTATTTGTTTATGGGGATGTTTGATCTTTCTGTGCACAACTTTGTTCTCCCTCGTTGGCGGTGACATTAATTACTCACACACTGTTGATTAAGGCTTTTGACATTTTGTGATGATAATCTGTGTTTGTTCTTGGCGTTGAAAACTTTTAGTAGTTGATTGATTCTTTCTCTGAGGGTAAAAGTTGTTCTTTCTTTTTCATTTTGAACTTCTGTCAGATAACTCCTTCATCTTTTTTTGAAATTTGAAATTCAGCTTTTT
>JAOXNZ010000166.1:6306171-6319717 GCA_028566095.1 Kryptolebias brasiliensis
GTTTTTATATATATATATATATATATATTGTACAGCCTCTAGCTGTTATAAACCTGGTTATACCCAGTTATCTGTTCTCCTGATTAGAACTGGAGAGACATAAAAACATAATTCGATGTGGTTTCACAAGATTTATTATGTGTAACAACATAAAGTCGAAAAATGACCTAGTATGACACTTATCCTGCTGGAAAATTATTTAAAACTAGAAAAATCTTGAAATTTGTTGAATAAGTTGAAACTGAGTTGTTAAAGTTAAAACAATAATAACAAAAGCAAAAATTAGCAAAATAATAGTTTAAAGCCAAAACTATCAAAACAGTGGTCTAAAGATAAGAATAAGAAGACAGTAGCTAGAAGCCAAAACTGTCAAAACACTAGCTAAATGGTTAGACTGGCAAAACACTAGCGGAACACTAAAACCAGCAAAAACAGTAGCTAAAAGATAAGATTTACAAAACAGTAACTAAACATTAAAACTATCAAAACACTAGCCAAATGAGCTGAAAGTTTTGATATATGAGTGGCTAAAATCTGAGTTCTGAGTACTTGGTTGTAACAGCAGCTGGTGGTTTTCTCACACCTTCCCACAGACCCTATAGAGTGGAACACAGCAAACGTCCAGAAGTGGCTGCTGTGGACCGAACACCTGTACAGGTTGCCTCATGCAGGGAAAGCCTTTCAGGAGCTGGCAGGAAAGGATCTGTGTGCCATGAGTGAGGAGGAGTTTCGCCAGCGCTCCCCACTGTGTGGAGACACGCTGCACGCACACCTGGACATATGGAAGTCAGGTAACTGAGGACTATTTATTTAGGATTATTACCGGCTACACCTCATGATGGCTTTGTTATCTAAAGTTTGGCTGATGTGAGGCAGCTTCCAGACTTTGTTTCTATAAAAGACTGTGAGAACATTTTGAGTCATTTTATTCTTTGCCTTTGTGGGACCAGACTTTCTGGGAACATTTTAAACCCTTTTTAAGATCTTTCATTAGTTGTCATTTTGGACTACTTTTCTATCCATTTTCATTGCAGTTCCTGATTTATAATGTGGACATAACAAAAACTGTTAAACCCAAGTGATGAACCAGTGTTTTATGTCCATCAAAACAGAAATCTTAAAGAACCAACTATGAAAACAGTTGGAACTGACCTGTTTACACCTCAGTTTTAGCTTATTTTTTATGACAAAGTACAAGTACTGGACAGAAAATAAGTGAAAAAGTAGCCAATGTTCAAATAAAACCTACAACAGACCTCCAGGAAGTCCTGAGAACCGATCAGAGCTGCCATAAAAACCACCAAAACCTTTGGCTGCTTGGAATCAAAGTAAAAAGACTTTAGGGGTGGTTTAAAACTTCTGCAATATTGTAATGTTTGTGTAGACCTAATTAATTTAAAGAAAAAAGTGTTTTCTTCTGATTGATTGTCCGTCACTCTTTTATCTCCAGCTGCCTGGATGAAAGAGAGGTGTTCAGTCGTAGAGACCAAAGCTTCAGGTAGGATTGATTTCCTTCTAATTTAAAGACATTAACCAGCCTTAATGAAAGTCACACAAAGTTTGAGAAAATAAATCGAATGCACTGAGCACTTTTGGATTTCATTACCTCTAAGCCATTCAATTTCTCTTATTTAGCCCAATAAAATCTGCAAAGAAGTGGTCAAAAAAACAACTTTTACATTTTCCCCATCATCAGTACAGGGTTTCATAATATTTTGGTCCCCTATCCATGAGCCACAACATACTGACCTCACAAAAAAACCCTTTGTGTTCTGTTGCGTAGGCCACGAGGAGCTGTGGTCCGAGGCGGATTCGTCTTGTTCGGGTCAACCTATTCATCTGTGGCAGTTCCTCCGAGAGCTGCTGCTCAAGCCTCATAGCTATGGACGCTGCATCCGCTGGCTCAATAAGGAGAAAGGTCAACATCTCACAGAGTCATTACACAATAAGAGCATGTTAGAGTTGTTTTAATGGACATGTTGTTATAAAAGGAGCCACATGGTCACCAATCAGTGGTACCAGTTAGTGAAAGGAAGTGCATCAATCTCTGCTGAACTTTTCTTCTGTTTTGGCTAAAAGTTTAAACTTTTCTTAGTCCTGACAATGTAGGTTTGGTGCCTAAACATACCTAGCACTATATATTAGCTAAAGGAAGAAAATCACAAGCTAAAAGCAGCAAAACATTAGCTAAAAGCTAAAAGTAGCAAAATGCTAGCTAAAAGCAGCCAAGGTTAGCTAAAAGTAGCAAAACAGTAGCAATAAATAGCAAAATGCAAGCTAAAAGTAGTTGAAGGCTAGTTAGAAGCTAAAGACAGCAAAAGGCTAGTCAATAGTTAAAAAAAAGATAGCTAAAAGCTAGTTGTAGCAAAACGCTAGCTAGAAGCTGAAACTAGAAGGCAAAAAACATACAAATCAAAACAAAACAGAAAAACAACCATGTTTTTCCTATTAAATGGGAACAAACAAACATATTGAACAGAAAGTAATGTTGTTTTACTCAGATAAATGTAGAGATTTTGACAGAAAAGCTTTGTTTATTTCTCCACGATCACTCCTACATTCACACACAAAAGTTTCCAAATGAATAAAAGCTCCTTTAAGAGTAAGAAAGACTCAGTCTGATCAGATAAGAAGGTTTAGGTTTTAAAGACTTGATTTTAAGTTGCAAGATGTCATATTGAGACGTGAATCTTTGTGATAAAACATTTGAAGCACGCTGACCACCTTTTATTCATCTTTAAAACTGCATCCCATCTGCTCCCAGATTTTACTCTTTAACTCTTTAACTTACTTTTTGTCAGGTTATGTTTTACAAACCCTACCTTGTGTTTCCCTGCAGGTATTTTTAAAATCGAAGACTCGGCCCACGTGGCGAGACTGTGGGGACTCAGAAAGAACCGACCCGCCATGAACTACGACAAGCTGAGCCGCTCCATTCGTCAGTACTATAAAAAAGGCATCATCCGCAAGCCCGACGTGTCTCAGAGACTGGTGTACCAGTTTGTTCACCCAGTATGAGGCTACAGCAGACAACTGAGACAATAAAATGAGACACTTGCACTTGAACACCTGACCCTGAAACGTGTGCACTGACCATCCTCAGCTTCACTGCCAGCTCTGACTTCACATCTGGCAGCAGCTGTGTGAAGGCCTCTCTCTCTCTGCAGGCGGCTGTGAGACAAAACTAAGTGACCGTGGAAGCTTCTTCCTGCTGCAGAATCAAACAAACACAGATTACAATAAACGAACTGCCTTATCGTTTGCATGGTCTGCCTGTTTATGCTTCCATCGTGAGATTCATGCCACAAAACATTACACTAATTGCTCTCCCAAACAAGCTTCAGGCAAGCGCCACTCAGCCACACTTGTATCTTTTTTGTTTCAGTCATTTTCTCTTCCACCAGATACTGTTGTGCTTCTGAACCTGTTAAGCTCCGGCACACGCCTTTCTTTCTTTGCATCTCACTTGAGAAGGACGACTCAGCAGTCGGATGAATTTGGAGCTAAGAATGAGCTCCTCGAAGCCTCCTGCGGCTGAACTGATAACGCCACGTGTGTCATTTTGTCTCCTTGGTGAAAAGGGATGTTTTCTCTGAAAGTCCTGCTGAGGAGTTCAGTGTTTATCCTGTCAGCTCTGGTTTGTTTAACTGTAAATTTAACTCTAAGTCGTTGGTGTTTAAGAACAAAGGGGCTCAAAACTAAACGAGCAGAGACACATTTTTTTAAACTGAATGATCAGATAAATAGTTAAAGGCCTCACTTTCTTTGCCCATCGCCTGCCATCCCAGAGTTTTAGACGGAGATCATTTTATGTTGAGAAAAGGAAGAGTTGGAGCCGAACCTGCAACATAACCTGATGTACGATCTCTTGCTGTGTTGTGCTCAGAGTATGTGTTATGGATGACTCACAGCTGCTACCATCTCAAATTTTAGCACAGTATCTGTAAAAATAGGCTAAGTTGTAGCCATTTTTGTGTTGGCTAATATGAGTTAGCTATGGTGACCATCTTGAATTGGACTGACTCCAAAAGTTTATCAGTTGCAGATGTACATCCAGTCACTACCTTCTGAAAGTTTCAATAAAATCTGTCCAGTGGCTCATAAGATATTTTGCTAACAGACAAGAGCATATTATCATCTGCCTTTGATTTTTTGGCAGTGGACACAATAACTAACCTGCTCTGTCTGACATTTAATGTCTCTTGAAGGAATAACCCAGAGTAGTTGTCTTCATTTTGCACCATGTTTAACAGTTGTTGGATTGATTGCTGATCGCTTGAGTTTTCAGATTGCAATCTAAGTAAAATAAGTCAAAATATTTCAGTGCTGTCATGCAAACACAATAACCTGCTGATCATGTTGGACGTTAGATGGCGGCACTTAAATAAAACGATTAGAGAAACTCTCATTTAAAAAGAAACAAGACAGAAGAACCTTAATCTCAGTAACATGGTTGTGCATATTGTTTATATTTAAATATATATTATTGCTTTTGAAAATTGTGTTTCATACTGTTTGTTTTTCTACCTTGGCTTCTAGTTATGTCTGCGAATTTGCCCGGCTGAGGAGGAAAGGAATCAATAAACTATTTTTGAACTGTATTTGTGTGAGATTTTTTTTTACTACAAGTAAATAGAACTACATCAGGGGAGAGTATAACCACATGATTCATGTTGTCAGTCAAATTCTCCACCGCAGCTTTCTTTTATCTCATCCAACAGATTTTAAAAACGTGTCATAATTACCCCTTTTTCTAGGCGTGAGTCAGAGAGTAAACACCAGCCAGGACAGAGGCCCTGAGCAAAATGAAACACGTTATTCCCAGATTTTGTTTTGTTTTTTTACAGAAAGAAAGCTTCCCTTTTTTTTAACGAGTAAGAGGTGAACTTGCCTTGACGTGTTCTGCTCAGGCTTCTGATAGCATTGGTGAAAACATGAGCAGAGACATCCAGAGTCAGTAGGAAGTGAAGACATGAATCCCTGAGAGGATTTAACGTCAGAGTGAAATGGAAATATGGAGGGAAACGATGTAACATCTCTTACAGTCATGCATTTAAATTTTCATGTATTTAAATTATCTGTATAAATGAAGGCAGTTTCCAACTTCCTTGTCTCGACTTTGTTTTCATCAAAATAATTTCTCAAACATCTCTGAAAAAAAGACGCGAAGCATCTGAACTTTTTTTCATGCTGAATTATTTGTCATTGTCTGCATAGAAGCATCATAAAAAATGTCTAACAAGTTACTTTTACTAATTCTGTGAAGACTTTTCTTCAAAAACCACTCCTGAAGGAAGTACTTGTGCTTTAATTCTGATGGTAATTATGGGTTAGGGTTGTCAATAAACAAACTAAAAACACTGTGGGTTTAAACTAAATAAAACAAATAAATGGAAGCCAACCACAAAGTTTGCTTAGAGAAGAAGATACAGGAGTTTGTTTTTCATGACTGGATTTCCTGGTGTGTTATGTGACATGACGTGTGTCAAGCAAACAAAAACCTAAAGAAAAACACCAAAGAATGCTGATTAATTTCATTCACAGTAATTTGCATAAACTCTGAGTTTCTGCAGCCTTAATTGAAGTGTGTGTATATACTTAAATCTTTACAGATAACAAAAGGCAAACAATCTGTTGGTTGTGTAAAAGTAAATCCCTGGTTTAGAAGAATCCCTGAACGCTGCCTCTGAGTTAAGGTTCTTTTACTGACAGCTGGTGTGTTGGCTGTAATAAATGTTGGTTCCCTGGGCTGACCTGTGCATGTAAAGCTGTCTCATGCATGTCCTTGTTGCACCTGTGATGGACTGTTCAGGTCGTACCTCAGCCTGAACAGTCTCAGACAGACTCTGAACAAGAAGACTGAGAAGATGATGCTGAGAGCTCTGGTCACTGCTGACCTCTAGTGGCAGCTTCTATTCACTGAAAGCTCAGGAGAGTTGTACAGATAGGATGTTTTAGTTTTTATGTAAATCCTAAAACCAGAAAACAAGGAAGAATGATCCCAGTTTAACTCACAGTCTTCATTTCCAAGGCAGATTCAGAAACATTGTTTTTATACAGGAAATACTGGTAGAAAGGCTCTGCTCAGTCATAGGAATGTCACTTTATTGTGATGGAGTTTCACTCATTAGCCAAGCGTTTATACGTGTTAGTAACACTGAAATATATTAATTAAATTTAGAGGTAAAGCTTTCATTCCATGGTGCTTTAATTAGAAATTATTTTCCATTTACAAGTGTAAGTATTTAAACTATCTGACCCCATATCTTTGTGACAGATAATAAAAACTAAAATCACCAGCCGTCAAAGGCAAAAGGGCGATAATGTTTTTACCCGTGTCTGTCTGTTAATACCTCATGAACCAATGGATGAATTTTAATGTTCAACCCAATTCAAGATGGCCGCCACAGCCAACTAAGCTTGAAAAACACGACTTTAACTCAGTTAATCTTACAGGTACCTGAAGTTTGGTGTGGTAGTAGCTGAGACTGATCCCCCACAAATATTCTGAAGAAATTGCACAGGATCTTTGTTTAAACATACATCTACAACTGATTAACATTTAGAGCCGACCTCATACAAGATGGCCGCCACAGCCAACTGACCTTAGAAAAGACAGAAATGTCTCTAACTCAGCCAGTTTTACAGAAACTGAGCTAAGATTTGATGTGGTAGTAGCTGAGAGTCATTCCCAGCACATACTGTGAGATCATGCGTAACCTTATTTTCCAGGTTTGACCAAAAACAAATACAAATCCATCATTTCTCAACACAAGATGATCTTTTTAGTCTAAAACTGACATGAAAGGTTGTGGGTGATATGCATTCCTTCAACGAATGCTAGGCCTTTAATTAGCCATGGGTTTCTATGTGAGTTCATAACAATGAATTATATATTTTAAATTTATAGGTAAAGCTCTTAAAAATCATTTCTCCCACAGTACTTTACTTAGATAGTCTCCTCAAGTTACTACATCAAGTGAAAGTTTTTCAAATATTCCACCCCCCAGTTGTGTGACAGATACTACCCGCTAAAATCACCTGACTGATATTCTCTGCTTGGAATTAAATTTATATCTACAGGTTGAAAAACTCTAAAGTGCCTAATATTTCCACACACAGGTGGAATCTTATCTCATCGAACCACCAACTAAACATCTCTGTTAAACAACTGGATCATTTTTAATTTCCACATTTTTTATTCCAAAGGACTTCCACGTGACGACTGTTACTGTCTCTGCCGTTTTATTCTCCAAGACTCTTTAATGTGCCCCGATTTTCAGATGACATTTTTTTATTTGTTGCTTATACAGAATCACAGGCACTACAGTTTGGAAATGACAGCACTAAGCTAAAAAAAAACAAAAAAAAAACCAACAGAGAAGCCCTCTAAACGTTTTTCACTGACGTCGCAGCAGGAACAAGAGACAGAAAGGAGGTGTTGGAGGAGTTTAAAAGTCTCAGTTGATGTAAACAGTCTTATTTTATTTGAACATGAAGAGATATTAAGACAGCGAAGATTTTCCATTTATATGGTCATCAATCAGTGAATGAAGGGGTTGTGTCGGTGTAAACTGATCCGAATGAGCCGGAGTCAGATTCAGTGCCGGCCGGGTCTTTTCTCGGTGAGGGCTGAAAGTCTCCGTGGTGGTGTTTGTGACTTGGAGTCAAGTGCTGACAGAAGCACACAGAGCCGCGAACACAACGGGAGACGTTTTCCTCCTGCGTTCTGTAAAAATTTATTCTGCACCTGCAGCAGAAAAGTCGAACATCTCATCAATATTTCAAACACAGATCCTCTTTCCACTTTAAACGCTGCAGCTTTTTCCTCTGACTCCATCAACATCACCTGACAACAACAAACCAGTCGTTTCCAACACCTGTAAGGACTCTCAGGTTAGATTTTCTGATTGAAGCAAAAATATTTAAATAGAAAAGAGATTAAATTAGATCCAATCTGCATTTTGGTACACAGGGAAATAGCTAATCATCATCTGGTAAATGTAGGAGTTTTAATTAAACTGAGATTAAGGCCGATAATTAGGAGGGAAGAAATCAAGGCCATGCGCTGGAGCCGTTCAGTAAACAGTGAGTGGGAGCATCAACGTGCACAAAACCACAGAGGCAGGAGCTGTGAGTCACAGGCATTCACTCAGAGTAAACTCATTAACTGCACAAACAAGTAAATTAAAACCGGTTGGGAAATGGAGCGAATCTTCATTTTAAAAACCAGCTACGAGTTGATGTTTTTAGGCAGTTTGTGCTCATGTCTGCATTTTCAACAGAGGGAGGAAAACACATGGGAAGTGATAGATGCAACAGGCCCGTCGTAGCAGACGGATAAGACAGCGAAGGTTAATGTAAACAATCCTCCTCACAGCATTTTGTCGAGTAAATATTCCATTTCAAAGACGAGCCCCGCTGAGAGCGACTGCGTGTTTTATTTACTGATGACAGGCTGTCTTTCATCTCATTTTAAGATGCTAATTCAGCGACAGACTGTGGGACGGGGCAGGGGAGCTCAGAGAAAATGTTTTTTTATGTTCTTTCAGAGTTAGATGAAAAGATTAAAACAAAACTCCATCTGAACAAATTTCATAACAAGGCTGTATGCTGGCGTCTGAGCGCTACTGCTCTCCAGGAAGTAACCTGTGTCTCCTCTGCCAGGATGAGATTTTTTTCCATTTCTTCATTGTCTGTTAGCCAAACTGGAGAAAAACTACCAAGCTCACACCATCAACATATATTATAACACTACACCAAATGTCCCTTCTTTCTCTCATTGGTGCCATGTTGTATTTTTGGAACCAGAGTTTTTGCACACAAGGGATGTGGGGCTTTAAAGGTACTCACTGCAAACTTATAAAATGGTGCAGTTTGAAAAGGTTTACTCCAGTAGTTTTCCAGGTGTCTTGACATTCAATTCTGAAATGTGGATATGCACTCTATGTAAACAAAGCACTCAGCTGAATCTGATATGGTCTAATCAGACAAGCGCAGACTCTCAGAGAAGACAGTTAGGTGGAAATACAGAAGAGAAAAGAGAAAGAAAGAGTAAGTAAGTAACGATTCTGTTGCTTACGTCATGAACCTTTTTTGACCTGTCTTCATGACTTTACAATGAGCCCCTTTAAGTCCCGCCTTCTCCCCCGCACCTATTCATGGTGTTACATGACCATGAACAATGAAGATCCAGCAGCAAAGTAAGAACTACAGGAGTCAACACCTGAAAAAACTATCTGAAAAGTTTGATGTTTTTTTTTTTTACAGTAAGGGGAATGTTCTGGTGGTTTACGTGGAGGAGGTGGGCCTTAAAAGTCGAACTGGGAGAAAGTACAACTTCAGGGATCCTGTATGGTGTCCAGTATTATAATACATGTGGATGGGTTGCACATCTTGTAATACTTCCTACAGGCAGGTTTAAAGTTGAAGGGACATTGACAGACAGATGTTTCATCCAATCACATGCTTCTTTTAAAGTGTCCTCTGTGTCTTTCCAGTTACTTTGCTGAAATAAAGCAGGAAAATAAAGAGCTCAAACGAATTTGTCTCTGCTGATTTTTGGTGACAGTATCTTTCTTGTGCTGCCACTCTCTGAAGGAGGGGCTGGAAGGTATTTTTCTTACATTTGACTGAGCGTCACTGCCTGTTTTGTTGAGATTAGCTAACCACCTGCAGGCTGTAGCTCTGTGCATTCATAAAGCTGTGAAATCCAACCCACAAGAAGAAAGATAAATGCATATCCAAAACTTCCAAACTACTCCTCTGAGGATAGACATGTACTGTAAACACTAAAGAAGGAAACACCGTATTCAATGAGGAAAACAATTGTACAAGCATCCAGACAGTACAAAAAAAGAATTAAAATGCATGAAATGCACAGCTCATTCTTGCAACTTATGATGCCATATCAAGTTCTGTTGAGAGAAAATGTCATGTTAGCATCACAGCTGATGACAAACACAGCTACAGTTTCAGCTGCAGTTTCTGGAGGTGATGTGATCCTGAGCGGTCTTTTTCGTGATGAAGGTAAAGACAGCGCTCTGTGGCCAGACAGGAAGAGAAAGCTTTGCTTTGAAGTCTCTGGCAATGTGCAGGTATGAGCGGACGGTTCAGTCTGGGTTTTAGTGTCCTCAGTTCGAACACTTAGATCGGCTCCACATAATTAGCCGGGTACAAACCCAGCTGGCCGTTGTCTAGGCGACCTTTACACCAGCCCTGATCGTCCTCATCTTCCAGCTTCGTCAGCATATCACCTTGATTGATAAACAGGGGCATAAAAATCCAGCAGGAAGAAAAGAAGTGAATCACATTTAGCAAGAATCATACAGATGTCAAAAAAGAACATTTAAGGAGGCATGAAAAGTTCAAGCTTTGCACATTTTCTTGTTGTTCTACCTTCATAATTGTTGTAGAAATTTGGGACAACTTGGAGTCACAACTCAAATATCCAAACAACAGACTGATGCACCAGAACAAGCACAAAGTGTAGCTTCATTCTTATGTGATTCACACTTTGGACAAGCTGCCATGTTGTAGCTGTGATAGTTGTGAAGCATACATGTGGAAGATAGTGAATGTACTGTAACATTTTAATAAACAGAGCTACAGGAACAACTCCAGATCCCAACATTATCAATAGTTTTTATAGGATTCAGGTAAACGAGAATAAATCCAACAGTCCTTCACTGTTTTAGTCCAAACAATTTATTATGTCTCAAAAACTATTTAAACTGTTTTACATTATTATTAAATAGTAGTTTCTCAGTTAGTTAGTTAGTTTTCACTCACTATATACTTGCTGTAATGTAATTTGAAATTTTCTACTTTATAGTGTTTTCAAAACCACCCTAGAGAATCCCTGAAATACTGAACTTCTTGCAATCTTGTTAAAAAAAGTTAACATAGGCAGGCTTTTTCAGTACACTATACTATATGTACAATGTTTGATAACAGTTGTTATAACATATTTTAGTTACCCAGGTAAAGTGTAATAAATGTCTGATTAATGAGGGAGGAGTTTGTGTTTGACCCAGGATTGAACAGTTCATGACAGCTGGTCAAAAATGTGTATTTAGGTCATTTATGCAAAATTACATCAGACAAAGCTGCTTTTTAAAAACAACACACCAAATTATCTGACTGGTCGCCAAAAGTCTTCTATCTTCTGAGGATATTATCCCTGTGATACCACACAATCCAGATGGACAGTGCTCTTCTTTTACAGCACTCACCTGCTCTGAAGCTGAGCTCGTCCTGCTCTTGGCCTTCGTAGTCGTACAACGCTTTGACTCTCACACCTTCACCTTCGCCTTCATAAAAGGGGTTTGGCCCTCCGTTCGTGTCGCTGCCTGAGTTCGAGCCCTTCTGTTCGTCGTCCGACCACTCTGTGGAGGCCGTGTACGCCTGGTTCTTTTCATAGCTGCTCACACTGAACACAACATTAAACGCATTAACCATCCGTCTTTCTGCACATTGATGCTTCCCCTGCTGCAACTAATACTGCCACTCAGAGTGTTTAGTGTTTTTTTATTGCGAAGGGTTGCTTGAATGTGACATCTGAAGTAGCAGTTTTACCATTTGAACATGTATTAGTTACTCATGTCTGGTTGGAATTGTAATAAAATGATTAGTAATGAAGAAAAAACCCTGAATATAGCAGAAAAACTGAAGCAGCACAGGAAGAAACAGTAAAATTCTGGAAATTTCTGCATAGGAGATAATTCTAAACATTGAACTGAACACACAGTACCTCCCCCTGTCTCCAGACTGAGCGTTGACCGTCGGTGCCTTGATGTTCGTCAGCATAACTTCATCACTTAACTTCTTTGACTTCTCCTTCTTGGAGATGTTATGGCTAATGTCTGGGTTGTACTCCTGCAAAGTAAATGAATTAATGAATAAACAGTAAAGAATGGGCGCCACTTTAAAATGAGGATACCCATATAAATTACTAATAAATAATTAATAATACGGTCATTAATTAAGCTGTGAACAATAATTAAACCGTTAATGAACAGTTACTGTGCATTACATAAAGAGGACAACACTGACTCATTTCTTGCCAAATAGTGAGCCAACATTTATCTGTACTCTCCCTTCTCTCTGATTACTTGTATTTTTCATAATTTACAGTTGATTTTATACATCCACCATTTGTCAATAAGTTACATTTTATGTGTATGGCATAAAATGTAAATAACTAAAATAAAATGATGAAATAGCTTCATTTAGATTTTCCAATGTGTACTATTTTACCTAACTTAACGCAAAAAAGAGAAATAACGAATATAGAGTAAGAAATGAAGAAATCAACCTCAAACTTTGGCCAGTTCATTTGCATGCCAGGGCCGTGGATGTTGCTGAACCACTTCAGATCTTCTTGGGGGGAGGCAGAGGTGATGATCCGTTCAAGATCTCTGTATACTGTGGCATAACTGCGAACAAACAGGAGGAAATGAGCGTGTGTACATGTATCACCTGCTGGCTGTCTTCACACGTGAACAGCTTCACACTCGACCGACCTTTGGTTCTCTGTGAGGTTGAGGTGGCGTTTGATATCCAGCAGCATCTCCCTGAGGAAGCTCAGCCTCTTCTCCTCAAACTGCTGACACTGGTCGAACATCTGCTCCATGTTTTCCATGTACTGAGGGGTGGACTTACTCAGCTCCTCCAGAGCCTTCTCATACTTCTCCTTCGCCTGTGAGAAAACACACACAAGTAAAACACTCTTAAAGAAATATTTTGGTATTTTGTAGAAGTTTAGACACTGTAGAACTACTAAAATAAAAGGACACTTATGTATTTAACAGATTGTGAATTTGGTGTAAAATAACTTTGTTACATTTTGTGAACTATAGTTTATTTAAAAAAAAATCTTTTTAGTGCCAGAAACACTTCCCATTATGCCAGTGAATCCCACCACTCAAAAAGGCCAAAAAATAAAAAAATCTAAATACGTGTTTCTAACATATCTTTAAAACACAGCTGAGTCATTTTTAAAAAAAGGTACCACTTCCTAATAAAGGACTCTTTATAAAAGTTTTATTAATGCTTTGTAAGTAGGTTATTCATGAGTTTGTAAATACTTTATAACACATCAACAAACATTTAAAAACTGTTCATACATTGAAGCAGAATCACTAATTGGCAATAACTGGAGTATTTTTATTACCTCAGGTAAATGTACTTTAGATAACTTTTTGTGCCAAAGCAAACTTTGTATCTACAAACGCTCCTAGAGTTTATGTGCAGGTAAATTACTGACAAATGTTTGATATTTCAAATCTAAACTTTGAAGAAATGAATAAAAGGGAACCTTACCAAATAGTGAGTCTGCTTTAATGTACGAACAAATGCTTTAAAAAGTATTTACAAACTTATGAATAACTTGTTTAAAAAGCATTAATAAATCCTTTGTAAACGAGTCCTTATCAGGAGATCGTACCTATATATATATATACATACATACATATACATACATATATATATATATATATATATATATATATGTGTGTATGTATGTATATTTTTTCTGTGACTCATT
>JAOXNZ010000166.1:6324948-6342494 GCA_028566095.1 Kryptolebias brasiliensis
GTCTGTCTGTCTGTCTGTCTGTCTGTCTGTCTGTCTGTCTGTCTGTCTGTCTGTCTGTCTGTCTGTCTGTCTGTCTCACACCACTGACGTTATCCTGGTGCTGCTGCAGTCTCTCACCCACCTCTATCAGTTAAGGTTCAATTCACAACCACACTGCAATTTTAAAACGTGCTACGCTGTCAAACTGGCCTGAAACAAGCAGAGATTTTTACTTAGCTTTCGCTAAGGGCTAATTAGCTGCCTCCAATGCTAAAAATACATCACAGCTTTTGGAAACCTTTTCACACAAACAGTCAACACTCTGGAATAACATCCCTAAGAATAAGATGTACTTTTATTAGAAGTAAAATGATGATAAGTTATAATTAAAATAATCTGAGATCTGTTGGCAGAGTGTGTGTTGGGGGTCAGTCTCAGCTACTACCACACCAAATTTAGCTCAATATCTGTAGAACTAAAACCATGTTTGTGTTTATTAACACAAACATCTTGAATTCGACTGACTCTAAAAGTTAATCAGTTGTAGATGCACGACCAATCATTGGTTTCTGAGTTTCATTCGAATCCATCCAGTGGATCATGGGTTATTTTGTTAAAATGGACACAGACAAAAACATTATCACCCTTTTGCCTTCGGTGGTGGGTGACAAAAACAAGACATTTGTGTTTTTATTGTCAATGTTAATAAGTCCCTGCTGTAAAGTTACCTTTATTTACTTTTATCTAAGCACATATTTTATGGTAGCACATATTTTAGAGGGTAACTTAAAGATAAGGAAACCAAATAAACTACTGCAGCAGGAGCTACACAGTCCACGAAAGAACCTTAAAAAACTGTAGTTTAGATTTTTACACAAGCTTCAGTCACAGACATTACACAACACAGTGATGTTTCACAATAACAACCAATGTAAGATGAGTGTGCAGGTGAGACATAATCAACAAACCACAAAACGCAAAAAACAAAGCAACACACAAAGAAACAATGTCCCAAACACAACGAGATCAAGATAAAATGCAAAAGGAAGGTGCAAATGAACTGGAAGGAAAAACATGACACAAAAACAACCGTACAGAGACTCATCTGACAAAGCTGTTATCTGTGCAGAGAAATGCCATCTGCAGAGGCAGCAGCTTTCATGGAGCCTCTGCTGGAATACTAAATATCAATAAACAGATGATGTGACAGGGAGAACATTTGATAGGGATTTGTAATGTGGAGCAGCATTGACTGATACCTTTTTCACTGCAGACGTTCATTAAATTACTAAAAAATGCTGAGAAGCTGTCTAACCTGTGATGTATGACAAATTTTGCAAGTTAAATTAATACTTTGGCATTTAGGGAAATGTGCTTATTTGCTTTCTGGCTGAGAGTTTAATGAGATGATCAATAATGCTTTTTATAGCTAAATGTCTGTAGCTAAATGTGAAGCTAAAGGGCTTGGCTTTGCAACAAGAGTTGAATCAAGAAAGAAACAGGTGGTATGGCTTTATGCAAGGAGGCCGGTCCACCCACCAGGACATCGAAAGCTCACTTTCTAACTTTCTTAAAGACATTATACTGTATCAATCTTGTTTACACTGAATCAAAGCACAAATTAATAATCTATTGTTTAAAAAAAGCTTTGAGAAAACAATTTTAAAGCCAGTAACTATTTAATGTTTTTAATTACACTATTTAAAGAATGAGGAACAACTGTATTAGCCAATAAAATAAACAAAGAACTAATCAGGCCTGATCTAGAACCTGTGTTTGAGCTCCCCACTCTCTTCTTGTAGAAACATGACAGTGTAACATGTTGAATGAATGTTGGAACAATGCTGTTGGTAAAAACTCTCACTCTTAATGTGACTCTGTGATGCTCGAGCAGCAACAAATATCTCAGAATTGAACTGTTGCTGCAACATCAGCTACACACAGTCGTGAATAAAGAAAAATGTTGTTTTTGGTTCATTCATTTTTTCCCCCCTTCTCCTGTGCAGAAAGTGGTGAATTTGGCCAATTTGGAGCTTTTTTGTCCTCAGCCAGAGAGAAAATAAGCTGCATGTTGTCCCATATTTGATCCAGCTGGTGACAGTTAGCAAATTATTACATCTGTACATATTTCCATTGGGTAGTTGCACAAAAAAGTGACTAATTTTACGGTAATTTCACATTAATGAAAACATAGTTTTAATGGAAGGTCTAGTATTCCAGTTTAGCTACTGCCACACCAAATTTTAGCCCAATATCTGTAAAATTCACTGAGACAATGCCATTTTTGTGTTGGCTAAGGTCGATTAGCTGTGGTGGCCATTTTGAAAAGGGCTGACTCCCAAAGTTTATCAGATGTAGACAATAACCCAATGATAACTTTCTGAAAGTTTCATTAAAATCTGTTCAGTGATTCATGAGATATTTTGCTAACGGTACAAACAAACCCACCCACACAGATAGGGGCAAAAACATTATTGCCCGCCTTTATCTTCGGCAATGAGCAAATCTCTTTCATATAGTTTATGTGAATTTTGGAGCCATTATTAATTTTTTTCTGGTACACTCAGTAGGATAAAAATAAAATTAACAATAATATTTATATAGTTTGCAAAACATCAAGAGTGTTTTATATCTAAGCACCTAATAATTAGGTTTTTTTTCTGGGAAAATCTGAGGCAGTCAGCTTTAAATAATATTGTCTCATTTGATTTAAAAAACATTAAAATGCAAAAGCTGTTAATATAAATCTGTTTGATCCAGATGCAGCATGAATCAAACAATAGAAAGAGAAGCAGCAGCAGCAGCAGCAGCAGCAGCAGCAGCAGCAGCAGCAGCAGCAGCGATGTGTTTTGATGGGAGCTCAGGGGGAGGGGTGGAGCATGTGATGGCTATTTGGGTCAGTCGTGAACCAGAGGATGGAGCGACACATTTCACAATGAAAGGGAAACGAGGAAGTGAGTAGCGTAATGATCCAGAAACAATCTAAAGCCTAATTGATCAAAAGGAGAGTTTCCACAGTTAACCCAGCGTATTTAGGCAAACAAACGCAGCAATGCAGCGTGGAGCATACGCTGGAGAAGTGGGTGTTTACTATGCTTGGTTAAGCCATTAGCTTCATGCTGAGAGGGGGGCTTTTGTTCAGCCTTTGCTTTGCTCACAGAAAAATAATCACCAACTACCTTCTTCCACTGTTTAATAAAATCAACATACAGACATCAAACTGTGAGAGAAATATTTAACTGAATCAATTCTAAATTAAAGTACACAGTTAGATGAGTTATTTATTCTTAAAATGCTTCAGTTACAAACAGCACCTTCCAAGGTTTAGTTACCGACCCACAGCTTTGACTCACTCCTCCTTCCCCTTTTCAAAAGTACAGACAGCAGGCTCTGACCAGCATCCTCATCTTTATTAACAAGAGCATCATGAGTCTCCATCTGTCTACTGCAAGAACACAAGCATCAAAATCAACACTGCAAGACTCAAAATGTCCAAGTGAGAGAAACCCCAAGACAAAGGCTGTAAAGAGAGCCCGAGAACAGAACACAGCCCCCCACAACAACAACAAAAGCCTACCTCCAGTCCTCCATGAACAGCGGCTTGGAGGAAAAAAAAACAAAAAAAAAGGAACACGTGGGCTCCTCTAGCAGGCAGCCCCACTCCTCATCGCCTCCCCTCCTGTGTGTTGATCTCTGCTCGATGCAGCCAGTTTGTTCTGATGGTGCTTCAGCGTGCAGTGCAGGGGAAAAACAAGCCGGTCACTCTGATCTGTCATCTAAGAATCTTCCTGCCTCGAGTGCTGAGCAAAGTTTACGCGTATCTGTTTTCCTGAATGACTGAGCGATAATCCTGTGATATTGTGCTTAAATGGCTCAGACAGAGCAGCAGCAGGCCAGAGAGAGGAGACTGGGGGAAGGGGGTGGGGTAGGTGAGCTGCAGCGCTGGAGATGCTTCAGTGTGGAGACGTGAGGCGTTCAATGACCAGGGTTTGGAGGGATCACTTTAAATTAAAATTATTCACCAGAAAGCAGAGACAGCTGATCGCCTCTTCAAAAGAATCACACAACAGGTTCGCCATGACTCTTTAGAGACAACAGAGTTCAGTAAACATGGACGCTTTTTAATGCAGAGAAAAATCTTCCTCCCACCTAAAACATGTACACAATCCACAAAGCAAATGAGTCTCATTCTGAGCCAATTGATTCAGAAAATCTAAAAAGTGTAAACTGTAAAACCAAATCTTCCACAGCTGCTTCAAATGCTCAAAAATCTAGTTTTAATAAAAAAGAATCAGAACAAATGAGGATTGTCTTATGCTAAGTTTATGCCTGCTGTTCTCAACCTCGTGAACAGGCAAACCTGACGTGACGGTAGTAGGCTGGGGTTCTTTTGTGTTGATTTGGACGGTCACCTCTCAGTGTTTACACTCCAACAAGTTGAACAATCATAAAACAGGAAGTGTGTGAGTTTGGTCTTTCAAACACAGCAGCTCTGATTATTCAAAAGCTTTGAAGCAAAAGGTGCAATCAAAGGAAATCCCACAAGAAAAAACACAGCACAGCACAGTTGGTTTAGTGTTTACATGCATATGAACACAAACCCACAAACCTTACAAACATATGAAAGTAAAGCAGATACTATAAGCTGACACTATGTACTTATATTTGTGTGTGAATAATGTACATCTTGTATCTTCTTTAAGTAGTTTATCAGTAGAGAGTGATACCAACTGTTCAGGAGGGGAACTGCAGTGAGTTTAATGTGAATAATGATATAAGCAGGAACTCCATTTTTATGACCAATAATATGGGAGAATAATCTGGGCTTCAAGATCTGATTTTGGTTGAGTCATTTCTGCTTCAAGTCATGATTCTAATTAAAACAATCAGTTCAGATAAAACCTAAAACTACATGCTGTGATGTTTTATATAAAACTGTATAATGCCAAGTTATAGTTTTAATGTTATGGTCCAAATATTAAAAATAATAATTCAAACACTACATACTGTAAGAGCTACTTCAGTAACACTATTCATCCACTGTTTGTGAGATTTGTTACTGACATTTGATGATTCCCAGGTTCAGAGCTCAAGAAATCACAGGTGTGAGAAACGTCTGTGGGAGGTTGATGAAAATGTTGGATATAAACATGGTACAGCACACACACACACACACAAACACACACACCACCACCACACACACAAACAGTACCAGGGTGATCACATGTTTGGTGGAGTCAACCTTGAAATAGATGTAAAATACGTAAGCTCTTTGGAATTTTTATGGTGTCCAGAGAGCATACAAGTGCTGTTGACATGGCTTCCATAAAATGATAAATAATTAACTTACAATGAAATTCAAAGAGCAAGATAACTTTAGGTGGAAGTGAACAGAGGAGGTGGAGCAGAGGACTCACAAGTGAACTGGTTTCTATGGCATCTCACAGCAAGTGGTTGAAATCATTTATATTGAAAGAATCCCTATTTTTCCTCAATTTAAGATTATTTTCTTCATATGAATGTATGAATATGTGTCTCAAAATGTTTGGAAACACCTCCCCACCTTAAGAAAAATTTTAAAAAGAGCTAACAAATTCCCAGCTAGGCCACATTTTTTTAGAATAAACTTGTGTTTCAACAACAACAACAAGACAATAACTTATTGTTTGAGCTTGCTGTCTGTTGTCGACAAGCTCAAACCATAAGCTGAATATTGTAGTCTTCATATAACAGTCTGGGTTGAACTCATGTGGTTATTGTACTGTATGCAGAACAATACAACTAATGTCAAGTGTTATATTCAATGAAATATTGCGTTTTTCTAAATAAATTTTCTTTTTCCCCCAAATAATGTGTTTGAATTGTTTATTTTGCAAAAAGTATTTTGTAAAGCACATTTCTTGTTTTATAATTTTGAAAATGTGTTTTTAATCTGCTGTTTTATATGCTGTGTATTTTGTGTTGATGTTCTATTTTCTGAGTTGAGCTGTTTTGCATACTATTAGTCTTTTTTCTGGTTTGTTTACATTTCTTGGACAACTTTATTGTTTGGTTTCCTTGTCATGTTTTGCCAGGTTTATGGCTCAGGACCACAGCAGAAATGTAAGCAATCCCTCATCTGTGACCCAACTAGTAGCTGTACTGTACAACCTGTTTAAACACTTTGTTAATTGAACCCAGATCAAATATTGATTTACACCATTCACAACATCCCCACACACAAACACAGACCTGTTTAATGAGATATTGGCCCCATTATTCAAACGCAGGTCATTTTCTGCCTCTCAGGACAAACTTTGTGCTGCTGCCCTCATCACATTTAAGGCCTATATATAAAGCTACATTCATTAATAATTCACAGAGCTGTGTAAACAGATAGAGGAGATGACCAACATGACTCAGGTGCAGACACTCTTTAAAGTTTGATGTAATCTCACGTCATTGACAGGACACTGGGATTATAAAAGAACAAGATCAATATTATATAATTGCACAATAATAAATACAAGCAAGCACTTATCATATTATGTGTTTAAAGCTATAAAGGCAGTTGGTTATTGCATCCATGAGTCATCCACAACAGCACTAATGAAGTAACCCAAAGTATCCTGATTTCTATTATGATTTCTATTATGTCTTATCTGACAACTTTAGTGGTTCCATGTAAAGAAAATAAACTGCTAATCCTCCCAATGTTGTTCCTTATTCTGGTATGTAAATTTAAATGTGCACTATATGAATGGACTAAAAGCACAAAAGTTACAGCAAACATGCCAACATGTTTAACATCAGACATAAATACAAGTTCAATAGCCCTGTTTTAACCAGCTCTGGTCTTTACAAGATACAATCAATGTCTAAATGATCAATCGGAACAAAAGGTGGTCACCAACTCAGAGGCCAATTATCCAAACAGGAAATGAGGCCTGAGGCCATCAACAACTTGGAGGCTATTGTTGGTTGCACTGACCTTTGCAACAGACAAACACCTTTGAACCTCTGTCACAGTAAGACATAACACCCCAGTTTGTATTCCGCAAGCAAATAAATCACGATTCTTACAATAGAACCAAGCATCATGTCACATACAGGTTTGTTACTTTGGAAGTCACTATTCCTCTCAGCTCAGTTTGGACTATGATGTACAGTAAAAGATACTGTTGAGGATGAGAAATTACTTATTTTAAGGTCTAGTATTCTTTGTGAAATGCATACCGCCCACCACCTTTTGTGCCAGAGTTTTAAACTAAAATCGTCTTGTGCTGAGAAGGGACGAAGTTATGGCCGTTCTGGTCAAATCAAACCTTGTAAATGATGTTGTGCACAATCACATGCAATATCGTGAGATCTCACGAGATGTGTTAGCTCTCAGAGAATGTGTAACGGATGACTCTCAGCTGCAACTACATCAAAATTAGTCACAGCCGTTCTTATGCTGACTGTGGTAAAAGCTGTGGTGGCCATCTTAAATTGGGTTGATGCCACAGTTGTAGATGTCCGGCCAATGATTACTTTCTGGAGGTTTTATTAAATTTAGTTTAGTGGTTCATTACATATTCTGCTAACGCTACAGACAAAAAACAAACAAGCATGAGCAAAAACAAAATCACCACTTCACCTTCAGTGGCGGGTGCTATTAAAGTACACTCAGTTACGTATATAAGCAAAGATCAATGTCCATGTGTTTTTGATCAATTTTCTTGACTGGTTTTAAATAAGCTGTGAAAGTAACATAAGAACAATTAATAAAACTGTCTTCTTCTTGAGGCTGGAATATATCATTTCAATTGATGCAACAAGGATTCATACAATAATTGCATAATAAATACATCAAAACAAAATATTTACAGTATTCTAATAGTTCAGAGCAGATATTAAACCTTGTTAGTCCTACTTTTGGCCGCTCCTCAACATTGTTACTCCCAGTAATTTCTGACAGATTTCAGGAAAACTGACAGCTCGATGTCTCTGCTCACCTGCAATCCTGACACATCCTGCAGTCTCACACGCCTTTTCCACTCTCCCCACAAGACTAAAAGGACCTTTGGTAGGACACATTATGCCATCAATAATTAGCCAGCTGTGAGGGAAGGAGGAGACACTCCCAGGTCATTCTTTAAAAGAAAAAGTGCTTCACAGTCAGGAAGCAGTGAGTCAGAAAGTTTTTGATCACAGAGATTAAAATGGGCAGGAAGGACAAATAAAGGAGACAGTCACATGGGTGGTCAGATAAAGTCCACTCTGTGGAGTCGGGGTATCACTTCAACCTGCATTCAGACGATCGATACAGATTTTCTGATGTGGAGATTATAAATTGTCTGGCTGGATTTTTTTTAAACAAGGGCAGAAAAAAATACTAAAAAAGAATACAAGGAGAACTAGGTTGAAATTACAATATAACACATTTAACAGCAAATGTGCAATTTATTTTATTATTAATTGAAAGCAATTTAAATGAGAGGGGAGTCCTGAGGACATCCTGCAGAAACATTGATCAGGATGGGGCCCTGAAACCCTTTAAATGATGAAAGACCCACATAAATCCAGATTGTCTATCCACACAGGCGCTCTCCTCTCCAATATGTGCCATCTGTGTATCATCTAATCATGTTTCTCCCTAAAGGCCGAACTCAGTTAGACCTCAGTGTTATATCCCATTACGCCAGGAAGTAATTTATGACCAACGTACAAGCAAAGAGGACTGAAAGTGCTGCAGGTCTGCTCTTATGCCCCCATACAGATAAAACAATCTTTTATAATTGAGACTACTTTTCCAGCTGTGATTTCACAATACCCTTTTTATTGTTTTGGTGAAGCAGTTCAGTAAGAAATGGACCACAGTTGGTCATTACTAGCAGTAGTGGTCACAAAATGTGTAATTATTTGCACTTTACTAAATTTGTGAAAAAAAGCCACTGTTATTTTGGCAAACCATGTCACTGAAATGCAGAATAAACTTAAACTTTTTTAGTTTGGAAATTTAATACAGATGTTTGCTACACACAGCCTTCAGGGTACTTTAGAAATCAAATATCAACAGGTGTTGAATGGCAACACATGCACAGTTGTTTTAATGAGTTTATGGCTAAAAGTAACAAAACAAACTTTATGTAAGCGGCTGGTTGTGAAACATCATTCAGTGTTCCCTGCAAATTCTGTATTTCTTACACTGCAGGGTCTGAAGAGTTCAATAAATACATCCTCCAGGGGAAGGAGAGCCTGAGTGTTTTGCATCCTTGTTATTTTGTAATCAATGACCTTTTCTTGCTGTGCAGAGAGGCAGAGTGGACAGGACATTTACTGAAGCCAGTGGTTCAGCTGCTGGAGTCTAAGCATGTACACACTCAGGGCCCTGAGTGAGGGAGGCTCTGCACAAACCTCAGTGGGCGACAACGAGAGTGAGTCATTCAGAGAGAGTGCAGCTGGAAACGCTGCGAGGTACACATGCTCACATCCACACAGGTAAACGTTTTGTTGTTATTCTCATCAATGAGGAAAAGCTCCTGGAGCTGGGAGATCCTTACAGAGGAAACACCATCATGATGCAATGATGTGCTCAACATCCTTTCTAGCCATGACTAATACTACTTTATGTTTTACTGTTCGAGTAAAAAATAAAACCAACAATATTGGCAGACAGTGTAGTTGTCTTGGAGAAGCCCTTTTACACTTTGGTTTTGAGGTAAAGACATATGAAGCAACAGGTTTTTTCTATTACATACTGCTATATGCAAATTCCACAGTTTGCAAACGTTGCATAGATCAACTTTAACCACCTATTCCACCTGGGAACTTTCCCACATGACACAGATGTGTGACAAAAGTGCATCAAGCCAAGAGTTCAGGTGTGAAAAGAGCTGGAGATTCAAAAGCTGAGTTAAGGGGACGCTTAGAAAAATTCAATTCTGGAAAAAGGCAAAACTGCAATTCTTACTTAAAAAAACAAGCCTTTAACAGGTATTTGTCATGTTTTTTTATTATTTTTAAACTTCCTGAACATCAGTGCCAGCTCTGCATTGAACAAATTCTTTGTCTGAATTTAACTTATCTGTAAAAGAACTTCAAAGTCAAAAGAAACGCCAACAGAGACATGAAAAGTGGACTGGGTTTTTTATTAGAGGGAATTTAAAAAAAATTTATTATAGCAAAAGGTGGAAGAAGAGATGCATGTCATACCTAATGATGAGGATTTTAAATTAGTTTATAAAAAGGGAAACTAACTGACTCACTCATTTCACATGATATTTTTTTTAAAGTAGTATATTTTTCCTTAAGTGATGTGTGAAAATTACTGCATCTCACATGAATATTTGTATGTGATTTATATCACTGTAAAATGTCTATTCTTGTTTATTATCGGAGACACTGTTTATATTTTACAACCTAAACAATTACTACTTTGTGTAGAAAACTAATCATCAGCTGACTGATAATGTCTGAAGCAGTAATCCCAGCAAACATGTGTGTAGATTTGCAGTCACACACCCACACACCAGCCCAGTTTTTGACAAACACATGACAACATCAAACCCTCCTCCTTTCCTCCCTGTTTTTCTGTAAAACATTTTACTGACACTATAAATCTGATGTGTTGAAGCCTCAGAGGAGCAGAGACAACCAGCAGCCAACGGCCTCTAATAGCTTCTGCTTGTTCCTCCTAAACTGTGAGATGGCTTTTGTAATGTACAATCTCCACCAAAGACACCCCAGAGACTCCAGCAGCATTTGCTCAACGAAGCTCTCAGCGACATCCATACAAGCCAGACTCACTTTAAACTACCATCTTTCACTCAGTAGGACACTCTGCAATAACATTTGTACGTGTTTAAAGTGAAGACACATGTTCTTCATTTAAAAAAAATGCAATAAAATGTAATTACAAGACAAATCTAAGATGCATTTCTTTAGCTTTGGTTTAATAAAACTCAATTTCCATCTTTAATTTATATGGGGATTAAACCATAGATGAACTGTCATCAAAGTTAGTTTTGACTAATCTGCAAATTTGATCATAAAAACTTGATTAACATTGAATATTATATGAATATTGAGCATTGATAAAATGTTAAGAATTCCTAGAATATATCTCAGAAACTATTGATCAAAGTATCTGTTTAAAGAGTTTCTTATTATCTTTTTTGAATTGTAACTAATCAGCTCGGGTCTAGATTTATTATTTTATTCATAAATGCCAGAAAACAACAACACATGCCCATTTCATTGACTTAAAGCAGGGGTTCCCAAACTTTTAAGCCACAAAATAAAATTTGAAAGACTCGTGATCCCAGATTCTGCTGGCTGAGGTACACAAACATGGCTAAAAAATATAAAGAACCTCGTGACCCATTACATACTGTATTATTTTTCCATTTATGGCTTCTGTTTTTATGTCTTTGTAACAGAAAAGAGTAAATATGATGTTGGCAACCATTTTATAAAGTTAATTTTATTTTCATGGATCTTCTCAGGACCCCCACTCTGTTTCACAACCCAAAGTGGGGTCCCGACCCCAACTTTGTGAATCACTGACCTAAAGCATGACACGATGCATCAAATGAACAAATCAACCACATTTATTTCAGAATATCAGGAAACCTCCAGCATTTTTACTTGAAAGTCAGTTTTAGCTCAAATGTCTATTTGCAGTATTTACTTCTACAGTTATTTAGGTGATCTTACAGATTTTATGGAGGTTAAATGAGCTGTATGTTGGGACAGTGTTTGTAGCTGAGCTTCTCTTTTACAGACTGCTGCTTAGATTCTGCTGATTCATGGTCTGTAGGCAGAGTGCTGAGGAGACGAGGCTAAAACGGCTCAGATCTGAGAATTACCCGACACCCATGCACATAAATACTGTACAACTCCATCTGAGGACTAGTTTACTAAACTATCTTTAAGTTTTTAAGGACAAAATCTCACTGGCTCCAGCTTCAGCAAATGAGAAAAAGTAAAAATCGTTGGTTTGTCATAAGAATGAGTTCACCTTTTTCATAGATTATCATGAAATACAGTATATCTGTATCGGTATTACTGACTAGTTTTTGCTTTAGAAAGTTAAAACACATACAATAACATTACTGCTTAGAAAAAAAAGGAAATGTCTTCATCTTTAATCCAAACATGTTTCAGTCTCTGACCACAGATCATTTCTCTCCTGCAGACTCAGTTTTGCACAAAAATGAATAAAAAGAAATGAATATTTGCCAGAGAGCAGTCTGAGTACATCAAAAAGGGATTAATGGACTCTGTTTGTGTAACAGGTACCTTGTCTTGAAAATGTCACCCCACGTTTACGAAACGCCAACAGCTTTTAATGTGCGACATGAACTGAACAGGAATGACAACAAATGCAAAGCCTGGACCTTTAATGAAATGCAGCCTACCAGTCTGCCATGATCCCCCGAGAGGATCCGGTCTCAGGCTCCGGTTACCTCACAGTTCAAGGCGAAGTCAAACACTCAGCCTTCAGGCCTGGGCACAGATACATAATCAGACAAACTCTTTGTTCTCAGTCATTTTTTTTTAAAAGCATCAGATTTGCTCACCCTTCTGCAGGGGCAGAACTTATTATTGTGGTAATTCTCAGAGCAACCCGAGACAAAATGAAAAAGTTTAACTGCATTGATCTGAAGGCAGACAGACACACTTTTACAGCTTACAATGTCTGAATCTGTGTTTGAGATTACAGAAACTGAAGGAACTCTTAATGGTTTTCTTTCAATCTGACATCAGGAGGGACCGAGAGCAGCAGATGTGACAAGCTTGTAAAAACAAATGGAAACAGAACACACAGTGTTGTATCTATCTCCACTGGGACTAATACTTCCACAATTATTCATACAGACAGAGGCACGGAGAGAAAAGACAACTTAAGGTTTACTTTAATTAATTGCATTAGCAGTGACACTTCATCTGTCATCCCTTCTGCTAAAAGGAGGAGTTAAACTAAACGCTGCAAATCAAATGAGTGTCCCTCATTTGTCACTTGAATTAATCCAATTAGGCACTCGCAGAAAATCCCTTCAACGTATGAGTAAAGAGGGAAACATTGCCACTCAGGCCTCTGTCTTTAAGGAACACAGAAAATCCTCCATTGGGTTTTAACAAAACCGATTCACTTTCTCAGAATAATTCTTTGTTAAAGCAGAACAGTGCTTGTTTATTGATTTGATGATCTCAGATGATTTCCTCATATTGAAAAACACCAAAAAGAGACAAAGAATTTCAGCCAAACTTCTATGTTCTCTGACAGAAGTGAGAAATCACAGTACAAATCAGCTGATTGAAGCCTACAGGTAAACACAGTGAGTGTACAGGAGCAGTTTGGTTAATTATGACAGTACCTCCACCTTGCTGAAGTAACCACGAGAGGCCGAAAGCTTCAAGATCAAAAGAGCAGAAACATGTCCTAACACCGAGCTGAAGTTGATGGGGTGAGGCTGGGAGCCAAACCCAGTTCACATGCTAACTGCCCAGATTTGCATTTGTTGCTATTTATTGCACTTTTCTTTTGAACCACTGAATGCAGCACTGTTATCTGCTTCACAGAAGCACTGGAAGGCATCACCCACCTCCAATCAGATATCGAGGACAACATACCAACAATTCATGATCTCAAAGATGATGAATCCTCCCATGATGCAACTCAGAAGCATTTTATTCCTAAAATGTCCCTACATGATAGATGCTCCTGTTTTTAATAGCCCTGGCTGTAACACAGGCTTTCTTCACCAAATTCACAAAACTGTACGTCCACACAAATTATTACTGATAATGGATAATCAGTGTGGATCTTTAAAGTTATTGTTTTTAACTGGCTGCAATTTAACTTCAGTTATGAAGCACAGGTACAACTTTTATATTACAAAAAGAAATTAATGGATAATAAACCAAAAAGCCCCTGAGTATGTTATAAACCAAGGGGCTCCTGGACAAAGTCTGGTAAAAGAAAAGAACAAAGATGTTTGAAGTAAAACATAAATGACTGTTTATCCAAGCCTATTTCCATTATTCTAACCTTATATTTCTGTCTGTTTTCAATTGTTTTGCACCAATCTGCCTTCATTTCGAATGTCTTTTTGCCTGTCTAATCCTGTTTCTTGTCATTCTGAGTTTCCTCTGACTTGTGTCTCTATTAGAATTGGTTTCTGAGTCTTTCTGTCATTGTCAAATATCTGCAGAAGCTCTGCAAACAGGAAATGTTAATAGATAGGATGGAGGCTAGATCAGACCATTGACAAGTGAGAAAATAGTGGACACCACACAGGAATCCAGAAGTTGAAGCCAGAAAAGGTACAGCGTCCCCACAGGATGGTCCCATTACTTATCTTGCTGTACTGTTTTCTAAAACATGTAACTGTAATCAGTTATTTTATGCTTAAAAGAAAGCTAATGTAACAACGTGATTGTGTAAAAAGGAGTAAATGGAATTTAAAGCCCCAAATCTGTTGTGCGTAGAATCTAACAATCCAGCATGGCAGCTGTTTGTCCTACGAAGCGGGTCCTGCTGGCTTCAATTCCCAACAATGACAGAAGGTGGGGACACTTTGTCTTGTCTTACAATAAATGTCAGTGATGTAGACCTGTGTTTACAAAACGTTGGGGTTGGGAAACACCAAGTGAGGGTCCCTAGATAAACTCTACAAATCAAATTAAAGGTAAAAATGATTGCTAAATGCATATATTTGACTATTATTGTTACAAAGAATATGTGTTATCATTATGTTGGTGTTTAAAGCCTTAATAGCTGTCAAAATACACAATGTTTTGAATGATTTGAATTTTTATGTTTCTAACACAATTTCTCCATCATTAAATGACTGTTTGAAGGTTAATGTAACTCAAACTCATCAAGGTTTTTGTAAAAATCGTGTTAGAAAACAGCAAACATTCCTCACCTGTTTACAACTAAATTCCAGGATCAGAAATTCTCCCGTTAGAGTTCAGAATATCTCAGCTCAGCTCAGCTCATTTCATCTTAGCTTTAACGCTCTCCACCGCTCTTATCCCTCCCCCAGAAGGACTCTATGTCTGTCAACTCTCGTCTTCACAGCTTTTAGTCGTCATTTCGTTTCAGAAGAAGATTCAGAACTTTACCTTTTAGCTTCTCTGGTGTCTCGGATTCCACTGTTCTGCCTCTGACTCTGTTTACATCCGGGGATTATTTTACCCACTTAATATCTGTCATACACTGGGACTATCCAGACTAAACAACTCGTAATTGTTGGCAACAAAACACAATTCTGCTTATTTCGCTCATTTATTACAAATCATGCAGTAGACCTTTGGAAGTGAATGATGGGTATTTAGTGTTTTTTTTTTTTATCATAGATGACTCATATATACTAAGAATAAAAATAAACATTGAAAAATCCCATATTTTGACAGCTATTACGGCTTTAATAGTGTAATCATCAAAGTTTGTCAACCTAAACCTAAACTGGTAATATTTGGGGTCAAAAGCCCCCTGGTACTGTTATTTTGGGGGTCAGAAGCTGGGAGGTTTGTGAAGCACTGGTCTAAACCAGGACTCCCTGACTTTATCCCAGGAAGGCCCAGTTTTCTAGCTTCTTCCTACAAAGAGGCCAGCAGCCTCAACTGGATCAAGAGTCCAGAAAGGAGCCGACTTCAGAACCGTGGACAGAGCTCATCTGTGAGACTCTGACCTGTTCCTCCCCACAGAGAAACAACTGCTGGAGCAAAGCACAGCTTATCCACTGAGACTAATGCTTTAAAAACAAAACCTGCAGTTTGAGGGAAAACCTGAGTGAAGGAACGGGTAAAAAGAAGACGTGTGTTTTGAAATCCCACTGTTTTAACATCTGTGGACATAATTTAGTGTCAGGAAAAACACTGTCAGCTTTAAACAGACAACGCAGCAACATTTAGGCAGGGACAAATTAAGCCGCTCCACCAGCAGACCTATGCTAGCTGTTATATCTTACGGGTGTAAATAAATAAATAAAGATAAACAAACCTGAAAAAAATGATATTCAAGCTTCGCTGGATGTGTTAAAATATACTCATAGTGCTCAGCAGCGGGGACTGCCTCCGTCTGTGGTAACTGTTTAGCTGAGAGGAGCCGCCAGATGGGGGATGGTTGGAGAGCTAAACTCAAGCTAGCCAGAAGTATAACAACCGCTTCCGGAAAGCTCCTTCAAAATAAAGGTTTCAGGTGACCCTCAAGGAACGTCATAGTCATTGTATGTTATATTTACATGTAACATGTATACAAATTAATAACGGATACCCTTATGTGTTTATTTCAAATAATAACTTTACCTTAATTATACCGTAATTATATATTTATATACACTAACACTATACACTAACACTTTGCTCTCCCTTTTAAATATATATCATACGTTTAAAAGGGAGAGCAAAGTGTTAGTGTCCACTTTTAAGGCTCCTTTTTAATAAATCTTATAGTTAAGTTTATCCTGAGCTATCCCTTTAGTGATGCTATTTGATTTACTGACCATGTTAGTTTTCTACTTCTTTCTTTTTTCTCTGTAAATGTATTTGTTAGGGTGGCACACAGCGGCGTAGTACCTTTCTGGGTGGAGTTTGCATGTTCTCCCTGTGCACACGTGGGTTTACTCCGAGTACTCCAGTTCCCTCCCACAGACCAAAAACATGCATGTTAGGTTAATTGGTAACTCTTAAAAAATTGTTCTATGTGTGGCCCTGCGATGGACCTGCGACCTGTCCAGGGTGTCGCACAGTGACTGCTGGAGATAGGCACCAGCTCCCCGCAACCCGGAATGGAGAAGCAGTTAAAGAAAATGGATGGATGGATGGATGGATGGATGAATTTGATTGTATTGCACTATAATTGGTCTGAATTAGACTGTATGCCATTATATTTAAAACCTGACTTTATTCTGAGTTGTAACCTGATTGTACTGGAATAATTTGATTTATTGGAATAAACTGAGCTCAATCAGATTGGATGTAAATGAATCTGAACTGGACATGTTTACATATTTGCAGAGTGTTCTGAAATCATTTTTATTGTGATTTGGTGGGATAGTAAAAACAAACTTTATAGACAATTTGCATTTTCTGAAAAAATGTAGTGTGAAAGCTGAGTGATGGATGAAGAAGCTGAAATTGAGTTGGTAAAGCTAAAAGAAGCGAAACACTAGCTGAAAGATGGAAAAAATGAGTTAAAAGTAGCAAAAGGCTAGCTAAAAGGAGCAAAATTATTGGTAGAAGCTAAAAACAGCAAAATTCTAGTTAGAAGGAACAACAAAGTCTGCTAAAAGTCGCAAACAGTAAGCTATAAGGTAAAAGTAGCAAAAGGGCAAAGGCTGACTAAAGATATCAAAAGGCTAACTAAAAGGTAAATGTATCCGAATGGTAGCTGAAAGCTAAAAGCAGCAAAAGGCTGGCTAGAAGCTAAAAGTAGCAAACAGCAAACTAAAAGCTAAAAATAGCAGAACGGTAGCTAAAAGTAGCAGAGCAATAGCTCTTAACCCCCAGTACGCTTCAGCGTACTTGTTCTAGAAGAAAAAAACTAGAACAAGTACGCTGAAGCAGATTTTACACAGAACAATGTTTTTGAA
>JAOXNZ010000166.1:6361171-6375735 GCA_028566095.1 Kryptolebias brasiliensis
TCTCAGGCTGGTTAATGGAGCACAGAATACATAGATGATTTACGTTGAGCATGCGCTCTAAATGCAAACATTGGTTTACAGATGTGTTTTTTTCTTTATGAATACAAAATACTATGACTTTGTGAATACATTTTTTTTTCATTGTGAATACAAATATTTTTTCTTTGTGAATACGAATATTTTTTCTTTGTGAATACGAATTTACAACTGTGATCTGACGTCACGGCGCCACAGGCTGGTTAATGGAGCACAGAATACATAGATTTGTGTTGCGCATGCGCTCTAAATGCTTCTTTCAACAGCGCCAAGCAATGACATATATTCTAGTATACGTCATTGGCACCGAGATCACAGACATAAATACGTATATAATAAATGCCTCATTACGTGCTGAAGCACATCCTGCGTCGCCACCATATTGGATGGGTCTCTCCTCTTTCTAATAGCCAACAGGAGTAACCGCAGAGCGAGCAGCTATGACCGTATTTTGTGCAGCCTATGGTAGCAATAACCGGCGCAGTATTCAAAATAGATCACGTGGGATTACCTTTCACAAGTAAGATTGAACAATAATTTAGGATATTGAACCTTTTATAATATTATGTCATTGTAGCTAACGCTATTTGACAATCAACAAAATGCTAACAGGAGGAACTGGTACTCTCTCTCTCATTAGCTCTTACTGTTTTGTTTTTTTTCTTCACAATTTGAAGGTTTCCCAGTAACACAGATTTAAGGAGGCAATGGGAATTTGCAGTAAGACGGGAGGCTTTTGTTGCTACAGAGTCGTCTCAACTCTGTAGTGAACATTTCAAGCCAGAGGACTTTGACAGGACCAGCTTAGAGATGCTGTGACCCCATCTGTCTTCAACTTCCCATCTCATCTCCAAAGAGGAGGTATCTTTCTTACTGTACATGCTAACAGAAATGTCTGATTCATATGAAAAACAAAAGCTAATATCACACTTTGCTAAACCTGTTTTTAGTTCTTTCTGCATGTTTAGGAATTAGTGATGTATTGTGTATTACAATACACTGTGGGATACTAAAACCTTTTCAAGTTGTTTTTAATGAAGTTGTTTTTAAGTATTATGTGTCTTATATTTTAGCCTGTAGCAACAAGGAGCCTGAAGGAAAGCTGCAGAGAGCCTTCCAGTGGACCTTTCTCAGCATCTCCCTGAAAGTGAACCTCAGCTCTCCGGCCCCAGTTACAAGCAGGGCAGTGTAAGACCCTGGAATGACCTGGAGTTTTTAAAGATGACTTTTCCAGGCCTTTAGAAAACAAACAAACTGGGTGTGTGTGTGACAGAGTGAAATAAATTCAAATGAACAATCAAACTTGTTTCTTTATTAAAATATAAAATGTATTGATTTATACCAGGGGTAGACAATCCTGATCCTCGAGTGCCACTATCCTGCGTGTGTTACTTGTTTACCTGCATTTATTAATATGCCATACCATATGTTTGTTTTTGTTAAAGAGCATAAAACAAAGTATTTCAGCCATTTGTAACAAACCAAACTGTGTGAAAATTGGGTAATAATTCGGTGAGTTATGATTATTTAAGTTGGGCATACAGCTTCCTCAGTACAAATAAATGCACTGGGGGGCGCGTACCCATTCAAGATGGCGGGCGGCCGCGCTGATATGTCAGCTCCAATAGGCAGTGCCAGTCTTCGAGGTGTCTATGAAAAAAATGTCTATGGTCGGGATGACAAACCAATGTTTGCATTTAGAGCGCATGCTCAACGTAAATCATCTATGTATTCTGTGCTCCATTAACCAGCCTGAGACCCCGTGACGTCAGATCACGATTGTAAATTCGTATTCACACAAAAAACATTTGTATTCATAAAGAAAAAAACGCATCTGTAAATTTGCACTTTGTATTTGTAACTTGATGAAGTTGTGTCTTTTTAAACTGTATTCTTATAGAAAAAATATACAACACAACTTTTGGGTGTGATTTTACCTTATTCAAAAGTTTACAAATTTTAGTTATGCACAACTGTTGACTAATATGCACACATTTCTGCCTTTGCATACAAATAATTTCTGACAGAGTCCTTAACCAATGTCAGATCAAACATTTTTTTCAATCTGGTAAGCTCGAATTTTGCAACTGAAATGCAAAAGAAAGAGGACATTTTAGTTCTCTTGTGCTGAACAGATTTTGGGTGCACTGGATAATTACCTTGTAGACTAAACTTCATCAGCTCTCCCAGATTGTCCACTGGTTTGATTACCTCTCCTGACATCATTTGTCTGAACATTTGTTTTTCTGCCATCAGTGTCTTTTTAGCTCCAATCGTCTACACAAAGCAGCTCCTTGGAATAATATGGGTTAGTGGATACAAATGCCGATCTGGGCTCCTCTGAAGTTATTCTTCCAGGCTGGCACTTAGGGGTGTTTCTGCCCAGTGAACCAATCTACAAGTAGGTGCTTTTGTCTGCCTACCTAATAATAATCAGTTATTGGGAATCCTTTTTTCTGCACTCAGACAAACTTTGGCAGTTTACACAGAAAGGTTTCAATGTAGCATGAGTGTACACTGACCTTTGTGAGACAAAACAAAGATTAGTTTGGGAAACGTGATAAATCTGATGTAGGGGGTGTGATGTTCCAGTTGAATATTTTTCCTTTTTAAATCAGAGAATCAGTTTTTTTTTTTTTTTTGGTTCAAAAGAAACAGTATTAGCAGCAGGCCGGGCGCCCTGAGGCCTCTGGTCCTTCTGAACTTCACTCACTCTGACACACGACCCTCCTACAGACTGATTTCTCAGCTTGGTTTGGACTCTTTGATTGCTTTGAGCTGATGATGTTCTTTGGGGAGATGGAGGCGGGGCAGCTCTGCCATGTCTTTGGTGGTTTTGTCATTAATTGATTGAGTCATTCACTTCGGATCAGCCACGCCCACTTGCCCTGCATTCCCAATCGTCTCATCACCTGACCTTCTCCACCCCTCTGCTCACTTTTTCCTGCTCTGCTCATCACATCTCTTTCACTAAGGTCTTTAATCTTCCATCCTTCTGAAGCTCATTGTTCAGGTTTTCTGAGAATTACCTCCCTTTGCATTCCACCATTGTGTGCCTCATCTTGTGCTTTGCTTGTTTTCTGAACTTCTTTTTTTTTTCCGTATACTACTTGTACTTTCTCACCCATTTTTGTTGTGCATAATTGGTTTGTGTGCAACCTCACATCAACCTTTTGTTAATTAAACTGGATTTGTGCAGCATTTTGCCATTATTTTGGATCTTCAAACTGAAGACAAGTAATAATTCACGCATCATTGAAGTCCAAAGTAGGAAAGACATTACATTTCAATGAAGCAATGAGATTGACTAAATCACCAGAATGAAACTACATTTACCACAACATTAGACCTTTCATACAATCTTGGTCATATTTTTAGGAAGGCTGGTAACTGCCGTGGACTAACATGCTCTATAATCTCACTGTTGGGAGTGGGTTTATTTTTGGAAGTGCATGGAGGTGATATGAAACCCTGATGAACCCAGTGTGTTCTGCCCTTCATTTGAATAAAGATTGTCTATAGTGCTAGCAGTCAAACAGCAGATAAGCAGAACTGTTGCAACCCGAGTGTGCCAAAACTAATTGAGCTGAGAAATTTGGCTTTAGTGCCGTATCTTAGAATATGGGAATCTTTAAAAGATAAAACACAACCAAAGGCTACACAGCAACTGAAGTTTGTTCAAAAGAAGGCTGCTAAGATATTGGAAACATTAACCTTTCAAGCTCCTTTTTGTTTCCAGGTAAATACGCAAGTTAATGACTAAACAAGCAGGAGATTGCGTTTTCTTGCCCAGGGCCACAATAGATTGCAATTGGCTTCACACATAAAAGAAGTTACTGTGCTTGATTTTTTTTTTAAGTCACTTTGTTTTCTATGCACTTGGTCCTTTGCTAAAATATCAACAAGTTGACACCACTTGTTACTTTTTTAAACCAAATATAAAATAAATTTAGCATATATTCAATCTAAAAGAAAAGAAAAGACCCTTGAAGACTGAATTGGTGTTAACTATCCGTTGGTATGTAAATAGATTTTCTTTGTGCAAATAGTTTTAAGTTTTTTACATTTGTTTTTGTTCCCCTCTCTTGCAACGTCTTTAAAACCATCCTATGACCATTGTATAAGCCATTTTTATGTCTATTTCTTTAGCACATTTAAAAACAACCATAGTTGACCAAAGTGATTTACAGGGTATACAGTTGATAATCCAACAATAAATTAAACTTCAATAAAACCAAAAATAAATACATCAGTTAACATGCACAATAAAAAACCAAGATGTCCAGCCAGAACTGAAAGCCAGTGAAAATAAATAGATTTTCAGCTCAGATTTAAAAAAGATTAACCATCTGAGCTCTAATTTTCAAGTACAGGTTGTTCCAGAGGTTGGGAGCCACAACTTAAAAATCTCTGCCACCTCTGGTTTTTAACCCGGGTCTGAGGGTGTCCAAAAGCAACCAGTTTGTGGACCTCGAACCTCTGGTTGGAGTAAAGGTGTAAAAGTTCAGATTATACAGTTCTAACAAGCCCGTTAGGATGCAGTTTGCAGGTAAACTTTTAAAGCTATTCAAGAAAGTTAAATGTCATAACCACCAGGGGCTGCTGTCATGCCAGTTACAAAAAGCTTTTATGTCCACTCTCTTTTAATAATTCAACATAATGCTTATCTGATAACCTGTGAAATTATCATATCTACAGTGAAACCACTGAAGTTTAAATTGGGTGAAAAATACATTTATTTCCAGCTGGAACTTTAATAAAAGAAGCAACTTTTGGGATTTTAAAAGTTGAGGATTTTTTCTCTTGTTACACAGAAACATTAATATCTTTAGTATCTCTGATCTTAATGCTTTCTAACATTATCCTGAATTTTTTTAATAAAACCTCCCTTGGTTTTATGACAGCACATCTTCATAGTGACATTTATTACACCTCATGAGAGGCATTTTCTAGTGTTCCCAGGGTAATATCCTGCGAGCGTTTAGCTTACGCATCTGTGGGTGTTTTGAAGTGTTGTACAGATCAAATGTATTGTTTTTCATTTTCTGTATCTTACAAAAAAGGTTATTGTAAGCTGTCAGGGATCCAAAGGCGACACCTGTAACAGCTGCCAGCCAGCATCTCAACAAAATAAATCCCTCACACATAGATCGTGCGGTCAGACTGTCTGACCCCGCTGCCTTGATCTATTGTTGTAACATATTGCTTCAAATAAGAGTGAAAATGTGACTCATTTCAGCATCCTCCCACTTGTTGGTGAGACTGTGAGTGCCTCGATGTTATTAAATCCAATGTTTGCAATCTTTTTTATCTGCCGTATTAAATACCTCAGACACTGATGAAAAGATTTGACACAGACATCGCATTTAGTTCCATTAGATGAATATTTATTGAACTAACTGAGAATTATCCACTTCTTGTTCACTCAGCTTTCTTTAATTGAAATCCTACCTCACCCATTTTAATTTTGCTTTATTTTAATGAGACAAACAATTCTACATAGAAGTTCTTATATATCAAAAAGGGACCGTGGTAGCGGAAATTAATGGGGAAAAATTGAGTTCAGAAGCATAAAGTTACTCTGAATCAAATAAATCCTGCAGAAGTCTTGGTCGTTATTGTAAACCATGAATAAAATGAAATTCTTCTCACCTTAGAATTTACATTTGGATTTATTCCTCCTAATGTTTCCATGAAATGAGACGTCTGGGGGCAGGCGATTACGCCTGAGTGGCTGGTCTCTTTGACTTGGATTTTCACTAGTGACTGGAATTAACATGGCTTAAATTCTCCCCGCCCCGTAGCTAATTGAAACAAGTAATCTCCAGAGTTTGTCCTGCACCGAGGGATGGAGGGACTCAGCTGCACTGCATGTTATCCTCGGCGCAGATATGTTCAGCAAGGCCGTCTCCCAGTGCACTGCAGCAGAAAGCAAGGCGACATCGAGCCTCCTGGAAGAAATAACTTTTATATCCATTCTGCACAGCAGAATAATTCACTTGCGCTAACCATGTCAAATAGGAAAAAAAAGAATGTTTGAAGAGCTGGCAGATGGAGGGGATCTGATGTTTTGACAAGTATAAAATGATGCAGAACACTTTGTTCAATAATGTACACAAGTTAGCTGTGATTCTTTTGCATGACTTATATATATGGCACCATTACAGCCCACAAGACTGCCTTTCAGTAACGTGTAGGTGGAATTTAGTCCAGCAGAGGTGATGAAAGGGGCAGGATTAAGGAAGGTGTTGGGCCCTATCAACAAATTTACAATATTGAGCATGTACACAATAATTTTAAGGGTTCACACATGAAAGAGCTGCTCTTAATATCTAGAGTCTGAAGCACAGAAAAACTACAGATGTTTACTTTTTATATATTTAGATAATTTTTTTCTTCATGGAGCAAACAATTTAAAAATGTCATGGCAATGAGAGTGAAAAGGTCAAAATACAGAATATCAGCGAGCCAAATAACACCACAACAACCTTTTATAGAGCAGAACAAACACTTTATCCTAATGTTTCGAGATTAAACAAAACCAAGTACACTGCAATTACAGAGTTTTGGTTTTAAACAAATCTCAAATCTGAGACAGACCTACTTCCTGTCTTTATTAAAAATAGTAAGTTTTCTGATAAAATCTGCATCCATAAAGCACTTTTGCAACATGAACATTAAGATGAAGGTGAAAACATATAATAATTACATAAAACAACATTGCAGCAGTCTTTTACAAAGCAATGGAAACATTTACAATCAGAATTACACTGACTGTTTAGCAGTGGTGACTTATTGACTCTAAACCTGTGAAAAACCTGGAGCAAATTAAACAGAAATCCACCAAAAAACATGAAGCTGCTGTTTATTGATGTAGGTTTCAACATATTCAAATTCTTTCCAGTGATCTGGGCTTGCACTGCATTGGAAGTAAAATAAAGTATTTGCAAAGCATCCGCTCATTTAAAAACAATGCTTTGGTCCCCTCCAAACTTTGGGGGCCCTGGCCTACTGCTCCTGGTAAACCCTTTAAAAAGTCCAGCCTTGGTGATGATGAATATTCAGAGGCTCAGCTGCCTGCAGGGTTCCTCAGAGACATGACACACACCCCTGAAAGGACCCCACCTCCCCGTTGAATTTGTTTTCTCTCTCACACACACTCCTCCACTTTGCCTTGATCTGGTGGAGTGGATCCAGAACTCCACAGGTGTGAGCCACTCAGACCTGTGAAAGCCCCCATACACTGCTCAGTCCTGTGATCAGGAAAAACAAGAGAGCAGCTGCGCATATTCAGGAAGTAAAGGAAGAATGATCACCTCCTGATGGGCAACAATATGAAACCACCGTTTAACTGAAAGACGAGGAAGTCTTTTGTCTCTTCCACAAAAACAATATTAGGTTAAATTTGTCACACTGCGGTGCAGGTCTCAACTAATAACAGCAATTTCGGTTAAATTACTTTTCAACCATGGCTGTTTGAAAAGTAATTTCTCGCATTTTCTTGCAGGATAATGTTGAATACGCAGAGGCATGCCCTTGGATATAATTTCATAAATGTGCTGCAGAGTGTGGCTGCAGCTAGTCAGGGCAACACACACACACCCACACACAAACACAGCTGTCAGAAGCACACACCTACAAAACACAAACCTGGTGTCTAGATTGAGTTTTCGCACTCGGTGATTGGACTTGATACGTTCGTCATGGTTTACGCACAGCATCCCAAGCGCTTTGAGACTCAACATGCTGCACGAGCTGCAAGAGCACCTGGAACGTGCGAGATGAGACAGAAAACACGGACCAAATAATATCAACATGGGAGGAAAATTTAAATTCACAATCACATGATGTAGTACAAACATGCGTTCTCACTCCAGATGATCTGTCAGCTGTAAATTCGCCATTAAAATAAAAAAAATCCAATATTTAGCTTCAAGTTTCTGTGGCAGATGGTGTCTTTTTTGTGCTTGATTCACTTTAGAGACAGAAAATCTGACACTGAGGTCTGAGAGGCTTTAAAAGCGGCCAAATCACCGTTAAAATGTAAGAATCTGACGCAAACGCAGCGTATTTTACGCAAAGCTTGTGGTCTGTATTCATTTTGACCCATTCTCTGCTTGCGCATTTTTTCTCTCTCTTTAATAAAGACGCTGAGCTGCGATGCATTTAACATCAATCACATCCAGCGCACGGAGCGCGTGCAGCCTCCCGTCTCAGTTGGAGAGGAGGAGGGGGAGGAGGGGGGACTCTCGCCTCGGGTGTGGGATATGCGCTTTCTCCGCTCCGTTATCCCGTAAAAATCTGGTCCTCGTGTCGCCGGGGCAGCGTTAGACAGAGTGGTCGTTAACCTCCCCCGTCCGCGCGCAGCCTAAAGTTGTGGACTTGAGACTTTTCAGCACCACTTTTCCGTGGACAGCGCTCGCAATGATTCCGAGACATCGACGCATCAGCCTCGAAATGCGTGAGGGTTCCTGTTGGATACTATTAAGTAACAAGGTTTCAACGCATTTTCTCTGAAAGACAGCCATAATTGTTTTTACAGGAAACCCCCCCTTTTCATGTTATAAAACAAACAAAAAAAAAGAACGATTCTTCTTGGATATGGATCATTTTATGTAGATTCCTCGTGGGCAGGAGAGCGGGGTAAGTACTGCCACCCAAGCTGATAAAATGGATCATTTATTGCAATGTGATGTTTAAAAAAAACGTCGTGACTTAAATTTTCCTAAAGCAGAACATTCATAGGATGGACTGATAATTGGTTTCCTTGCGACTTGCGTAAACATTTCTTTGCATGTTTAAGTGATGTTTATTACTTAAATATAAATAATGATACAAAGTTGTACAGTTTTCACAAGGTAAATGCTCATACTGTGGTTGAAGAGAGTACAACGCCCTGAACTGTAAGTGTATCGATTGTTTTTTTTACGTGTTAAGGCGCAGCGTTATGTGTGGAGCTCTGCGCTGCAGAGGCGCCTGAAGTCTCCACAAAATATGAGAAAAAGAATGACTCAACATCGAGAACCTGCTGCAGCCGCAAGGGTTTTAATATAATTAGAGTTACAGCTCTGAATGGAGAGATTAACCAAACCATGGACGAATCTTTTTTTTCTGTCTTTAAAAAGCCAATCCAGTTGAAAAGCAACAACAGGATGCAAACAACTGCCTCGTGATTCGCAGCTCAACCCTTTATTTATCTCACTCCCCATCTCTCCTGGTGTCTCCTTTTCAGCACAAGAACAAGTTGATTCATGGAGGGGGAGCACCCTGGTGTTTGGGTGGTGCTCTGTAGAAGTGTGTTGGGGGGTGAGAAAACCAACCATTGTCAGTGCAGTCAGATTTGCAGCTTCCTGTTGGAGACAGCAGTGGAAGAGCTGATGTGAAACTGTTCACCCCACAGCAAACTTTAAAGATACTCACTGCAAAGTATGAAATTAAACATATAAAAAGGTTATCCTGAACTGTATCAAATGGTGCAGTTTTAAAGAGTTTACTCCAGGAGCTTTCCAGATACACTGATATGCATTTCTGAAATGCAGGTATGCACTCAATGTAAACAAAGCACTTTTATTGGCATACTTCATTCAATAAATCTAAGAGTAAACAAACATCAAAATTGTTGGACTTCTTCATCCCAAACAACCCTTCCATGGACTTTGACACTGTTGACCAACTTTCAGTCACTTCGACTGTTCATGTACATAAACAATTGCACAAAGAAGCATCGTCACAACTTTTACTTACAAATGTTTCATTTAAGGACACATTAATCATTGGTATGAATGACAAAATTGTGCAGTTACTCATTATCCTGAATTATAGTAAATGGTGCAGTTTGAAAAAGTTTACTCCAGTAGTTTTCCAGATATATATATATATATACATATGCAGTTATGAAATGCAAGTCCACACTCAGTGTAAACAAAGCACTCAGCTGAAAATCACATGGAAGCTTGAGTGACTGACCTACATTAAGCTGCCCATAGTCTGTATATGTAAACAAACATGTCAGAATCAGACAAGCGTAAAGTCGATGAGAAGTTGTTTAGGTGGCAAATGTGGAAAAAAGAGGAAAGAATGAGGAAGACAACTGTCAAGAATAAATATCAGGGATCAAAGATGGCGAAGAGGTGCCATAAAGACAGAACTCGGCATTCAAACACAAGTAACTTTTGCAAAATATTTTCCAGACGGGTAAGTTTAACATTTACTATATTTTCAGTCACTTTGGCTCTTTCCTTAGGTAAACAAACACAGAGGTAGTAGCTGGCATCTGTTCACAAATTTTGCTTACAGCCTTTTCATTTAAGGATGCATTACCCATCAATTTGAGAGAAATATTGTGCAGATTGAATTTATTACTTTATTATTTTCTTTGTCCAGTTTTTATGACTTTGCAATAAGTGCCTTTATTGGGTTACTTAGGCATCTATGGCTGTTACTCCAAGGCCATTCTTCTGTTGTAAGGGATGTGCCTAATTTGCCGTATTGTGTTTGTTCATAGGCATATAACACAAGACCAGAGTTAATGGTCAAGGTTCATAAGGTATACTGTATACTGGCCACACAAAGAAACCTTGGATTTATACAGTTTCCATTTTAAGCTTCTCCCTGGGGCCTTTTTGCGGGGCCACAGATTAGCTCGGTGCTCTTGTATTCTCATAGGTTCAGTTCATGATGCGGGGCTGCTATGATTACAGCCAAATATGCCATTGTATGCATTCCCCCTGAACTTCCAGGCAGGAGGGGAAATGTTTTTCATATCAGCGGGTAATTATCTCAAAAGTGAGACTCAGCAAAAGAGAGCTTTTAATTCGGTCTTGTCCAGCCCCCTGAGCTCCCGTGAGGCAGATTTGATGTCTTACGCTGGGTTTTTCTTTGTTGGTGTGTTGTTGAGTGACTGATAGCCATACCTGGCTCCTGCAACAAAGCATGCTTAAGAAATCTCCCCCAGAGAAAGATTGGAAGGAATACTCTGTGTGCAGATTGCTGGCAGGGAGGTGCAGGGCTTTTTCAAACAGCTTTAGATTTACTTTTCTAAGCTTTGCTTTGCTTATCTTGTCTTCTGAGTTAGTTTAGCAAGTGCAAACTCAGCATATAAAGCCGCTGGTTTGCCTGGTGCTAAGTTCTCTTTAATATGTCATGGGCTAGAGAGCAAGCAGCAATGAAGAGATACTGTAGCTGGGCCTCATTCTCTGCTAAATAATACACGAGGACTCAGCAGCATACTGTAGATTATTAGCTCGTCCACAGAATACATGCTTCCTTTCATTTCATTTTGTTGGCAAAGGGGTCAAATAATGAACATGCTGCATTTACTTGATGGAGACCATGATGATCAAAGTGACTGAAATCTTTCTCGGAGAAAGGCGGGTGTTTGATTTTGTTCTTCAGACTGCAGAGAGACTCCCCAGTCGCCACAGCTTTTACTGTAGCTGCTGCATAGATCCAAGAGCAGGACTGAAATAAACAAACATGTGCACTGTTTCCCAAAACAGACCAGTGTGGTTAAATTCCCTGTGGACCCGTGTTACAAAAGCTTGTGGTGAAAATGGGGAAAACGTGTGTGCAGACCACAGAGCCGAGGTTCCAGCTTCATTCTCCTCCCGGCAGACGCCATCTGCTCGCAGAGGGAGGTTTTCCAAACAATTCATAGTAAAGACACGCGACGTGAGAAACATGGTTGATGCTCAGTTTTTCTCTGTGGATAAAATAATAACAGGTAGCTTAAACTGAAGGAAACAAAATAAGCAATTAAAGGTCTAACATTCCTTGAAAGAATGCATATCACCCGCTGTTTTTAATGTCAGCGTTTTAAACTAAGATCACCTTATGTTGAGAAATGATGACTTTAAAGACATTTTGGTCAAACCTTGAAAATAAGTAACATCGTGCCATTATATTAGGATATTTTGTGTAATCTGTTAGCGCTTGCAGTATGTTTTGTGAATGACTCTCAGCTACTGCTGCACCAAATTTTAGCTCAGTATCTGTAAAAAAATGCTAAATTAAAGCCATTTTTGTTTAGGCTATGCCATTTTTGTGTACGATCTTGAGATAGTTCAACTCCAAAAGTTAATTAGTTGTGGATGCACAGGCAATAATTACTTTCTGAAAATTTAATTGAAATCCACCCAGTGTTTCATGAGATATTTTGCTAACAGACAAACAAGGCTGACTTCATCAGTTAATACCAAGGTTTTAAGCAAAGATGCCACACAATGTGTGGTGCTGAATGTATGTGTTGGGGAAGATGCTCAGCTACTACCATGTGAAATTTGAGCTTAGTATCTGTAAAATTGATTAAGTCATAGACATTTTTGTATTTCCTAAGTTTGATTATCCGTGGGCGGCCATCTTGAATTGAAAACATCTGTAGTGTGGCTTTTTGTATTGTCAGTAATTTAAACAATTCTTGTGAAATAGAATAGCTTTCTATTGTATGTGATGTAGGTCATGAAAACAGTTTTTTTCTGTATAATGATCTGTTCATAGGATAATGTATAATATCACACATAAACAGACTCTATTTTGTCCTCTGGTTCAGTGCATCCATCCATTATCTGCTGCTTGTTCCAGAGTCGGGTCACGGTTCTCTTCTTGTTGTTCTGTTTTATTTGTTTGCGTATTAATGTGAATGTAAAAAGCAACAGGCCAAATTAGACTTTCAAACTGCAATTTAATGTTTGAAATATATCTATATTTTTTGCAACTAAACACTGACTTCAACTAAGGGGTGTCATTCTCCTGTGTAACATGGATTCATTTCTCATTATATTTCTGGTATATTATTAGCTCTAAAATAGCATGAAAAAAAATAATTGGAAATTAATAACAAAGGAGGAAAGCATCAACAGAAAGATGCCGAAGAGTGATGTTGTGTGTTTCCTGAGTCATCACACACACAGATTTTTCTAGGGGCGGCATTGTGTGAAATGGAGTGTGAAATGAGTGCACTTAACATCTTTGCAGTGGATTATGTACATTATTTTACACAGGGCTTTGAAACCATCCTGCCTCCTGCCTGTGAATCTGCCATCTAGTTTCATTCACCTTTTTCTCACTTCTTTTAATGTTCCCCATATGAGCCCATTTATTCAGTCACTTCATGCACAGACCTTCAGACCAGAGTGAAATAATGCCTTCAAATAAATCCTACAGTTTACCTCAGTTAGGGCATCCGCGTCAACAGGGTATTATATACTGCCTAAAGTACTGAGACTTATTTTAACACCCTTTCTTCGACTTTTTTCTTGTTCCCAACAGCAAACTCAGAAGAGACGTTCTAAAAAAAACAAAGATGTGTATGCATTTCCTTATGTAAACCTTTACATATCTGCTATTACAGATTTAAAGTAAAAAAACAACAAAAAAAATGTGTTTTTATAACCATTTTGTTTTCACTTTTCTTACTTATCACACTTCTCAACCACGGTAGAAAAACTATTCATTTGTGCAATCTTAAAAATGTTTCACTACAAGTAAAAAGTAAACTACTGAAATAAAAGTACACAAGTATTATTAACAAAAATGGAACCAATACATAATCCAGCCATCCATTATTTCCGGGATAACATAATTGGTAACATACGTGGTATTTACAGGGTTCTTAAAGGTTACTCACTTCTTTGAAACCATTTATTTTCTTACAAGTTTGACTAAGTAATCAACTGTGGTAAAAAAAGAAAAGAAAGTTAAGTATCACTTTATTGCCACCTCAAAAATGCTTCACTACAAGTAAAAAAGTAAACAACTGAAGTAAAAGTCCACAAGTATTATCAGCAAATATTAAAATTAGTGAATAAATAAATTGTGGTGATTTAGTTATTTTACTGAATTTTTAATGTTGCTGAATCTGCTGGATGTAGTGAAAGATTAAACCATCGGTTTGAAGTACGTCTTCGAATCCAAACACAGTTTTACACACAGACACGTCACATTCCTTTTCTGTTAACAACTTCTTCAAAAACTCAGTAATCATCTCATCAGGGATGTAAGAATAACAAAGCTAGTATGCCCAAATATGATTTCATTTTTTAAAAACTTTTTCCTCAAATTCTTCAGTTTCGGAGCGTTTTGATTCACACTTTTTGAAAAGTTTAGTTTTACATGGGGGTAGAAACTATTCTGACTCCTGCCTGTGATTCACCTTTTTCAGATTCCTCTAATGTTCCCTACATGAACCCATTTATTTAGTCATTTTATGCATTGACCTCCAGACCAAAGTGCCATAATTCCTTCAAATGAATCTCAGTTTATCTCTGTAAGGGCATCAGCATTAACAGATTATTATGTACGATTTAGTTAAGTAATAAGGTTAATTTTAACATACTTTCCTCAGAGGAAACACGTTTTGAAAAAGTGATGAATGTGTACTTCTTGTTATGCAGAACTTCAAAGGATTAACTATTGCAAATTTACAGTAAAAACAGTTTTATATAAAAATCATTTTATTTTTATTTCTCTTACTAATCTAAGCAATCAGCCATTTGCTGCAAACTGAAAAATGTTTTACTACAAGTGAAAAA
>JAOXNZ010000166.1:6378557-6389960 GCA_028566095.1 Kryptolebias brasiliensis
ATAGATAGATAGATAGATAGATAGATAGATAGATAGATAGATAGATAGATAGATAGATAGATAGATAGATAGATTTCCCTTGAAACCTCTCCTCATATAATTGTCTTTAAAAATAGTAAAGTGTATTTTACCCTATTTTTGTTAAAAACACAATTTATTATTTATATTGTGTTGTTCTTCTGTTTGTTCTATCAATAGCTTACCAACAGGCTGAAAAAGTGAGAACAGACTATAATATTGTGTTAGTAGAAAATCTTATGTGATATAACAAGCTGTCACACTCAGAATGTGTTGTGAATGACTCTCAGCTACTGCCACACAAAATATTTAGCTCAGTATCTGTAAAATTGACTGAAATATTACTCATTTTGTGTTAGGTAACATTAAATAACTGTGGCAGGCATCTTGGATTAGGGTGACTCCAAACGTTAATCAGTTGAAGATGTCCATCGAATGCTTACTTTCTGTGAGTTTTATTAAAATCGAGTGGTTCACAAGATATTTTGCTAACAGACAAAACGGATTGACTCTTAACAGTTAATGCAAAAGTTTTAAGCATAATGAGAAGTTCTTGGAGTATGTGTTGTGAATGATGCTCAGCTACAACCACAACAAATAGGTAAAATTTCTGTGAAATTGACTGAACTTTAGCTATTTTTATGCTTTCTAAGGTCAGTTGGCTGTGGTGGCCATCTTGAAATGTTATGGCTCAAAAAGTTATATTGTTGCAGATGTACATTCACTGATAATTTCCTGAAAGTTTAATTAAAACCCTTCCGGTGGTTTATGAGATATTTTGCAAACAATAGACATAGGAGCACACATGCACAAACACACAAACAGAAGCAAAAACATTATCATCCGCCTTTGTCTTTCAGTGGCGGGTAAAACTGTAAATATTCTGCTGATGTTTTGTTGTTCCATAAATGTGAGCTACTTTTTTATCCCACTTTGAGGGCAGTGCATCAAACTGAAGACAGTCTTCTAAAGGTCAACATCTAACAAATTTGGTTTATTCACACATCTGCAGACAAAAACACATTAACCCTGGACTCAACTTTCACCTGGGAACACTTGTGCTTCAACCAGAACCTGACAGGCTGCCAGAAAGCAGCTGCACTGACATACTGTACTTACAAACAGGATGCATGGCTGAACTCACCAACATTAGCTCATATGCTTATGGAATGAATTGGTTTATAAGCAAATTAAAGAGAAATGTTGCTGCCTAACTAGCATGAAATCAACTCATCTTATTTGATTAAAATTTTGGATAGTTTTAACAGCCATGTAATCATTTGGCATCAAGTCCAAATGATGAAATACCGTAGATTATTTGTCATTTATAAGAATTCTCTACTTGGCTGGGTGACAGATGTTTTTGGGGCTTGCGAACAGAAACAGAAAAAATACACTGTATGGTGCTATAATCTAATTTTCATCAGTTTTATGGTAACGTTGTTGTTTTAGTAAAAGGTATCTGTTGGAGATGACTCTCAGCTACTACTATACCAAAACCCTAAAAACAGTTAAAAAACAAAAGCAACTGGACTTCTATTTTGTAGCTGAACACATTTCATTTCTCATCTGAGAAGCTTTTTGGAATTGATAAAGTTCCTCGGATGAGAAGCGAAATGTCTTCAGCTACAGAATTGAAGTCCAGTTGTTTTTTTGTAACCTTGTTTTTGTATTTACCATGTCCTGGGTGACTGAGAATCTACACCAGCATGTTACCAGTTCAAACATTAGCTCAATATCTGATTTATAAGTATTCATGTTTGCTAAGGTTGATTAGATGTGGTGACTGTCAACCATTGGGTTGATTCCAAAGGTTAATCAGTTGCAGATGTACATCCAATGATTCTTTACTGAGAATTTCAATAAAATCCGTCCAGTGATTCATCAGATATTTTGATAACATTGAAAAATGTTGCTTCTGTTTGAGGACCAAAAATCAAGCATTACAGTCCATGGTATGTATGTGGAAGTATACAACTTACTGCTGGTATCAGTGATTGTTTAAGACACTTTTACCACATCCTTCATCTCTCTATGACTCTAAACAACTCAGAGAAGTCAATACCTACAAGAGAATATGGCTATAAATATGATTCAAAGAAGAATTAGATTATTTTACTGGATGTAGTAAAAAACAAATTAAATAATCTAATGATCAGCTGTTATTAAACAATCTGAGTTGGTTCATATTTATCAAAACTGTCATGCAAGCTTAAATGTAGGAATATAGGGGATCAATAAAAATAAGGGCGGCAACAGGAGATGTTTTCCAGCATCATCATTAAACATCAGTTGAGAGGTTTTAAAAGAACATTGTTCATCTCTTCAGGAGACCATAAAGCTTGGCTTGCAAAAGCCTTTACAAGGGGTCATTAACGCAACAGTGGCAACTCAAAGTGGCTCAGCAGTTATAAAAAAAACTTTTTTTTTCTCTCTTTGTCTTTTAATTTGTCACCTGTTTTGCGCCAGTTCATCATATTAACAGTTTTTGTGAATCTGTGTGGGGAAAAAGTGATAAAATGCTGCTTTAGTCCTATTTATTGCTGTCAGGGGTGCAGCTTTGTCCACAACGACTTTTGTTGAAAGCATTCAGTGAAAAGACAGACATCAGAGAGTTCATGTAGCAATAAAATGTTTTCACTATTTTTTTCCTTGTATAATAATAATAATAATAATAAAACACACACACAAACATATACATATAACTTCTGAGCTTAACTTAAAGCTCATTCACTAACTGCTTATTGAGTAGGTTTCAGATCAGGTAGTAACAGCAGTTTATTATTAAAGATCTAGTATTCCTTACAGAAATGCATACCAAATGCTGCCTTTCACACCAGAGTTTTAATCTAAGATCATTTTATAGCTTTTTGGTCAAACCTTGAAATTAACTTTGTGTGCAATCTCATGCAATATTGCAATATTTTGTGTGATCTGTTAGCTGTCAGAATACGTGTTGTGAAAGACTACTACCACGCCAAAAATTATCTCAATATCTGTAAAGTTCAAATAGGTATGGCCATTTTTGTTTTGGCTAAGGTTTATTAGCTGTGGCAACCATCTTGAATACGGTTGATTTGAAAAGTTAATCAGTTTTCATTGTCAATCAATGATTACTTTCCTTAAAATTCATCCAGTGTGTCATGAGATATTCTGTTACCACTCAGACAGAGTTGCCTCCAATAGTTAATGGCAAAGTTCTATAAACAAATCTTCCTCGATCTGTTTGCACTTAGTGTTTGTGTTTGGGATTTGTCTCAGCTACTACCTCACCAAATTTGAGCCCAATGTCTGTAACATTTACTGAGTCATAGCCATTTTTGTGTTTGCTAAGGTTGCTGTGGCAGTCGTCTTGAATTGGGTTGACTCCAAAAGTTAAACAGTCATACTTGTAGATGTTTATCCAATAATTACTTTCTGAAAAATTTATTTAAATGCGTCCACTGGTTAGTGACATATTTGACTAAAGTTAAATACAAATAAACACAGGCAGAATCCCACCCCCCACACACAAACAGACACGTGCAAAAACATCACGCCGCCTTAGTCTTTAGCGGCTGGCGATAATACGAAGTCTTCAGGTCTGATAGAAGCAGATGCAGGTTTTAGGCTGTTTTCCTGACTCCTGCTGTAGAAATCGAGATCTCTTCGTTGGCGTCACTTATCAACACAGGTACTGATAAAGTGACCACAATTATTGACATCAGCATCCACAGTCACACTCTGCCGACCTGTGGGGAAGGTGTTTGATTCAAAAAGAGGACTCTGCTTAGAAATAGCTTTCCGGGGTTGCTATGATGAGATTAGTGTGTTGCGGGTTCTGTAGAGCTGACAGCACGTGAAGGGAACTCTATAAGGGCTATACGGCTGATGTGGCCTAAAATTAGCATCTCCGGGCACCAAAGCGAGGGCTGAATTCTATGATGGCCTGTGGTGATTCATTTAACTTTGCAATGGCTGATTAAACTGTCTCTGCCTTCTTTTTAACATAGCATGACAGGATGACAGTTTGACATGTGAAACCTGTTTTATTTTGAATTTGCACAGTAACGTTTACTGCGATCGGTGGCACCTGTGTGTGAAAAGTAGAACTCGTAATCACCGGTGCAGATGTGCGCGCAGGAACACAAAGGCGAACTGGCAGGATTCAATTTAGCTGATAATCTCGCTCAACTTCAACTCGTAAACTGCAATTTTGGTTTCCGATAGTGTCTGCAAATGTCATTTATGAATCCTTTACAGTTGATTTTCATTTCCAAGAAACAAAGAAATGAAGTAAAATGAACAAGAGGGTTTTGGGTTTTTTTGAATTTCTTTTTCTTCAGTAAATTAAGGGCCTAGAATTTCTTAAAGAAATGCACATCGCCTGCTGCTTAGAGTATATGTTAAGGATGACTCTCAGCTACTACCACATAAACCTTATCTCATTATCTGTATATTTAAATAGGTTATAGTCGTTTTTGTGCTGGCAAAGGTTGATTAGCTGTGGTGGCCATCTTGAATTGAGTTGTCTCCAAATGTCAATCAGCTATAGATGTTCATCCACTGATAACTTTCTGAAGGTTTCATTTAAATCCATCCAGTTGTTTGTGTGATAGTCTGATTGTTCAGTCAGATCATGTTGACAGTAACAGTAAATGCCAAAGTTTTAAGCAAAAAATGTTGCACAATGTGTGGAGCTCAGAGTAGGTGTTGAAAATGACAGTGTGCTACTACCATGCCAAATTTCAGTATCTGTGAAAGTGACTTAGTTAAAGGCATTTTTGTCCTGGCTAATACTAATTTGCTGTGGACAGAATTGACTCCAGTAGTTAATAGAAGTTAACACTTGGATTATGTGTTGGGAATGACTCTCGGCTACTAACACACCAAACTTTAGCTCAATCTCTGTAAAACTGGCCAAGGTACTGAGTTACCTGTTTTATTCCTCAACACGTGGATACCCTTAACAGGATTCTCCCAAAATAAAATGAAAACACTACATCTTTGACCAAGCACTGCTCTTGCAGAATACTGTATGATTTACAGTAAGTTCTGTGAATATCAATCTCAACCACATCCACCTACACGCTGCACGCAGAGCACAAAAGCATATGCAGATGCCACTGAGAGGCACACACACTCACTTTCACGCTGGCACTCGTAGAAAATGATACATTCTCATGCTGAAAAACAATCATTACAGCATGCTACACACTTGACATACTTCATGTGGCTGCAAACATGCAAACCGTAAATGTATGCACCAGTAAGAGGGATGGATGCATCAAGAGTGAGCCCATGGGCTGTAAGAGAGCTCTTCTGAGATCCCTCCAGTCCAACGTGGGTGTTTTTGTGTCTCCTGTGAGGGGTGCTCGTTGTTTTGCGGAGGCAGGTTCAGTTCTGAGATTAATGAAAAGCTCCATCTTAGTCATGAAAAGAGCATTTTCACAATCTATTTAGCATCATGCATACCAAAGGCTCACATTAGGCACTGTTGACTTATGGTCGCCTACAGCAGTGTTTTCTGATGCATTCATCGCCTCTGCTGAGAACTTCTGTTGGTAAGCTGCCCCCCTCCAGATGCGCCCATTGAGATTTTTTTGTTCTTGTTTTTTTGCATTTCTCATGTTCAGTGTCGGGAAAACTCATTCTTTGTTGCAGAGATGAAATATGGCACACAACTGGAAGTCTGAGGGAGTTATTGAACGAATGAGAGCTTTTTGGGACGTCTGTGTTTTTTTTGGCTAATGTCTTTTGGTTGACTGAAGGTTCACAAACACACAGCATGGTTGTGGCCAATTTAGCCAAACTCTTAAAGGTCAAACACAGAACTCTGTGAGCTTGCTGAGAGTGGTACCATGTTGAAAGATTGTAATGGCGGATGTTTCTATCTCAGCGGGTAGACCAGCCCGGCAGAGATTAAAGTAGTGTAATAGGCTGCAGTGGAAAACTCAAAGAAGTGCATTCCAGGAGAGCTGGATGATATTTCAGCGGTTGCTTCTGGTGAATTATTTAGTGCAAATGGTTGTAATTACACAGTGATTACAGTAAGGGCGATTAGGTTGTGGTGTTTCTAGATCATTGCATGGATCACGGGATGATGTGATGAACTCAGAAACTGCTGCACAATTTAACTTCTCTCATTCCCCACCACCTCACCCCCTGACCCCTTGCTGGAGCTCTGGGCTTTTAGAAAGGTTGTTGAAGGTCCCTGTTAGGGTTGTGCATCTCTGGTCTGTGGCTAATAGATATCACAATACACTGCTAACGGTCTGTTTCATTAAAGATACATGGTCAGCAAAAACTGATACAATGCGATTCATTATGAGTTTGACACAACACATTGAAATTCAATGCAATAAAATACAACAAAGCAAAAGAATGATCATACACAGTGTTGCCAACCCCTCAGTAAGGAAAGTAGCTATTGGCTGTCCTAAAAGTTGCTCAAAGTCACAAATGATATCACCAGCAACTTTGCATAGTTGGCCAGAGAGGAACAATGTCACGGGAGAGACAAATTGTCATTAAAAAAGCACTACAAATGAACTTGTGTTGATTTAAAAACAGAAAAAAACCTTTACATGTAAAGCCTTTACATGTACATGTAAACCTGTACATTTACATTCTGCTATCCATCAATCATTGGCTTTGAACATGTGTAATTTACTTGTAGTCTGGATGCGAAGGGTGAACATTTCCTACTCTGACTGCAGTTGGGAGGAATGCTGTGTGAGGACTGAGTCACCTGTGAGTTTTTTGGGACAGGGAGGGGCTCATGGCAGCGCCGGCTGCTTGTTGGGAAGAGTAGCAAGAAGCAAATCTCCAAAAGTCTCCAATAACACCAGAAAAAGTTGCTAAATTGTTTTACTATTGGCTTTAAAAGCAAGGCGCTAGAGGGGTCTTAGTACTCGCTAAGTTGGCACCACTGGTCCCATGTCAATTATTGTGACTAGTTATTTACTACTTAAAAAAAGACTGCTCATAAACAGGTCTTGTTTTAAAATTGCAAAACATTTTAATAAAACCTGTCTCAGAATTAATAGATAATACACATAAAATGAGGCTTAGTGCAAAATTAATAAACCTGCCAGCAACAGATGTGTTTAATATTCTTAGTAACTCAGAAGTGAACAGCAACATGTCTTTTCTATATTATAAAGAATAAAATATAGGTGTTTTTTCCCTGGAATATTAGTTTATTATTAGAAACAAACCTGCTTGCTGACTTTTAATTAAGAAACAGATTAGATTTTATTGGTACAAACTGATGAATCTAGAATAAATCCTAAAACGTCATTGGTACATCGCTGCTCTACCATTGCTACCATTGTGAATGTCCATGAATTGAACTGGTTAATCTTCACATCCATAACCCCTGTGAAACATGGCCTTTCCCCCCAACACCCTCTGCCCAGCCCACGCACAAAACTCCCCGCAAGCAATCACAACTTCTTAGGATTGTCAGTTAGCATTACAGTAACTGCCACCCCCCACCCCCTCCCCTTATGCCTGTGATCACAGCTCAGCCAGGCAGAGGAACTGGGGCAAAGCGAAGGCGCTCGCTTGCAAAAGCCAAGAGAAAGACGGGTCATCTCTGGCTCACTGACCTTCTGTGGCTTTTCAGGGATTGTGATGTAATGGAGTGGGCGGCGAGGGAAAGTGTGAGGAATGCTGGGTATTCATCTGTTGGTGTAAACACAGAATGACTAGCACAGCAGAACAAGCCACATTTGAGGACTCAAAGAAGACAAAAAAATGTCATCCAATTTACTTTTTGAGCAAAAGACAACTGGAGGGCCCATTATGTGTCCCCCGCTCTCCAGTTCTGTCCAGGTTGGTTCGTCTGTCAAGGTAAAATGGCAGAACTGCAAATTCTACTTGACAGCACAAGCTCCCCTTAGGAAGACTAAGTGGCGTCAACCTGCAGTAGTCACACACTGTTGCTGACAAGGTGATGATGAACACCTTTCATTAAAAGGCAGGAGCTATAGGCTTTCCCTTTCAGAACTTGTTCTGGTCTTAATGTCAGCAGGAGAAGAACCAAGAAGGCAGGAAGAGGGGGCTATGGGGTCCAACGCCTGTAACATCAAGAACTTCTTTTTGTCATCATGATGGAGGCTCAAAAATTCAAAGGCACAGTGCTATCAAAAGGATAAAAAAACTTCTCTCTCAGATTTTAATACTCCAAATGTTTGAACTTGTCAAAAGCTGCCGACACTGCAGATGCCGCATTGAACATATAATATGTAGATTTATTTTGCTTAAAGGATGGGTCCAAAAGGCAGCGGCAGGTAGCTGTTTAAAGTTTAGTACTCTGAAATTATGGCTCGAGAAGCCATCAAACTGCCCAAAGCGATCATTTCCAAACTGAGATAGCTTTAAAGAGACAGAACTGTGAAACAAAAACACTGCAGACTCCAGATTTCTGTGGTCAGAGAGCATCATCTTCCTGCTGATTAGGCCACATTTTAATCTCTGAAATTTACATGTTTCACTTCTGAGAGTGCCAAACTACAGAAGTCAGATTGGAGAAAAAAAAGTCAAATCAATGTGGTTTCTGTTACTTTTATTGGGGCTTTGGCTTGCAGCCGGATACATAACAAATGCAATTTTAAAAACCGTGTCTTCTTGAGTTTTAAAATGTAGCGTGAAGCCCTCTCATTACTGTTTGAATGAATATTTCATACTGTAGTGCAGATATTGACAGCTTTTACCATTCCTATGTCACGCTGTGAATAATTTTTGACAGATGTTCAGTGGATGTTAGAGAGTTAAGGACTCACACTGTGTGCCATCAAAGCATATCACAGCCTGAATTTCAAACAACAGCTAATCACAGACAAAAAGAAATCCTGCTATAAATGTTCCATTAGGCATCCAAAATATGCAAAGGTAACGGTAATGACTATTAAATAGTAAAAACATGCTCTTATTGAGACTTTGACTGAAAGGAATATTCATCATTAAAAGCAGAGTGTGCTGTGTGGTCAGAAAGATTAAAACCTACATTTTCATTAATTGTTTAAAAGGAGAGATACGAGCCTCAGTTCCATTAGGTTTTACTGGATGAATGGAAATTATGGCATTAGGAGCAATAAACTAGTCAGGCTTTTTCAGTAAACATCAGAACTTGAAGCACATTTTGCCATAATATCAAAAGAAACCCAGTTGCCACAACTACAAACTACCCACAAACCATTATGAGCCCATCAGGCAACCTTAAACCCTATAGACTGTAGCTTTGTGAAAAGTTACAGTCATCTCCAAGAACAGCTCTCCGTGACTGGCACTTCCTTTTTCTTTGAGTTTCACATCCTGAAACTTTATATCAGCAGTTCTGACCATCAGGCTGTGGAATTCAGTTAGTTTCCTCCGTCTCTCCTCAGGCTTGTGTAAGTGCAGGATGATGATGCTGCATGTTATTCCCTTTTGAACACAGAAAACTACCACCGCCTCAGCGACCACACCCTTCCAGTCCTGCTGGCTATTTTACAGGCTTCAGAGGTGCTCTGTAAACGAGAAGTGAAAAAACAACTGATGTGAGGAACATGCATTTTTCATTTGATCATTTCAAAATATACCCAGATGTAGAAAGGAGGATTTTAAGCTAATAAATTATGATAGCATGCCTATTTTATAATGAAAATGGGGTTCTGGCTGAGATGGGACTGTCTGCAAAGGGTTTCCATTTTGTTACAGACTGTATTTTAAGGCATTGAGTTATTAACGCCCGCCACCAAAGGTGACAATGTTTTTCCCTGTGTCTGGGTGCTTGTGTTCTTTTGTTTGTACATTGGGCGAAATATCGAATGAATCATTGAACATATTTTGATGACACTTTCAGAGGATAAACACTGAATGTACATCTATAACTGATCAACTGTTGGCGTCAACCCAATTCAAGTAGGCTTCCACAGCCAAGTGATCTTAGAAAACACAGAAATGACTATAACAGCCAATTTTACAGACATTGAGCTGAATTTGGTGTGGTAGAAGGTGAGCATTGTCGTCAACACATATTTTGAGCACAACACAAATCATGGCATTGGCATTAACTGTTTGTCTGTTAGCAAAATACCTAGTGTACCTCAGGACAGATTTCAACGAAACTCTTAGAAAGTAGTCACTGGATGTACATCTGCAGCTGATCAACTTTTGGAATCAACCTAATTAAACATGGCCACTATAGGTAATCAATTTTATTCTGTACAAAAATGGCCATATCCCAGTGAATTTTACAGATATTAAAAGAAAATTTGGTGTGGTAGTAGCTGAGAGTCACAACACATACTCCAAGTGCTAACAGATCCACAAGATATTGCAATATTGAAATATTGCATGAAATTGTGAATATTATATTCAGTGTTTAACAAAATGCTATAACTCCATCATTTCTCAACATAAGATGATCTTACTTCAAAACCCTGGCATGGAAGACAGCGGGCGATATGCAGTCCTTCAAGGAATGCTAAGCCTTTAATGAACTAATTTCGTTATTATCTGTTTAAATTGTTATGATTAGGGTAGTTTTAGTTTTAGAACAAGACTTGAATAGAAAAGTGAATTGTGATGTGACTAAGAAAGTAAAGTGAGTGGGGAAAGAGCTTGTTTGCACTGTTCTGAACTTGTTAGTAAAAATAGCATTTCACTAAGTGCAGTTTCAGCTCACATTTATAGAAGCCTTTCAAGATGTTGTGATTTGGACTTGAAGTATGATTAATTTATGCCAAAGTAATGTGCTCTTCTGATATGCAGAAGATAATATTGTCATAAATTCTGCATGGATAGAAGAACTGCAGAGCTTTTAGTATTAGAATATTCATCATTAAAAAAAAATTAGACAAACAAAATTAGTTATTGCACAATAAAATAAGGATGAATTAAGGGTGGGTGATCATGTAAAAAGGTGTTCATTTGTTTGCCTGTTAGCAAAATATCTTATGAACCACTGGACAGATTTTATTGAATGTCTTAGAAAGCAGTTTTTGATGTACATATACAACTGATTAACTTTTGGACTCATCCTAATTAAAAATGGCTGCCTTAGCTAATCAACCTTATCAAACTCAAACATTGCTTTAACTCTAAAATTTGTTGTGGAAGTAGCTGAGCGTCACCCCCGTCTCATACTTTGAGCTCTACCAGATTACAAAAGATCTTTGCCTAAAACATCGGCATGTAAGGCAGCGAGCAATATGCATTCCTTCAAAGAATGAGAATTTTATTTAAATTTTACATTTATCTCAACATCTTGGAAAGATGATTACAAAGAAAATATCTGACATATAAAAATCCTGAGATGCTATTTGGTTTTAAAATATGATCTTGATGTTATTTTGGGGAAAAGTCTTACTTAAAGGTAAAATTTGCAAAATTTAACATCTTAGACAGTTTTTTACA
>JAOXNZ010000166.1:6408791-6421291 GCA_028566095.1 Kryptolebias brasiliensis
TTTGCCACAATGTGTTGCTCTGTTTTAAAAGCAAGAGAGAGCTGCAACTGTGTTACATACTATGTATTATATTTGATCTGTGGAAATAAACCAAAGACACTTATATGTACCTCTACATGCTCTATTGAATAAAGTCCTAAAATGTGTTTGTCAGAACCTCAGTGGTTATTTAAAATAAAACTTGAGTTTCAGATAAGTAATGATAGTTTCTGAGATGATTATTTCATAGGGTATGACAGGACTGCTGAGATTGCACTGAGATGCTCCAAGTTATTAAAGATAAAATTATTTACATTCAGGTCTGAAAGTAAACACCGCATGATATTGATCTGAAATATTGCAAAACAAGCCTATCTACAAAGTATTTCATGTAATCTGAGATGTGTGATCTTTTTGCACAGACTCGCAAATCTGTTTTTAGTCTGAAGCGGACTTATGAACTGTCGTCCCAGCAGCTTTTCTTTTCCACAATCATAAAGTTTGATGACACTAGCTTTGATTCTGCAGTCTACCAGAACAGTTTCTTATTTGAACAATTCACTGCTCACAGCTGGACTCCCCCCCTTTGCCTAGCTGTACCATGCAGGGTTAGCAGCAGAACTTCCTCCCTTCATCTCAGTGTTTGCTCTAATGCCAGATACTCTGCTTTTTGGTTTGCATTTGGTTATGGATGCTAAGGTGAGTTGGCTGCCCTCCCAGTTGTCATCTGCTCTGCAGCAGTTTAAACAGACCTGCAGTGAATCAAGTCTGAAAAATTACTTCTCACTCAGTAGCAGATACTTGGGTGTATTCAAAGGACCTTGTCACTTCCAATATGCTCTCAATGAATCTCAGCCATTGCTGATCCAAGGCTTTAACCCACTCTGCTGGAAAACCAATGTCTACAACCCTATTCTGCTACTGTGTGCAAGGAGATTGTTCATTCAGAATTCATTACGGTTGCACAACTTAACAGGCTGCAGACATCTACATACAGGATGGCTTGTAGTGGTGTGTTTTTCTGGCATGTGCACATCGTGTGGGAGTATCAGCGATGAAAAAGAGAATAGAGGTAATAATCATGTTACAGTGTGGAGATGTGAGGAAGGAGTGTAGAAACTCAAAATCTAGAGATGAAGCCCTAGGTCAGTGAAGATAGCTGTGAAACAATACAGTTGAATCCACCTTATATCAATGAGCAAGACAATGAAGTTTTATGAAAAAAGTTTTTTTCTTGTTAAAATTTAAATATGTAAACCTTTAAGTAGCAACCTTTTGAAAGACAGACCACTATCTGTTGTGTTAATGGATTTGAATCAGAGCTCAAATTGTCTAATGCAATTATTTGGGATGGACACATAACATCACCAGAATCTGTTATGATCTTTTTTTACATATATATTTCCAGAGCCTGAGAGATATGGACAAAAAAATACAATATCTTTGCATTTTTAAGCACAATGATTATGGAAATATATATACTTTTTTAGTATTTTCCAATAATATGTTCCATTTCAATATTGCTACAGAATTTGCCTAATTGCAATTATTTGAGCTGAACACAGAAAATGATCATATTTGTAATTAATGCTCTCCTTTCACCTTTTAAAACACAGGTCGCTAAAGCTCACTGTTTCTCCATTGTTGTACAACATTTAGGGTCTGATGACCTTTATTAAATGACTCCGCTGACGTTTAATGAAAAATGAGTGGGAAGTTCATGCAACTTGTGGTTTAACTCAAGACACTTAACTTCTACTATTTGAGTAACCTCATCTCTTTGAGGTTTTATTGATATTAATATTATGGATTGTGTTGCAAAGCCAAATCCCACAGCATCTGTGTTGGCTCAGCTTATTTTGGTTTAAATCCATTTCAAAAAGGACGGCCAAAGAAGTTGGAGGAGGTTCTTTGTTGCATTGGCAGCACAAAAAAGATAGATGTCAAAAGACATTTCCTCTACCACCCAGTCTTTTCTTCCACATGTGATGAATGTGTGTTATTCTTCTGCAAAGAATGGGCAACTACATTTTGACATATGGCTGTTGTGGTAGTAGTTGCCACACTGATGGACATAAATATTAGCTTTGATGAATTCTGGCTTTATTGTGACCATGAGCCCACAGATGGACTGGGTGTAAATCAAAATAACAATTCTTTATTGAGGAAAGTGGAAACAAACAAACAAAAACAAGTGTACAAGAGAAAAAAATAGTTATCTACACAAGTGTGAATGACAACAAAGGCTTCTCACCCTATCTCTAAGGGAGAGCCCAGACACCCTGCGGAGAAAACTCATTTCGGCCGCTTGTATCCGTGATCTCGTTCTTTCGGTTATGACCCAAAGCTCATGACCATAGATGAGGGTAGGAACGTAGATCGACTGGTAAATCGAGAGCTTCACCTTTTGACTCAGCTCTATCGACGCCGCATGGTGGACCAGAATTGCCTTGAAGTTGTACGGAAGTCTTTCTTCATGGCCTCTCCGAACTCCTCCCATGCCCCAGTTTTTGCCTCAGTGACCACCCGAGCCACATGCCGCTTGGACTGCCGGTACCCGTCAGATGCTTCTGGGGTCCAACAGGCCAAAAAGGCTCGATAGGACTCCTTCTTCAGCCTGACAGCATCCCTCACTGTCGGTGTCCACCAGTGGGTTCGAGGGTTGCCGCCGCGACAGGCACCAACTACCTTGCGGCTACAGCTCCCATAGGCCTCCTTGACAATGGAGGCGTGGAACATGGCCCACTAGGACTCAGTGTCCCCCACCATCCCTGTAACATGTTCGAAGTTCTCCCGGAGGTGGGAGTTAAAGCTCCATCTCACGGGAGACTCCGCCAGACATTCCCAGCAGACTTTCACAATACGTTTGGGCCTGCCAGGTTTGACCGGCATCCTCCCCCAACATCCCCTAACATTTTTAATCAGCTTTTAATTCAACTGAGCAGATTTTGTAAGGTGTGGCACAACATTGCAAGGGTTAGCTCTGTCGCCTCACACCTAGAAAGTCCAGGATTTGAAATTTGGCTGGGGTCTTTACATTATCTTCCCATGTATTTTTCTTTTTCCTGTTTCCTCCCTCCCACTGTCTAAAAACATGCATGTTAGGTTAATTGGACTTTCTAAATTACCATCAGGTGTGAGTGTGTGTGCTGGTTGTTTGTCTACGTGGCCCTGTGATGGACCGGTGACCTGTACAGGGTAAATCCAGCCGAAGATATAAACTAGCTCCCTGTGGTACTGAACAGGATCACGCAAGTAAAAAAAAAATATGGATGGGTGAATGGATGGATAGTTTTATATGTGACCACTGCCTCATAAAATCTAAATAGTTTTATAGGCTTACTGCAGTTATTGCTGGAGTTTATTGTGAGTTCATGTAGTTTGTAATTATCTAAAGTTTTTGTCAGCCAGGGAAAAAAAGGTTAAAGACCCCACACAGCTATTTGCATTTAAGATTTGCCTGTTTTATTGAGATATTGTGTTTATTGACAAAGAAGTTGTAAAAACTCACAAAACAGTGCAGCTTTTACTTTGGTTCAGTCTGTTTGTTGTCAATGTCAAGAAATAAAGACATTTGTGCAGATGGTTTAGAGATTTCATTAGTCAAACTCAACCACTGTGATAGTTCACAACTGCAAAATAAACACAACCACAACTGATTCAGCACTTCTACACTCTAATGTTGAACTTTTAATCAAATTACATTTATTAAAAAACAAGAAAATTAAATCATTAACTATGACTATTTTGACAGAAAGAGCATCAATAAATATTAATGATTAAGAGTTGTGCCTGCTTAGGCCTTTGAAAGTAGTTTGAAAAGAACACTGGCCAACAGAGAGCTGCATTAAAAAAAATCTTAGTCGTTTATGGTAAAATTACCTAACAACCAAATGTGCCATAAAATGAACACATTCATCTGTGACTAAAATTAAAGTGCTACTGGAAGTGGATTTTTACACACCTCACCTGTTTCAGTTCTGTTAAAGCTTAAAGCCGTTCATTAATATGAGCAAGTACCAATTAAGTTTTAACTCAGTGATTGTGCATTTTCATATGTATCTTCATTTCTCAGCAGATTGTATTGTTATTTGTCTTATCCAACTTCAAAACCTCAAGATGATCACAGCACAAAATGAAAATAACATTTTCTGAAGGAATTGGCTCCTGCTTTGCGTGCCAAACTCGGAAACAAAGATCTCATGTGATCTACTTGCACTTGGCGTATGTGATGGGAATGACTCACATCTACTACCACAGTTAATTTTAGCTCATTATCTGTTAATCTGACTGACTTATACCCATTTCTGTGGTTGCTACGGTTTCTTACCTAATTTTCATGTTTAAATAGCACAACAACAGTTTCAGACTAATTTCTCATGGCTTACTTTTGCTGATTTTGTTAAATTTTTTTTTCTTGCCACCCTCAGATTTAGAAATGCCTAAGAACTCATGTGCGGGTCACACATGAGTTACATCTATTATAATATGTGATATTCATTTTGCCTTTCATAAGTACTCATCACTGGGTAGTACTGAAGTGGTCCATCAGGTAGAAAAAGATTTCAACTTTATCAGAAGCTAATTTGAGCCTTTTGAACTTTCTTTTAAACCTAAAATACTCTTAATGATTTGACAGACTTTGAAAAAGCAATAGTAATGATTTGTGGGCTTGTACTGCTAATACTAACAAGGCAGCTTTTGTTCATGAAGCAGTTAGTGTTAGAGAGAAAGAAGTGAAAGAATGTAGAAAAATTGTGATAGCATCTTCTAACAAGGTTGATAGGTGAAAATGAATGATGGGAATTCAAGTTTCAGACATATTCAAATATAGATGTTGGTAGAATGTATAAAACAAAATATTTTGGAAGCATAACTGTTTTCTCCTTCATAATGCTGTAGTTAAAAGGTTAAGTTGAAAAAAAAAAAGCTATTGAAAGTCTCATAGTAATTCAGATTCCTTTGCCCTTTTCTGTTTTCTCTGAGCACTGTCTCACTTCGCTTCTCTTTTTCATCTTTCAGGAATTCACTCTGAAGCCTGTAGACCTGAGACGGCCTGAGGGCTCTGACATACACCAAATCCCTGCCCAGGGGAACGGCGGAGATTAAAAACTTCTGATTGAGGTGGAGAAGAAAGAAACACAAAGAGAAAGAGGGCGAGACAGAGGGAAAAAAAAGCTTAGCGTTCATCTTTGTTCTTCCTAATGCCCCAAGTGAAAGATCTCCATAAGCAAGAAGACACAAAACCTGTTGCCCACAACAGTGGTCAGATGATGGAGTGAGAGAGCGAAAGAGGAGAAGAGAACAGGATTACATCCTGTGAAAGAGCCAAGCTCATGTTCTTCTCTAATTGAATGCCTTGGCGAGAGAAGAGACATGAGAGGAAACCTTTTCTGTGACAACTGCTTCAAGAGGCATTGCAATTAACCCTCTGGCCATCATAAAATAATACCTGGCTTTTGTTGTTTCTTGATTGCTGGTGTGGATGTGTGCTCAGGCCATTATCATGTTTCAGCCCCCAGCACGTAGACCGGATTGGACCGGCTGTCAAAGAAACATCCACATTCTGCTGCTGTTGCTGCTTCTTTACGGCTCCCCTAAGGCCTCTCAGGCTGCCAAACCCAAAGGGCCCGGACAAACGCATTTAAACTCCATCCGCATTGACGGAGATATCTCCTTAGGTGGGCTATTCCCAGTACATGCCAGAGGTCACGATGGCAAGCCTTGTGGGGAGCTTAAAAAGGAGAAGGGTATTCACAGACTAGAAGCCATGCTCTTTGCCCTTGACCGCATCAATAATGATAATAATCTCCTGCCTAACATCACGCTGGGAGCTCGAATCTTGGACACCTGTTCCAGGGACACACACGCCTTAGAGCAGTCGCTCACCTTCGTGCAGGCTCTGATTGAGAAGGACGGGACAGATGTCAAATGTCTCGGCGGGGGGGCACCTATCATCACCAAACCTGAGCGGGTGGTGGGCGTAATTGGAGCCTCCTCCAGCTCTGTGTCCATCATGGTGGCCAACATACTGCGTCTTTTTAAGGTAAGATATCAGCAGTGTTATTTGTTCGGTTTAAATGAAACATAGGGAAAAAGGGAAAACAAGTGATTTATGATGTGTTTGCTGTATTGATCATCACATACACAGTGTTTGTTTGAATAATTAATAACTAAAAAAGAACACATGCTGCTGAGCAGTGGGAAAGAACAGTCTGTGTTGATCTGCTGCCACACAATGGATGTTTCCATAACTTTCGAGAGGAGATCCCTTTGTAAATCTCATCATTGTGACTGTTGCCCTGGAGGAGTTGGTTGCTTAGCAATGGGAGGTATTGCCTGTCACAATACTGGAGTGATTAATACGATTCTTGATTTCATTTTTCCCCATAGCTTTTCACACAACCAGTTTTAGTGTTTACATTTGCTCACACTACAAAAAAAAAAATGCTCTGTTCATGGACGTTTGGACATTTGATGAATTATTTAACACATACTTTTTTTTCCTCTCCAGTCAGCCACCACAACTGCAATAGTTCTTTCTACATTGCTGAAGGTGTGATTGTTGTTTATTATGAAGTAACTATTTTCTTTTCAGAATTACTGCCATATATTTGCAACAATTTTGTGAATATCACACCTTTTTTATACAAACATGGTATACTTCATCTCACTGATGTTGCAAGCTTCAAACAAGGGACTCTTCTCCACTTTATGTCAACACTTATGCGCATAACTTCACACTGTAGCTGTAATTCTCAGTCAAGGGTGCAAGGTGAGGTCCATTTTTGATATTACAGGAAATTGATGGGCCTGATTTTAACAGCTTGCAAGTTATGGTAAAGGTATCTGATGTTACTACATGTGAAAATGTCCTTTTAGCAATTTAGCTAAAAAAAATAAAGCCAAATTAAAGAACTTTCTCTTAACTGCCTCAATAGCAGTCAATGATGGAAAAAGTGGGTTTGTAACCAGATTAACTCCCCTCATTTGACTTGGATTTGAGAGTTCAGCTTAAATATGATATGGTTGTGTTTTTGAAATTGTCCCTCTTTAACTGACTGTTGCTGAGATACTTTAAGTTACTGTGTTGAGCTTTGTTGTCTACATTAATCAATCACTTGCCAAGAGGGCCAAATGGGAATTAATTTGGGGTTTGGAGTGTAAATAATTAGAGTTTTCTAATCAGGATAGTGATAAGTACCTAACTTTTGAGAATAATGGGACTTTAGCTGTCCATCCAAAATAGCACAACATAAGTGGATTACATCAAAATGGTTTTCTGCTATTTGGCTTTATGCACCTTTTTACATCTTTGTTTCTGTCTTAGAACAGTGGTTCTCAAACTTTACAATTTCTGACCCACAAAATAAAGGTTGCAGGTACCCTTGAGAGTTTTGTCAAATGTTATATTATTTTTCTCTTTATGACAACTGTTTTCTGTTTTGTGATGGTTAAGGCTAAATATGCCACTGGGAATAACTTTAAGTTAAGTTTATTTGACTTCTGTAAACCTTCTCAAGACCTCCTACTTGGTGTTTCACAGCCCACAGTGGGTCTCAACCCCAACTTTCAGAAAATGTCAAACATGGTACAAGGAACAAGTGATTAGATTTTGGTGGCGATCTGGTCAAATGTTAAGGTCCCCCCCCCCACCCACACTAGCTAGCTATGGCATATAGATTATGTAAAATACAGCTTCCATGAAAACAGTGTTGGTCTGAAAGTATCAGCCCCAACCAAAATGAAAACAGTACAGATGTCAGTATCAAGAAATTACAACCTTTTTCTTGTACTGTTATACTGTGTAATACAAATTGATTAATCTTCTGCATTCCTCTGTGATCACTGCCATGTGGAGAGATGCTCTGCAGTGGGATGATATCATCAAGCTATGATTAGAGGATGTACCCTTTTATTTCATTGATTGGATAAACCTTCAAGTCATAAGTGATAATTGTGTTGAGGTGAGTAAAAGCCAATAAAACATGTAGGATGTGATTTAGAGAAAGTTTGGTTTAGAGTGGCTTGATTTGAGATGTGCCACTCTGCAGTGTAACTGGAAAAAAATTAAAAAAAACCATGAACATAAAAGCCTTTGTCATAATTTCATGTAAGGTGGGTTGATGCTGAATATAATTTTAAAGCAAAAGGACTTCAAGTTAAAAGTAGGAATCCAATGACTAAATAAACTTGTGTTATTGTATGTAAGTGTATGATGATTATGTGTTGATTTATATTATTGAAATGATTTATTGTGTCAGATACGTCATACTGCTTTAGTCCATGTTCCTGCTAATATAGAAATCAAATTTTTTAACTGTTTATTTTTCATCATCACACAGTTCAGTTTTTACATACTAATATAAAAATCTGAAAGCCTAGTCAGTAGACCGTGTGTTTGCCTCATGAACAGACATTGGAAGTTAATTTCACAAGAAATGAGTCTGATAACTGAAAGCTCTGCCTCCCATTGTACTTTAAAAACTCTAGGAACTGCAAGTAAACCTGCAGTCTGAGAGTGACATGCTCCATTAGGAAAATATCAGATATTTAATACAGGATGAAGCTTGGTCATAAATGTTAGCAAATGTGGCCCTTTTTTTTGGAAATATATTTGGGCAGGGCTTTTGATTTTGATTAGATATGATAAGAGACTTTTATTTGCTTATTTCTGTTTATTTATGTATTAGTTAATCTAATACTCCACAGGAACAGCCTGCAGTATGTATAACTTAATAAAGTCTGAGATTCTGAAGTGTTACAAACCTCATGGGATATTTCCTCCTTGTCGAGGACTCTTATCAGTGTGTGGTTCTGTGCATAAGTGGGTTTCTGTAATTCTGTAGAAATTATAAACAGGTTAAAAAAGCCCTTCATGAGCTCTGCATTTTTTCCTTTTCACTTTTACATTATGCTTGTGTGAGCGCACAAACAGGTAGTACTCAGTGTGGGCCGCAGTAATGAGCATCTCCTGCAGTGCTTTCCTGATCCCGTTCTCACATGGAAGCCTCAAATCTTTTGTCATTAATGCAGCGTTTGTTCTTTCTCCATTAATGAATGCAGGCATTGTTCTTACATTTTAAGATTCAATTCCTCTGTTCTTCTTTCTCCTTAGGTCTGTTGTATAAATTAGCAATCTCTGTTTCTTTCCTTGTTTTTTTTTTACATTTAGAAGGGTGAAAATTAAAGCAACTCCCAGTCTATCAGTGCACTTAGGCCCTGTTTACACATGAACGATCTCCTTGAAATGTCAGACATTTTCCAATGTTGGGGAGTAATAACACATTTACACAGTAATGCTGTCCTCCCTGAATCCACTGTAGTTTCCATGCCAGGTCAGTAGCTGGTGCTGTGAATTTTGTACTTCCAGTGTGAAAGCAGTAAATGCATGTACATTTGTTTGGATCAATGGTGAGGTTGGATTTCTCCTACACATGGAAAAGGGTGAGTAGCACAAACAGTACTCTGTTATCTGCCATTGGTACTGTTGTCAATCTGATTGCGCATGCACAGAAGCAATGTTGATTGCAGCTGTTTATAGTGCGCTTGTGTGATTTCAGTCTAATGCCAGGTGTTACCAAAAGCTTTCACTCTGAGACCTGGGTTCAAAAAGTTTCTGTGTCAGAGAATCCAATCGCTGTTGTCGTGTACACAAATGGCCAAATTGCAACAGAAATGTTCTAGTTCCACTTAAAGACAGCATTGTTTAAACAGGGCCTCATAAGGTGAGCATGATAAGATTTCACCAGTGGGTTCAGTTGGGTTTCTGAATCATGACATAACATTTTTTCACTGGCTAATCAATCCGATCCCACTCTAACTGAATGACAGTCTCCATCAAAAAAATCAAAAATGGGAGTAGGCTTCTAACCTGAGGTAAAGTATTCCGGCTGGTTACATGGATTAAACAGTAAATGCTTAATGGAGAGTGGTGTGTGGTCATTTAGGTGCGGTCCTGAGTTATGACTTCCCAGGGATCCATAGGTTAGCCTGATGCCAGATGGTTCTCCTGGCCCTGATGAACTGTCTGACTGTCCGGAAGGTTTTAACTTTACAACCTTCTCATAACGTCATCTACAACAGTAAGGCATCATTTACTGCATGATCCAGTACGCAGAGGGGACGACTACATCTAGAAGCGCTGCAGAGACATAAATGTTTGCTTTAACTGGAGCCAACGAATGCACACAAGAACCATCTCAGCATACTGATGAAGGCTAAACAGGTTCTTTGACACATAGACATGAACATGAATGTGCACTGTGACACAAACATTCAAAGGCACACACCGCCTCGTGCAAAGAAACAACTATACACAAAAAGCAATCAAGCACATTTGCGAGTGAACTCCTTTTAACAGAGCAGCAGCCACCTTTGAGTAGTTGGCAGGTTTACAGTAAAGTGTTTCCTCAGCACACAGCTGCATACAGATGTGGTTTAAAGCAGTTCGATGAATATTTTACTTCAGCCTTATGTAATGCTAACACAGGGACCTGCAGCTGCAGCTCAAGAATATTTTAGTGTAATTCTGAAAAGTGGGAGTTGTCATGACAAGCATTTGGGGAAAAGATAATTCATGATCACAGACAAGATATGTCAGATGATTACATTATTCATTTGCCTTGCAGATGTGCTCATAAAGTTGACACACATCACCTACAACTCAGATTACACTACCCGTTTAGCTCAGCAGGTGGTTCTGAAAAGGATTTCCTTTTTTCAGCTCCGCCATAACAAAGGCTTGGCTCTTTCTTACTGAGAAAAAAAAAGTGTTCTTATAAATGTCTTCCTTTTAGTTCTGGGGTGCACATCAGTTGCACAAAAGGAAGGCAGTGACCCATGTTTAAAAAGCTCAGACCATTCTGCCCTTTAATGCTTGCTGGAAATCATTTTGCAGGCTCCTTGTTCTGACAATACAGTTTACTGCTGTACTGAACAAAGCATCTAATATGCACTGAATGACCAGTTTCAGTAGTAAAGGGCCTAAATAAGGTAAGAAAAATGACACATTTAGGGAAAATACAAGAAAATATTTTTTCATGCAGGAACACCAACCCTAACCCTTCTCATTCATTCTAATGCTTTTTTTTTCAACATTAGTTCAGGCTCTTCTTTCTAAATTTTGCACCAAAGCATTACAAGCTGTTGATTATTTTGTTTGCTTGGAAAAAACCTTGACTGTTTTGCCGAGTTAAACCCTCTAACTTTTCTTTCTAACTCATTTCCCTGAAATGAAACATTTTGTACATCCATAACTTTCTTTTTAAAAGTAGATCTAGTTTGGTGCTGCTTCTAAACTGTTCTTATGTGGCTTTTCTAGAATTCTGCAATTAGTACAAATATTCAAGGCTTAAACTTAAAGAAATATAAGCAAAAACATAAAACAACTAATATTCACTAATAGCTGCTCAGACATTATCTTTCAATCTTATTTTGAGCCTTATCCAAAGCCGTATCTTAAAGTGGTTATTCATTATTAATATTTACACTGTAGCATTGCTGGTAAAATAATTAGTAAAGCACAATATTGAGAAATACATTGTAAATCATATAAGGAAATACAAATATGCTACTGTGTGTGAAGTACACAGTGATCTAATGCAGCAAAACAAGATATGTTAGATTAGGCAATTATTTTTCAAACATAGGAAGAGAACAGGAATGCATGACATTAAGAGGAAAAAAATGAAACTGATATAATATTAATGACTATTGCAACAACGCTACCGGTATCATCATGATACTCCTGACACTTTTCATGTGTTGGTTCTGGGCATTAAGAGGGGAGGGGAAGGGGCTGCCAAATATTTGTGTGAATGCTGAGTCAACATTAACTCTATAGTTTTCCTTATAGTTTCTTTTGTCTGTTTTTTGGACTAACTTCCTAGGCGTACTTTCAGCTATTTCAGTCATTCAGGCATCTGAATGCTCATCCTGTTCAGGACATAAATGCTATGACTTTTGTTATTTTTTAACTTAATTTACAATTTTTATTTCTCATAGAAATGCACTGAGATCTCTTAAAATTCTTGAAAAACTCAGTGTTTCTTAAAAATCTTTTTCAGCACATTTGCTTTAATGCTAACTTTTAGCTTCTGTTTTGCTAGTTTTAGATTTTAGCTATTGTTTTGCTAATTTAAGCTTTTAGCTACTGGTCTGCTGGTTTTAGCTTTTGTTCTGACCATTTTAATTTTAACTATTTATTTTTAGCTTATTCAACAAATTTCAACAGCCTTTAAGCACTCAGCATTCACAGTGCTTGTTTACAGAAAATGCTAATTTTACAAGTTAATTTTGTCATGCGGTTTGTGTCTGCAATTTGTTAGAATAGTTTCCAATATTAAAATTGTGCACATTGACATTGCAATATTGATTTGTTTTTTATGTATTGTGCAGCTCTAATGTAGAAAAGAAAACTAAAAAAGTAAGTCTGAGGCTCTTCATGTTTGCTTTCACAGGTGTCTTTTCTTTTCTGTAAAATGACTCATTTTTGAGTGAGCACTTGAACAAAAAAATAA
>JAOXNZ010000166.1:6428361-6439595 GCA_028566095.1 Kryptolebias brasiliensis
ATCTTATAAGCTTGGATTGTGCAAATGCCACAATTGGGGAAAAAAACCAACATCTAAAATAAAACTTTAATCATAAACATTTTTAATTGGAAGTTGTACCAATTATCAGTGAAATAAATGGAGGTTTGGTTAAAGTTACTTAATGAAAACCACACATGACCAGACATAATGTTTTAAATTATGACAGACATAAATAAATGTGAAATGAAGACTCACCATCTCCTGCTGGTTGGATGACTCTTTCTAGCCCTCTTGACTGATAAAATTCTTTTATTCTTTTGTCTTCACCTGAGTAAATGTCACAAAAAACACAAACATGACATGTAATTTCAGCAATGTACAAATCATAGCCTTTTGAGCTTAACACACACTAATGCTGTTAGAAGACTTTGATAACAACTTAAGACTTCACAGGAACATACAACCAAATGGGCTTTAAAGATACAACACAAATAGATCTATGTTATAGATAATATTTCAGATGACAACTTTGTCCAAATAAAACTACCAGGAAGCTCAGAACTTACTTTCTTGAAGACCAGGCACTAGTTTGTACACAATGTCTTGCATCACTCGATCCAATTTGAGGTTGAGTAAGGGTTGAGTTTCATGGATCTTGATGTTGCACATGGGACAGTATTTGCTGGTTTGCAGGTATTTCACAATGCAGCTTTTACAGACTGTGGCAAAGAGGAGGAGAGTTACTTTACATTAACCTGCTGATCGCATGCACGCTGACAAGTACGGTATTTGTTATGAAGTTTCATAGACATACGAGCTTAGGATTTACAGACTTACACGTGTGTAAACATTCTGTAATTGTTGTTGCATCTATAAAGTAACCTGCGCAGAGGTAGCAGACAATGTGTTCATTCAGGTCCTTGATCTTCAACTTGACTTCCTCCTGTTCAATGAAAGAAAATTAAATTTTAAAGCTCAAAGAATGAAATCGAACTTGAAGTAAACTTAAATATATTTCATAAAATTTGCACTAAAGGAATTTCAGAATAGATAAGACAGCTAAACATAGCAAGCACATCCTTTGTCAGTAGTCACATTAGCTTTTAGGACACTAAAGCCTGTCTTAAGAACTACATTCAAGACTTAAGTTCTGGTTTCTACCATTAGACAAACAGAACCCTCATAAACACAAAAACACCAGTTTTTGATGGCAGCAGCAACTCACCCTGAAGGACAAAGAGTCCAGCTACACAAAAAAAACACAGAAAAAGCTCAAAAAACACAAAAAAGTCCAAGAGTCAGTTTTATGTATTTATTAAAAGGTTCCTAACCTTAAAATGGCTCATAAGTATGTAAGTAGCAGCCATAATAAAAACTATCTGAACTCTCTAAATGTAATAAAAGAAGCTTTTATTAATCTCTTTCAGAATACAAGCATTGAGCTTTTCTTTATGAAAAGAAAGGATAAATTTGTCCCACAATTCTCTGCAACCACCTCTTCAAATGACACCAGGCACTAATCGAGATTTGAGTAAATTTATCAGGTTATGTCAAGATTACAGGGCAGAGTATTGTAGCATAATAGCCTGTGTGTTTTTAACCTTATTTCAAACCTTTTTACTTTACATTATCTTAATCATTTCTATAGAGCAGATTTAAAATAACTAAAGTACATGAAGCAATTAAAACATCAAAAAGAGATATTAAAACACAGAGAATAAAAGCAAAATTACTTAAAACTCACAGCTGTTAATCACAATTAAAAGTCTTATGCTTTATAAAAGCCTTATGCTTGTGTTTTAACGGCTTTAACAGAGGAGACACACTTGATGAAGAGTGGAAGATTGTTCCACAGCTTTGGGGTCACTACAGCCAAGGAACAACCTCCCTTACTGACCGATCTAGAACGTAGAACAACTAAAAGCTGTTGTTCAGAAGGTCGAAGAATAAGGGCAGAAAGATTCAGATAAATATTCAGGTGAATATTATAAAACCTATTAGATAAGAACAAATTTGTTTTAACTATTTCATGCATGTTTTGTTGAATATTTTAGAATTATTACAGTTTAATGCTGCAAACTCACATCCCAACATTATCCAACCACAGTATAAGTGTGGTTGGATGTTGTTGTCTTTTTTTTTTTTTTTAAACCTTACAAATTTCTCCTACCAACTTCTTTATATATATTAACTACTGATCAGACCCCAGGTCAAGTCTGCAGTCTCTCTTCTTGATGTGTTCCCAACCATGCCTCAGAACCAGATCCTTTACACAAGAACTGTTTCATGTGTATCTAGATAAAGTGCCTTATGTTTTCTTGTCCTGATTTATTTGTCTGAACTTTAGAAACTGCTCTAATGCCTCAGGGCTGCAAAGTCTTTAACCTGACCGTGACAATAACAGACAAATAAAGAAGCCATGACACACATCCAGTTATTATCAAAGGATCAGCTGCATTTTTCTCCCTGAATCCTGTTTGCATTCAAACACATCATTTTGGAGGTGCTGTTTGACCCTGACCCTTGAGCTTAGGTGGGAACTATGAAGGTATAAACTTTAAGAATTAAATCAAGCTCCCTCTTATAGGTCCAATACGTGTTTATGTTAAAGTGAAACAGACGTGAACGTAGGTGAATACTCTGGTAAAGAATAAAGAAGCGGAAACAGAACTAATGACCTCAGTAGTTACCATCTTTACATCGTTTGTTAGCATCACACGCTTGGATACTAACCTAAGTAGTGAAAACACGGTCTGTCCAGAACAAACACAAACCAGCAGCAGCAACTCAAAACGACCCGCCGTTACTTCATCACACACCAATCCGAGAGAGGAGCACCGGAGCACCGGTGCGCCGCAGCTCCCACCGCCCGCAGTTCACCCGCATGGCGCCGAAATTACAAGTAAACTCTCGGTCGAACCGAGAAGACGCGTGTTAGCAAACAACAGTCCGTCGGGAGATTTTATTCACGCCGCTCCGCAGAACAACACGGTCGGACCACGCTGGTGTACGCATGCTCAAACGTCGCTCGCTGTCTCTCACCATCAGCGCGGCGGAGACGACAACCATCTGCCGTTAATTCGCGAGCTAAACTCCCATCCTGTGAACGGTCACCCCCGGTACGTCCTCCTCTGTTAGGGCCATCTTAAATCACTCCGACACTCACCTCGTTCCTCAGCGGGTCCAGTTTGTAAACGGACTGAAGCTGGTTTCGTAGCCGCATCGCTATAGCCATCGGACCTTGCTCCGCCATCTTTGGGAATTATGCTCATATCCGGGTAAACCGGAAGTGGCTTTCTCTGCAAATCGAGGTGAGTAAACTAGAAAATAAGAGTATCCCTTGTGCTTTTATTTTCTTTCACCGTGTCGTTTTTTTCTGCTCACATTGGTATAAATAAATAAATATTTCTGAAGGATTTTTGTTTGTTCATCTCAGTCTTTTTTAATCCTGTTATTCTAATTTTCTCCACATGTTCAAACAAATGTATGTCAGCTCACCTACGAGCCTCAGTTCTTTGTGCTACATTTTTTCACCCATATATGTTTAACGTTAACTCCTTTCCTGGTAAAAAAAAAAAAAAAAGCAGCTAAGACAAATGAATGATTCACTACTTCAAGGAAGCAAACATATTAAATGTCAAGAGCAGCTTCTGTAGAATTGCATACATTGATGGAAAAAACAAAGCTATTTTTGCCACAGGCTGTTGGTGAAAAATAGAGAGGAAACATGTTTGACTACTAAGGCATTAGCTGTGTGATCATAGGTGTTATCTAATGAAAAACAACAATATACCTACTGAATGACACATCAGTTTGAAAATATAAAGTGATTGTAGTATCTCATTCAGAATGTTGGTCCTAAATACTATTACTATTGTGCTTTTGGCCAAACAGGTTGGATCAATGAAATGTTTAAATACACAAATAATTTGCTATAAATATTTTCTTCTTTAAACATTAAATGATCCAGTAAAATAGCACAGGAGTTAGCTTGGAACAAAAACCAAATTCATAGCATAGGAACCTTTGTGTAAAAGTGTGTTGTTGCTAGCTAGATCCTCAACTTTTATGTGTAATGCTGTGGCTCCACAGTACTTTGACCAGTTCACAATGTTCAAAATACTCCAGATTTACTATATTTTTCCCTCTTCCTTAAGTCATTGCTACAAACATGCTGTGTTGCCCATGTGGTTAAAGTGTTGAAAATTGGATGTTTAAACTGTATCTTTGACAAAAGAGGGATAAAGCTAATGGTGCTCAGCAAGGTAATGAAAAAAAACCAAACAAAAACAAAACAGAAGTACAATTCCAACATTGAGCACTATGGATGTGTTGCTTTAATCAGATTTTATCAAATAAAACTGAGATCACAGATAAATACTCAAAAAAATCATCAAATTGTGTGCCATTATTGCCATGTTCAGTAAGTTGTTGCACTAATTAAAGCTGTAAAAGTTGAAATCAAGCCTGTGCACGAGGATATTTGTTTCACAGAGATTTAGATGAAGAAGAAACAACCATGTGAATGCATGGCTGTTGTGAATGTGATCTTAGCTGCAAATGAACCTTGTTTTGTGCATCTGACTTGTGGTGATTTGATTGTTTATCAAGCATCCCTGCATAGTGGGTTTCTGAAATATTGTCATCGCATATGGCAGGTTCAAAAATGAAATGTCTCATTTTTTTAGGCAGTTAATTTTGTTTTCCCCTCCCTGCTTGACTTTCTATTTCAGCTGGGGAAAAGCAGTGGGTTGAATGCAAATAGCACCAACATGAGTGTCTATAGCGTACCTGTAACTATGCTAATGTCACTGTGGAAAATAAAATGGAACTGTATTGATTTGATATTGACCTTCACAAGCTTGATTAAATCTTTTCATGGCCAGATTTACAGATCAGTGAACTATGTAATCGCATTAGATACTCATAGTCTGACTAACAAAAGTCTACTTTTAAAACATGAATTATTTTACTTTTTCCAGACAACATCAAAAGCTGTGAAAACATTTTGATTAAATTTAACCTCTGATCATAGATATTAATTTATCATAAAAGCTTTACATCAAACTGCTCCCTAATACAGCTGTTGACAGGTGAAAGGTCTACATAGTTGTTTTTTAAACAATAAAAGAATGATTTATTGATTTTTGATGGCCATGGCCAGTGTTTGGTAGCTTGGCTGTGATCTTTTTTATTGTGTTCATTCCCACAATACCAACACTAGTGATTACAGCTGCTTACAGATGACTGCTGTAATAGACAGGCATCAGGCAGGGAAAAGGCCAGGCTGTGCCCACAAAACATAATAAGTAGTTCACCGGAAGCCCGAGCACTTTTTTTTCCAAAAAGCTTTGCTCTGTGAACCACACTGATTGTTGGTCAAAATGCTGTAATTTTAGGCTGACCATGCAGAAGAAGAAAAAAAATCAGATCCTATTACGGCATTTTTATTCTTCATGCAGATCTTTAAATTTCTTAAACTGGACATATTTTAGGCTGTCAAAAGCACACTAAACACCAGTGTTTTTTTCAGACACAACTAGAGATTGGTTGAGTGAGTAATTATTTAGGCAAGCTTGTTTTCAAGACACTTTAGACAACAGGCAATTTGGTTTGACCTATAGTGATTGTCAGCCTGACACCAAAGTCGACAAATGCCAAACAGTGCTGAGAAACTGCAAACAAACTCTGCCTGTGTGTTTTCCCTTTGTGCATGCGCTCTAGTATGTGTGCGGGTGTGGGTGTGCGTGCATGTGTGTGTGTGTGTGTGTTTGTCCTCAAGTGCTTTCAACCTGTGCATGCTGCCTGAGCATTTATTTGTGAAAAGGCCACTGGACCAATGGGGAATTCTGGAAGAGTGTTTGTCAACTCTTCCACCATCCAAATCTTTATGTAGTTTTCTCAGACTGAAGACAGTCTGCAGTGAGGCATGAGAAAGACCATTACACACATGTCTAGCACACTCTAGATGATGAAGAGATCTGGGAACCCATCCTCCCATGGAAAGTGCCTCTGGCCAAGATGCTGCATGCAGCGCACACAGACCCCAGTCGAGCCTCACAAAGCTGTGCTCATAACATTCATACTCATGGTGGGAGCTACCCAGAGACAACCTCATGTCACACTCAACTATTAATAATAGAGCAAAATGAATGCAGTGTTTCTGGTACTGGAGAGTATTAGAGTAGCAATAATGATGTGTGACTTTATAAAAAGTTAAAAAAAAAAAAAAGATTTCTGCAGTCCTTCAAACTGTTGCATGTTTTCTGCATTAAATTATCAAAACATATACCCATGTTGTCCTTTCTGAAGTTGGCTAACATAAAATTTGTGTGCATTTCATACAGATTTTATATCTTGTTATTTCTGAGTACTGGATATAATAAAAAGGTTCCTTTTGTGCGACAATTTGCTGGTTCTCTGGCGTTAAATGCCAGGCTGATGTTCTGTTTCAGAAAACAGCATCACTGAAGCAATTAAAGGAATTCTGACTGCTATAGAATGTTAAGTAGTCACACAGTGTGTCTCTGTGATCGATTCAAGCCAACATCTTGTCAGCTGCTTCAGCGGAGGCCATGTTTGTTTTGTGTGAGGCAGGGAATATAGGAGATGGCAACTGTGGTGTTCCTCTTGATTTGACTGCAGCTCAGGTTGCTTCGATAAAATTAAACAGCAGACCTTAAATGGCACGATTTTGTTTCCATTTTGAGACTTTAAATTTTAGAATATAATTTAAAAAAAGCATTCATATTTGCCATAAATACAAAGTGAGTCTAATGCATTCTGTGAACTTTTTAAAGATTAATACAACAATTCTCAACTTGAGATAAAACTACTGTATTTAACTGAATCTTAAATTCTTGTTGAGGCCAAGATCAATGGTAAAACTTAACAAATGAATGCATAGTGCATGTTTTAATTATCTCATTTGTATCAACAAACCCTTTAAATGATCATGATCTTTTTTGTCCAGCTTATCAAAAAAGAGCATACAATACAAAAGCTTATTAATAAGATCAAATTTCTTGACTGGAATTATGAGAAAAGGCAGTTTTTACTTGTTTTCTCTTCACTCCTCCCAAAGGTTACTTTAAAAAAAGAAAACACTTTCTTATCAAAGATCTTTGGTTTCCTAGCTTCAGCACACTGTCAAACCCGCACCGTACATTTACTGAAGTAGAGGAAAGCATAGCAGGCAGAAAGGCTTATGGCAGAGAGCTGTGGGATGATGCAACAAGGTGTGCATCTGTTCACGCTTCTAAAACATCAATGTAAGTGAGCCAAATATAGCAGACGCCGGTGAAGTCAATGTGGACATGCAATCATAATCCAACTGGGCTGGGAACTGGTTGAAACTAACACTCCTTCTGTTTAGAGAGTTTAAGGAATGAAAGGAATACATGACAGGCATCTTACTAGAAATACTTGTTTTTCACTTAACATACAGTTTCTATTCAACCAGGTATATCAAACAATTGCTAAACAGTAAATTTGAAAATTTGAAGTTGAACTATCCAACTTCCCCATGGACTGTTGTACAATTAGGAATGTTTAAAAACTTGTTCAGAAAAATGGTGTTAATTACCCACTTGTAAAATGGTTTTAAAAACAATTAATCAATGAATTATTTTTTTTTTTAGCTTCTAGTTTTGAATTTCACTAAATTCTCCAACTTCTTTAGGCAGGTTATCTTCAACTTTATGCATTTAAAATTATAACCAGTACTGCAAGTCAAGTTTCTTTTCCAAATGAGTCGATCCAGCTCTATGCCTAAACAGCAACTTTTTGTAGAATCTGTTTGTGTTTTTTACTCTCTTGTTGTTTTAGCGATGCAGCAATTAAATTAAAAGCACTGAATACACTAACCTCATTTTGCTTAACAGGAATGATGCTTAAATTTATTGTTATGTGCTAATATAATGGTTCATGCAAATGTTCTCATACCACCAGTGGTGAGTGAGTGCAGCGGGATTCATTAGCTCCTAAATTAAAAAAAAAAACTCCAAAATGTTACTGCATTAAGTCTTAAATGTGAGGGAGTCTTGAGACCCAACATGGGTTGTTTAAATTCAAAACATCTTTTTTAAACAAGCACTTATGAACAATACACTTTATTATGTTTTTTTTTTTCTAATCTTTCATATACTACAAAAGTTACCGTTTATTCTGTTGGTTTAATAGATTTTAAGATTAAATGGTAATTTACCTTTTACATATTAAAATGTTTTGTTTATCTGGACTAAAATAATTTACTCAGATGTAATGAAACGTTGCTTGCAATAAATTCATTTTATCCTGGCTATATAATGATCAAGTTAATATAAATATTGTTGCTTTTTGACAAAAAACTTGCATCTCAAGTTTTTGCACAAATCTACTCTTCTGGTCATCATTCACATCTGTCTAGTTTTATGGATTACTAACCAATGAAAAGTGTCAAAAAGAGCTGGTGATTTGTAACCAGTTTATTTAATAGAAAGAAAATACCTTTCGTTTTCTTTACCTTTTTTAAATTTCTTTAAAAGCTGTGATTTTGGAAACAAGCTTTCTGCCTGACAGGATTTTTATCACCCCACTGAAGTTGTCTACCATAGCCAAATGCAAAAATAGCTATATGTCAGCTGACTTTAAAGATACTGGGCTAAAATTTGGTGTGTTAGTAGCTGAGAGTCATTCCCATCAAATATTCTGAGAGCTAACTGATTGAGATTTGTTTTTAAAACTTTGCCAATAACTTTAGCAAACTATCTCATGAACCACTGGTCAGATTTTAATGAAACTCTCAGAAAGTAATCAATAGATGTAGGTCCACACCTGATTAACTTTTGGAGTAAATCTAATTCAAGATGGTCACCACAGCTATTTCACCATAGCCAACACAAATAAAGGCTAAATCTTAGTAAATTTTACAGATATTGAGCTAAAATTTGATGTGTTAGTAGCTAAGAGTCATTGAAAACACATCTGTTGGATGTCTTCATTGTTTCTATATTAAAAATGCCCATCTTCCATTGGTCAGCTTCACATACATCATAGATCCTTACTAAACCCGTTTTGCACAGACGTGAGGTGTTTGCTCGTTCTCCGTGTTTCATTTCCTTCCATAAGGACAAGTGCAGGAAACCCATGAATACCTTGAAGGAGACATGTTTATCACTTTCCTGCACATGCATGCAGCACTAAATCAAATCTTTGTGTGTGATGTGATGTGAAGGAAGGAGATTTTCCTGTAGTCACTTTTAACCCTGGTTACCTTTGACATTCAAGAAAATGATCTGAGTGGAGAATGCTATCTGCTCCTCACAGCCCCGAGATGCCTGGAAGCTGTAAGTCAGTCAACCAGAGGTCTTAAAGTCAGAGCAAAACTTTTCCAAGTCTTTGGCCAATGGGGATGACACTTTTTGGAATCCAGTTTTTTTTGTACATACAATTAACTGATGGGGCTATTGAAGATGTTCTACGTGTGAAATTAAGACTTTATATGTTTGATGATAATTGAATTGTCATGAATAAGTGTTGCATATAATTGTATTTTTGACATTTTGCAGGCAGAGCTTATTTTTTTTTAAATTGAGCTCAGAGGTGAACAAGATGAAGTTAATTAAGCGTCTCCGCCTTCCAGCGTGTATCTGAATGAGTGGGAGTAGGAGGATGAGGAGTTTAACTTTTTAAGACAAAAAATCTTTCCCTCCACTTATACACCATTGCCTCCATTTTCCTTCCTTGTTTTTTTATGGCCTTATTGTCAACAGTTTTGCTGTCTTTAACTAAAAATGTGTGTTTGTCAGTTTTCATGTAAATCAACCCCCTCCCCTTATTCCTTCAGTGTTTTATGGTATTTGTCTCTGTTGCTGAATGGTTCACCTCCTTTTTCTGCTCTCCTCACTTTCCTCTGCTGACTTTGTGCCATTCCGCTCTGGAGGGGCAGCGTAGTCACCGGTATCTGATGCAGACCGCCACATTACAGTGATGGATAACATTTGCTGCTTTAGCTGTGAAATAATGTGTCAGCAAGGTCAGTATTTGGAGTACACTACTAAGAGAAGGAGAGTGATTATATTTAAAAGGATGGTAAACCTCCAACAACGATTTTTGGCCTTAATTCTGATAAGTTGAGGGACTTGGTCATAGTTCTTCTAATTCATTTGCCATACATTAAAAGCTTCCACTTCTGTCGAGCGTATTCATCTTCAATGGCCTTTATCAGGGGCCAGTGCAATTTTCTCCTCCTCTACCACATAATCACAGGCGCAGAAACCAAACTCTGATGGCGACTAAAGAACGCAGTTCTTCAAAGGAACTCCAGTGGGTATTAATGAAAAATGCATGAGTGCAGACTGCACATGGATGCTCCCTTAAGCTGAGTCTGTGAAAATATGACAGTGACAAACAAGGGTCTAACATGTCAGCATCACTATAAGGAAGAACTGAATAGATGTGTGGATGTAGTGTGTATGAACTGTATGTAGATTACACACTCCCTGGAGCTGGTCACACACACTTAGACCGAGTCTGTTGTCTCTCTGTAGAAACTGCATTTCCTCCAGTCACTCTCAGAATGCTGAGAATTCAAGATGAACCAACAGCAGTTTTTTAGACTGATTTCAATTTTTGCAAAACTTTAATTTGATCTCAAAGATTTTCATTAAAATGTCAACTTGACAAGTTACAGGGCCCCTTCACTCTGCAAAACAGTGCTAAAAAAAGTTATCTAAAAGATAAAAACAATTCTTCTAGGTCACTGGATGATACTTGAAGTAGTAGTAATAATAATAATAATAATAATAATAATAATAATAATAATAAAGGGGCTGAACAAGGTCATCATCCAAATCCCAGGCAACTGCAAGGTGACAGAACTACAAAAACTCACACTCTTAGGGACAGCACATATTCTAAGAAAGGCACTTTTCATCAAATAAGTCTTATCTCCATTTATGCCTCATTATGACCTTAGGCTCATGGTTTGAACCTGGCTGTAATGTTGTAAAATATGCACATTCTGAAAAAGAAAGGATAATAATGATAGAAATAAAATGAATGAGGATTTTTACAGTATATTTAGGAAATAAACTCAAATGAGATTTTTAACCTTCTGATCTTTTCTTGACACAGTTCAGAATAGAACGATGCACCAGAGTCTTGCAACTTTATATTTGTAATTAGTTTACTATTTAATTTTTCTTTTATGCTTGCAAATGTACACTCACCGGCCACTTTATTAGGTACACCTGTCCAACTGCTCATTAACGCAAATGTCGAATCAGCCAATC
>JAOXNZ010000166.1:6448333-6469505 GCA_028566095.1 Kryptolebias brasiliensis
AAAGGAAAAGCAGGATTTCACAGGAAAAGTTCATAGCTCTGAGACTTCCATTTTCAATGAGTCACTGTGACCAATAGCATTTTCTCCAGCTGTTGCAATTCATCCAACTTATTCTTGAGGCTGGGGAGACTATCTTACAGACTTGCCAATAAAATGTGTGTTGCCACTGGGAAAGAGCGGGAACTGTCAATTGGTTTCACCTTATCTACCATAAACACGCCTCTGCTGACTTTATACTTCTGACTATTTCTTTTTTATTGGGAGTTTTTATTGTTTTCTTTTTATTATTATTCCATTCTTCATTTGCAGCTGAAAACATTTTCAATTATCTAAAAAAAAATCATCTAAGATTTTAAAAAACTAAAACAGAAGTACATTAACTGTATTTATAAACCAAAGCTGGAAAGTGTACAAACTGATTAGCTGTCTGAAACATTGAAACTTTGATTCTGTCCCTCCTGTGTAGAGCAGTTTGAATGATAGTCATCTTACAGCTAATTGAGTGTGCGTGCACTTTTTGACAAGGACTGAAAGCTTTTCATTTTTAGAGATGAGAGGTGGTCAGGTGAGGTGGAGCTGATCGGTATGTGAGTGCTCTTCAAAATCAGGGCTCTAAACAGTTGTGGAAATATGGATGACAAAAGCCCGGCTGGGGAATTGCTCTCAAAGGCTCTGATTGAAAGCTCATGTCAGCGAGGCGGTAGCAATCAAAGGACTTGTGTTTTTCAAGCCGAAAGAGACCATGTTGAGAGCATGATAAATCCAACACCCTGATTCCCAATTCAAAGGCAGCGATTTTCAGCTGTTGGTACCCATCGTTGGTGTTCTGCACTCTCTGAAAACATTTCTTCATCTCCCTTGATGTGCAACAGCTTCTCTAGATGTCACTAAAGACGCTCCGCCTTGTTGCTTCTGTGGCATCTAATTCCATTACCTGCCACAAATGCTTAGGGGCTTTCCCTGTTTTAGTGACAAAAAGAAGTGAATATGAAGAAAAAAAAAATTATTTAGTAGAAAATGATTTTAGGTGTAGTCAAACTGAACATGCAGAGATGCTGTATTGGCAGGTTTGTTGTGGAAAGTCAGTAATTGACAAGCTGCCTGGTAAATTGTAAAGCTGCCAAACTGCCAATTAGCAGAACACCAGACACCTGCTTGCTTCAGAGGAAAAGGCAGTGGTATCAGGGTTATAGAGGCATGACTGCTCGGCAGGTGACTGGATTCAGCAGATTTTCAGTTTGACCAGATCGGCAGTTCAAGCGTTCAAACGTCTGATTTTTTTTTGTTTTGTTGTTTGTTTGTTTTTTTTTGTCAGAAAATGCACCATAACAAAGTGGTCAAGCCTGCTTGCACTAGACATATTTGTTGTGTGTTTTCCCTTAATAGTTTCAGGTAAATATTTTAAATCAATCTCTTCTCACTTTGAGACCAGTTATTTGCAACCATTGAATAATTGTATTAAAATCACAGTGAAATAATTATGAAATTAAGCTGTAATTCTTTATGCATATAGTGTGGTTACGACTCCTGTGTTCACTGCATGTCAGGAATGGCAAAAGGGTGATGATGTTTTTCTTTGTCTGTCTGTTGCAAAAACATCTCATCAGCCACTACACAGAGTTTGATAAAACTCTCATATTGGATATACCTCTACAACTTAATAACTTTTGGAGTCATCATAATTCAAAGCAGTCATCACAATTAATCAACATTAGCAAACACAAAAAAGGTTTTATTTCACTTTCCAGAGATTGAGCTAAAATCTAGTGGGGTAGTAGCTGAGAGAAATTCATAACACACTTTGATAGCTACACATTGCACAACACCTTAGCTTGAAATTTTAGCATTAATTGTTAGTCAACTATCTCATAAAACACTGGATGGATTTTAATCAAACTCTCTAAGATAATCTTAGTTTAACACTTCGGGTGATATGCATTTCTTTAAAGAACTCTAGGTCTTTAATTCTGACCAGAGACCACTTCAGCAGACTACTTTAAAATGTCTCATGTGTTGTCAAATTTGTTTCTATGGTTCTACCACCTTGTGTGAAAATAACTCAGTATTTATTGATAAAGAAGTTCCTGAAATATTGTGACAAGAAGAAAAAAAAAAAAACTTTTTTTTGTGCAACAATTCAACCCAGATTAATTGACATGCAGAGCTCATCATCACAATTAGATATTGCCACAACGTTACCCACATTAACCCCAGGACTGCTTTCAACTTACAGGAACATTTTAATAATTAAGGAACTCCAAGATCATCAATAATTGGGGAGTTTAATCATTAAACAACAAATGAAAAGAACCAGGGGGCAGAGTCAGGTGGAAGACTCAGCACAGTTCATCCTGAGCTGACAGGGAAGCCTGATCTTTTGGCTAAAGATTGGACTAAACAAGTTTATGAATTACAATCCGGGAGTAATGTCTCTTGTGGTTTGCAGACAGTTTCTTCGCCAGGATGACAGATACGTGGTATGGATAATTGGTCTGGTGATAGCTGTCATCTGGGAACTTAATGAAGATAATCAGCTTTAAGGTCTGACAGCTTAGTTAGGGCTAGTTTTCACTCCCTCCGAATACGTTTTCTAAATAGGGAACAAATCTTACTGTCATTTCCTGCTTGAAAGAATATACTGTTCTCAGATTTTAGTTTTAACTTTTCTCCACCTCGAAGTTCATGCTGTCCAAAATTACAGCTTTTCTTGGTGTCATTTTGCCTGAAGCTGCTGTACTCTTGCCTCCTTAAGCTTTTCTCAACAAAGGCTGACCATGAGGCTGATTTTATAGCTCTACTATAAATGATCGGACACAGATGTCTGCAAGAGCCACTGACGGTCTGAATTTCTTCTTATTTAACACATTCTTCCTTAGCTTTATAAACTCTCTATATGGATATTGTTAACAACTGCAGAGCTGCTGAAATCAGCACCTTGCATACTAATGAAAGCATGGAAAGAATTCTTATTATTGCCCCAAATTTATTCACTATTAACAGCTAGCAGCCACTCATCCCATGAAAAGAAGGAGATAATAAATAAAGAAAGCAGCCTTTTATTCTTGAAGCTTCCCCTGCTACCCACCTGCTCAAAGTAATTCACATTTGAGGGCAATAGAGGGGAGTGTTTTGCTGAATTGATGAATTTGTGATACATTCAGGGATGAGTTTGTGATGGACAATTTTTCAAGAGACAATTCTAATAAAAAATACAGATGGCAGTTTTTGAAAAGGCATGAGTCTGATCCCAACTCACTTTGAATACAAAACAGCCAATGCACTCAAGCTGTCTTTCTGAAATTTCAAAATGCTCCTCCTCACTGTGTTTTAGATTTGATTTCATAATGCATCACATACAAAGGCAAAATGGACATGTTTTACCTCTGTTTCTTTAAAAGTTAGAAGAAGAAAACCCATATTTTAGTTTCTTCTATGACAACCAGATGCAGTGACAGACCCTCATGTGAATGGTTCTAACCTTTTTATCATCCCCCACTAATAGTAAAGTCAGAGCCTAAATTCTTACCCATATCTGTGTGTTTGTTTTTGTGTGTGTGTGTGCAAAATAACTCTTGAACCGCCGAACAGATTTGAACAAAACTCTCAGAAAGTAATCATTAGATAAACATCTACAACTGGATGGCCACCACAGCTAAGCAGCCTTGGCAAACACAAAAATGTCTATAACTTAGTTTAACAAATATTCAGCTCAAATTTACTGCGGTAAGAACTGAGATCCATCTCCACCACAGACTGAGCACTAACTGGTGAGCAAGATGCGTTGTTTTAAACCTTTCCATTAACATTTACATCTCATGAACCACTGGATGAATCTTTGTGTGTACATCTACAACTACTTGAATTTTGGAGTAAACCCAATTCAAGATGGCCACCAAAGTCAATTGCCCTTAGGGAACACAAAAATGGCTATAACTAAGTCAATATTACAGATATCAAGCTGGTAGTAGCTGAGAGTCATCTCCAACACATTCTCCAAACGCATTGCACAAGATCTTTGCCTTAAGCACCAACTCCGTTTCTGTTAGCAAAATATCTTATGAAACACTGGACCAATGAAAATGAAACTCTCAAAAAGTAATTATTGGATGTATATCTATAACTGATTTACATTTGGACTTAACCCAATTCAAGATGGCTGCCACAGCTAAACTACCTTTGCCAACACAAAAATAGACATAACTTACTCAAAATTACAGATATCAATTTAATGTTTATGTGGTAGTAGCTGAGTGTCATCCTCAACACATACTTTAAGCATTAACACATATTGCAAGATGTGGCTTTGTCGGCCATCTTGAATAAAAACTCTGTCATGAAAGGTGGCATGTGACATGCAATCCTTTAAGAAGCGCTATGCATTAATTATTATTCTCTTTTCCATCAGTGTCTTGTCAGCTCAGTTAGCGTGGCATAATATTTGCACATAAACTCTCATTTTCCAGCTTTATCTGTTTACACTGAATAAAGGAGCCCATGTAAATAAAGATTTCATCAAAAGTCAAACAATTCAAGGATAATGTTTGGTATCCAAATGATTTCAAACAGCAATTTTCTCCCAAAAAGATGTTTGTGTAATGTGGCTTCCCCTGTTTTGCATAAAGATTCAGAATATGATGGATTGCTGTGTATAATTGAGCAGTTGCTCACTTTTGCCCTGTAATTTTATCATTATTATTATCACCTCATGACAAATTAAAATGTTGAATGTGTTCTCAGTGGTTAATAGAGTAATAAATTAGTGCTATAGTTGTTAGTTTCAGCGCTACAGTCAGCTACCAGTAAGTAACTTGTTCTTACCGGTAGCTGCCTGTTTTTTTAAAGTACATTTTCACTGCAACAATTCAGTCTGCTGAGTCCAAACATTCACATCCACTCTAAGTGATACCATTCAAAAAATAAATAAATAAAAAAGAGCAGGCTGTTTTTCCAAAACACAAGCTAATGGCTGACAAATAGGTACTCAAAATCATAAAATCAGACATAAAGACTTTCTAAGTCACATAAAGTGGGTTTACAGACTGATGATCCATGAGCAGTGATGCATATAAAGTAATTATATGAGAAAACCATAATGGATTATTGACCATCCCTGAGGTGAGACAGATGTTGCTTTGACATTATTTGTAATTCATCTCTTCATGCCTTTTTTACCACTAAGGACGTACTTTTTTAATTTAATAAAATTATAGGATAAATAAAAATTAAGTTAAAGGCATAGTATTCCTTGGAGGAATGCATATCACCTGCTGCCTTTAATGCCAGAGTTTTACACTAAGATCATCTTTATGCTAAGAAATTACTTTATTATATCTCACTTGATCTGTCAACACTTGGAGTATGAGTTGAGAATGACTTTCAGCTGTGACCACACCCAGTTTTTATAGTTATAGACATTTTTATGTGGGCTAATGTTGAATAGCTATGGCAGACATCTTGAATTGGGTTGACTCCAAAGGTGAATCAGTTGTAGATGATTACTTTCTGCAAGTTTCATTAAAATTTGTCCAGTGGTTTATGAAATATTTTGATAACAGGCAGACACATGAACAGACATGGGCAGAAACATTATTGTCCACCTTCGCCTTTTGGTGGCGGCCAATTATTAGACCATAACAGGCTCTGGTGAACAGCACATTGTGCGCTTGATTGGATCTTAAATATTTTTGAAGTTGAAGGCAATACCAAGCACAATACTTTCACTTTTTAAAATCTTTTTTATTTAGGTGACTTTCATGTTGGTTATGGATTTAGAAACTTGACATAATGTGAGTGGAAAATCTCACAGTTTTAGATAAATCCTCAGATCAGTTGTTCCATCTTTAATCTAAGTTGGTGAACGGATAGCTTCAAGTTAAAATCGAACACCGGAGATGTTCAGATCTTGTATTGTTAAAAAGGCAAACATAACCTCAGAGCCTTACCTGCCAGTCCTGATAAGGCCAGATTCACTCAAGATTGTGTGTGTTAAGTCGTGGATTGAAGGGTGACGTTCGAGCAACAGCGGGTCAGTGAACATGACACTTTGTGCTGTTTTGTGGTCTGCTTGGTTTGAGGAAAAAGCATGGAAGCTGAGACAAACATCTTCCTTGTCACTCTCATCCCCAGGAGTATAATAATTTTGATGCTTGGCGATTGATTGATGATATTGTGGGCTCTTTATGAGGATGTTCTCTACTGTTGTTATTAGGTGACATTTTATTGGACTGTGAGGGTTCATCCGGGGCCGTTTTAACCACACAGCAGAGACAGAGACCTCACAGAGGAATGCTTTACGATTTTTCTTTTTCTTTCATCTTATAAGTGATCTGTGATTAATATTTTTCTACCAATTGTTGTGACGTACCAGTCATTTCTATTTAAGTCCAGGGGGCCATCATACCCCATGATATAACTTTTCTTTTGGATGTCAGTGGGTTTTTAGAGACCAAAAAGAAGTGGATAAAATTGTTTTTGGAGAATCTTTAAGGTTGTTAGTAACGTTTGTCACTGAAGGGTTTCTCTTTGAATTTTATCAAACTAAATGCATATATTTTACTATTTTGTCACTACCTCCTTAGTGGATGTGTTTGCAGAAGATGTTTCCCACCCCAGTACAGGTAGTATCTCACTGGGCTGTGAGTGCTGGTAACTAGTTGGTGAACAGCATTTGTGAGGGAGTCTCCAGAATATTTTGTGACATTTGCAGGGGTTTGCAATTTCCTCGCCTGAGTCGCACAGACTCACAGTCTTGTTGCTGGAATTTTGAACAAGTTCCAACATTTTGTGCAATGGTGGCAGAAAAACTGGACACGCTAAGTTGTTTCTCTCTCTTTTTCTTTCAGTAGTGGGGTGAGTGATAGGTGTTTTGTTGAAGAAAAAAGTACCACAACTGGATTAGCACTGTTAAGAAACAACTTTCCGTGTCACTACCAGGTACCTCTTAGAATTTGCCCATTTCAACTAGACTTTGAATATTTAAAAATTCTTGTTTTTCTGCAATATGGAGTCAAATTTGAGTCACTAACTAGTCTCCAATAGTTGTAGCCCAGTGAGCTACTACCTTGAATCATGTCATATGTGACTGCATCCTTCAGTGACCTTCTGCCACCTTGTAGAGTGGGATGCTATTTTTGTAAGTGTGGCTATTTTTCAGCATGTGAGGGCCACATTGTTATCTCCTTGGTTACATCAGTGTTTAGTTAAACATGGTCGGCTGTGCAGCACAGGAAGGAATCCCCACCATGTGAGCTCTTTGTTGTGGAACAAGACACAAAGGGGCTTGGCTGGGATAAATTTTGTACCTGCCAGGTTGGATTTGTTTTGATTTGTAGAATAGAAAAAAAAACAAAAAAAAACCCTCAAGCCTGTTTTTAGATTTTTCCCCCAAGAAAAGAAGATTCAAGTTGTGGCTCCTGAGACATGCGACTTCGAGACTCCTTCAGTTAAAAAATGTCACATTTTAATTTGTTCTCTTCATTTATCTCCCTAAATAAATCAGTTTGCTGCTCACATCTACTGCCCATTTGCACAGCAGAGATTTGACACATTACAGCAGGAAAAGTACATTTGTAATTAGAACTGATGTTTAATATTTCATTTTTAGTTTGTTTAATTCAAGAGTCCTGCTACAGTATTTGCATATTCATTTTTAGAGATGGCTCTGGCAGCTAAATTTGTTATTAGTTTTAATTTCACTGGTAAGGCACTACAGCAATTTAAAAACACTGAAGCATTTCTTTCTAAATTGTCAGTCTTATGTATATGTTGTACCTTAAAGTATTTATGTGCTCCCTTTTAGGGCTGCAGATATTCGCCTAACTGGAAGTCCAAAAACATCCTCAATATTTATTTACAGAAAACCATCAAATTTGAGAAGCTTGAACAATAATATATTTGTCAAACTGAACCTTGCCAAATAGCTAATCTCAGCATTTATGATCACACATTTCAGCTGTGTTCATATTACTTCGTTTCCAAACAAGACCAGACAATTTTTTTTCCACCATCCTCACATTTCAGACAAATTTAGAAAATGATGATGCAATAGTTATTTAATTACAAATGATAACATTGGCTAATTCATCTCACAGCTAATTGGGATAATTGGATAACAAGTCAGGAATATGTATGGACAATTTTTTAAATGATTTACAAATCTTTTTTTTTCTTAGTTTAATTTACATTTGGCAAAGTGAAGGGAAAAATAAACACTTATACAGAACCGGAAGTAAAACTACTTAAGCGCAATTTAACAGCTCTGCTAAAATAAATGTTCTGAAAATGGTTTAATGTTTTCTGCACATCTTGGAAGGTTTATTTAGTGGTGGTGCTTATATTCACTGCAAGACAAACTGAGCTGTAATTTTATTATTCCATCTTTACTGAAATCATTAAGGTGGTCATAACAAAAGTTGTGCACACAATTAAATTAAGCATAGAATATTATCCCTTAAAAAACTTCAAATATCATATAAATTCACTTAAGGGACAAGTTCTCCTGGTGCACAACTGGTCCTTTTAGTTGTTGATCTCATTATCTGAGACCATCATCAACTCATTAGTCATGAGTAGCCATTCATTAGTTCAACATGTTGCCTCATCAGATGGTGCATCATTAAAAAAAAAGAAAAGCAACTGAGAGCTCTTGTGAATTGAGAGCTCCCCCTAACATAATATAAGTTTAAAATGAGTTTTAGTCACTCAAAAGTTTACACATTTACTTTTAAATAAATACACTTACAACCACTTTAAAGAACCCCAAACTATAAAAAAATTCTAATTTAGTTTGTTTAAGTGTCTGACCACTCTTTTCTGAGGGTCATCAAAGTATACTAAATGGGTCAAACAGGTGGTGGTCCAGGTTGTTAGGGCTGAGGGAAATCTGTCTCGATTTTCCTGCTGTGTTACTGTGCAGGTGTGTGCATGTGTGTGTGCTGCAGTGCAGCCAGCACTCGATGACCCCCTTTGTGGTTTGAATGACATGCTTCCCTTGAAGCAGCAGGAAGCAGAGCCATATCAGCCAGTGATGGATGGAGTGGAGGTGTTTTCAGTGATGGATCTGTAGGATTGAACCCGGACTGACTGTGGCACACTGAGCTGACAGAAACTCTGCTGGAGTAACATCCTCTAAGGTCAGATTAATAGATACTCACATCCTGTTGTCTTTAGAAATACAAATACTGATAACGGATTGAAATATTGTTGTGTTTTTTGTTTTGTTTTTTGTTCTTTTGGGAGGTAAACAGACACTAACTCTAACTGGGAGTTGGGTTTGGGAGTTTTTATTTGGTTTTATTTCTCTAAAACAGCAGTAAGCTCTTTATTCCTTCATCAATAGATTCAGACACTTAAATTAGGAGTTACTGGAGGTGCCACCTTTGGTACCCACAGAGGAGGGCAGATAGAGACCCAGATAGCATTTGGTCGATTTCTTCTATGTTAGAAGGTCTTTAACAGATGGAGGAGGCTAACTTTAGCATAGATGAGAAGCAGTTCACAGAAACTAGAAAGGAACATAAATAAACTCCTGTGATTGAGTTTGTACCTCAGTACTAAAAATGTATCTAAATTTAAAAAAATCTGGTAGGTGGATGTTTTTATAATGTATGGTGCAGCTCAGTGAAGGATTTTTTTTATAGGATGGCAGAAATCTGATGGGAGCACTAGACACAATCTCACTGCAGCACCTGACGCACTCACAACATGTCAACTCATGGCACAACACGTCAAGTCAGTCAAGAGATTTTTTGTTTTTTGCAATGAAAATGTTTCATTTACATTTACAGTATAATGTTATCATAGTATAATGTAAGTTTTATTTATATTAGAGATTGTCACAGAGATTTTATCTCTGTGACATCCAGACATTCTGGATATTGGAATTGTTCATTTTGACAAGGAATAACTGATTTATGGATATCTGTAAATCATATTCAGTCTGACTATTAAATGATACCTAAACATTTGAAGGTTTTTTGTGAATTTGTAAATCATTTAATTGTCTCTACAACTGGAAACGTAGCCATTTACATTTAATTTAATTTAATAAAGTAACCAGGGCTGTGGTAGCATGGTGGTGAGTGCCACGGTCCTGAGGCTGCAGGTCTGAGTCCAGGTTGTGGCAGGAAGGGCATCCTGCGTAAAACAATTGCCAAATCTTTCATGCCAGTTTGCTCGCTGTGGCAACCCCTGAAGAAGGGAGCAGTTGAATATATTAATATATACTAATATATTCATTTAAGAAAAGGATTTGGTTATATGGTAAAGTGGTCTGCCATAAACTTTACCAACTCTAGCGTGTTAAGTCCACAGGATACATTGTTGTTCGCTCAGATTAATATGTTCGCCCACATCAGTTTCACTCCGTGTTCAACTATATGGCACAAATAAAACTCTGTAATATCTCCTGTCTGTTAGAACAGAAAATAAGCAGCTATTTGATTAAAATGACTGGAATTATAAAGACATAACATTTATAAAACTAAATATAAAACAAATGTTAATTTTCACTTTTTTTATCATTTGTTTACTTGTTTTACTTTTTTGTGATAACAGATGAGGTTCTGCCTTTTCTGACCACACATTTTCATCAGTTGCAGACCTGTCGCCCTCCTCCCTCTTCACTTTAACCTTCTTCCACATCCTGTGTGAGACCTTCTGCAGCAAAAAGGGGTGCTGCACAACACAAGGGAGCGCCCACTCTCCAAGTTAACTGGATAAGCCAGTGGTGTCCAATCCTGGTCCTGGAAGGCCATTATCCTGCATGTTTTACTCGTTTCTCTGCTTTTCAGCAGGTCTTCAAGTTCTGCAGAAGCCTGTTAATCACTTAGTCAACTAAATCAGGTGTGTCAAAGTAGAGAAATGCCTGGAACATGCAGGATAGTGACCCTCCAGGACCAGGATTGAACACCACTTGGATAAGCAAGGCGTAAATGACAGATAGCCATTTTTTTTCTCTTTATTTGCTTTGCCACTACTGTATACAGTACTTTCTTCTGTTTATGCCATAGCTCAATATTGAAATTTCCATTTAAAAAAATATTTTTTATAACAGAACTTCTTGAAGTTGTTCAAGAGACTATCAAATATTGATGCATTGTAAGCTGAAACATTTGCAGGCGAGTAACATATTGTCTTTCATCAATATTTTTTTCGTACAGTCTTAGGTCGAACAAAATGCTCCGCTCAGTTGAAATGAAAGGTCATTTGTCTCATCAGTTCTGGACTAAATTAAAGCGATGACAGTTTTGAGAGGTAATCTGAGCATGCAGAGCAGAAGTACGATCAATATCTAGAAAGTCTTTAAAAAAAAATCACACACATATATGCACACAGCCATGCACACAGACATACCCACACACCATTGGTGTGCAAGCCAGAATTTCAGCCATCTGAGTTGTTCATGTGTGAAACTCAGGTTTAACTTTTTCATTCAATAACATGACTCTGAATTTTAACCAACATCTACAGACAAGATTTGATTTCTCCAAACAGCGTTTCCATCTTTTGCAGTACTTTCTGCCTTTGCTGCAAAAAAAATACTCATTCAGAGAAGCTCATATTAGTATGTCTAATTTGGTGTAAAATTATGCTTTGCATGATTTTAACTTAAACCTTTTTGCTGGAAAAACATTTCTGAGTAAACCCAGTCTTACGGATGTGTTTTTCTCAGGTTTGTGGACAAACATCAAAGGTACCTGCCTTCTTTTTAAGAGTCACATCATCATCATCAAGTTACGCTCAGTTCAGAAATTCTTTTTGAACAGTTACCTTCACTTGATCATAGTTAAAGTAGGCAGGGGGAAGACTCCAGGTCCCCAGAGCGATCTGCATGATTGAAACAGGGTGATGTCAATCTGTGTGGAAGACAAAGCAGGATGAGCTTTGGCTCCTCCACTCAATTTAGTCGAGTGTCAAAATATTAAAGGTCAACTGTGAGAGATTGAAATGTTATGAAAAGGTCTAAATCATGCTCAGAGATTTTATCATCAGTCTTTTGGGGATGAACATTTGACAGTGGACAACATGTGGCCATACAGACAATGAGGCAAGAGTATTTGGACTAGAGATTTATTGTTTAAGGTCATTTGTGCCTTTTCAGACTAAAAACAGCATTAATATTAAATGCCTAGCATTCTTTGAAGTAATGCATATTGCCTACCACCTTAAAGGCCTGAGTTTTAAAATAAAATCATCTTATGTTGAGAAGTGATAGAACATTAGCCATTTTGGTGTTTTCTACATCCAGTAATTATTACCTGAGAGTTTAATTAAAATCCGTCCAGTGGCTGATTAGATATGTTAGTAACAGACACAACTAATGCCAAATAGTCAATGGCAAAATTTCTTGCACAAATTGTCAGCACTCAAAATATATATAAGGCATCAGTCTAATTTACTACAAATTCTAGGACAATATCTGTAAAACTGAGATGGCTGTGGTAGCCAATTTTATTTGGGTTGATTCCAACAGTTAATAAGTTGTAGGTGTGTGTGTGTGTGTGCATATATACAGTATATCTATCTGTATAGATATAGATATATCGCTTTTTGTAAGTTTCATTTAACTTTGTCTAGTGATTCATTAATTATTTTAGGGACAGACAAGCCCACAAACACACACACACACACACACACACACACACACACAAAGACATGGACAAAAATAAATACAAAGCAGAAAGTTGTGTTTTTGGATTTTTTAAAACATTCATTAAGAATGTTTTAGAATAACAAAGGCACTTTAAGTAATTTAAAATTTTTTTGTCTTAATTTTTTGCTTATATATTTTTTCCGCTCAAAACCAAAGAGTGCCTGAGTTCAGCAACCTTTAGAACAACTGCAACTTTTTGTTTATAGGAGACATGTGCCTCTGTCATTGAAAGTCAAAGAAAATAATAGAGCCTATAAAATAATCCCCTCTGATGCACTGGCTTTTTATCTACTAATCCATCAGTGTGAATCATGTCCATATATCTCTATTGTGTTCAGTTGTTGTTCATTCTTGCAGCAACGAGTATCTGTTTTGTTATATCATTATGCAGAAATTGGTTTTCTATTCAAGAGGCTCAGCTATTTGCTGCTCCACTTACCCTGACAGTTACAAAGTGAAACTTTAATCTCTCTTCAGTGGCAACAGCAGCTGATAACAATTAGGGACAAAGCCTGGATACTGAAGCGATGTGTTTGACTCAGAGTTTAACCACATTTCTTGCTGCAAAATATCTCTGACTTCTTGTGTCTGCAGCTTCTGTCCAGGACTGAATTCCTCTTCTAACTCCCTACTGAATCAAGGAAAAATAATAACTGTGCTGTTGTTTGGGACTGGCATGCATGGAATCAAAACAAATTAGATTAAGTTTCTTTGCTTATTCTGGACCCTCAATGAGTGGCAATTATGCAGTCTAACAACAATTATTGGGTGTTGTAATTTCAGTAAACTCAGCCTGCATGATGCTGTAGCAGAAAACTGCAGGTATCAGCTCTGCCTGAATAAAGAGAGCACACTGCCTTTTTACCCACTGGTACTTGGGTTTAATGCAATCTTTTCTGCAGCCAACACACAAAGCCCCCGCTGTGTGCGAGCAAAGAGCATTTTGGTCTGTGAGCTTTGCTTTCTCTGACATGGGGAAAAACAATGCTGGAGCCCACTGCTCATAGGGTGCAAAAGGGAGACCTCATGACTCTTTGATTTTACATTTACACTTTTCTATAAACAGTCAGAGAAGTAAACATGTTTCTGACAATGTCTTTATGTTTATGATTATGAAAATAATATCAGAAAATTAGTTATTGCAGCTGATGAGGCTTTTTTTTGCACAACAGTTTAAAGCAGATTTGCATTTTTGTCACTTTTGTTTTTCTAAAGAAATGTTTGAACCAAATCATGTGGAGAATTGTCTTTTCTCGCTCACTGCTATTTCTTTAATAATCTAAAAATGAATGTTGGCATTTTAAATGAAAAGAAAGACTGGCACAGATGGTAAAGGTTTATCACCAGCCTAGATTTACAAAATGTATGGTACCATAGTTGGAACTATCAGTTGCTTCTGCATGCAATTTGGCACTATCCTGCATCAAATTTGCCACCATCTTGGTTAAGGATAGTGATGTGAGTTTTAGAAGCAATAGCAAGGGGATTTGGGATTAAAAAAGAACACAATTTCATCTGTATGGATTTTTTTTTTTTTTTCAAATTTAAAAAAATCTGGGCCAATTTTCAAATCGCACAAACAAAGAAGTTGTTCAGTTTCAGCACTGAAACTGTCTTCTGAAGAAAGAAGTTAATAATAGTGGTGTGACTCTTTAGACATCACACTATTCAATATGATTTAGCTCTTTATCATTGTAGGTCTTTGTCTTTTATAGCTTTCTCTTTAAACAAGCAGTTGAAATTATATGACAAACTTTTGTTCACTCGTCAGTAACATAAAACCACTGTGTTGAGTACCCAGTCTGAGTAACTGTCTGATATAAAAGTAATGTTGTGTAAAAACCCAGAACAAAGTTCTTTTGAGGTGTGCAGAACATTTTGCCTATTTTAAGTGTTAAATATTTCCTACATAATACTTAAAACACAAAAACATATCTGCCAACAGACAAGGTCACGTCCTAGAATGTCATAAAAAATATATATATAATTTCATTTGGAACTATTGAACTATATAACATCCTGATAAAAACTAATAAAAGTTCATATCTTGCCAGATAACAAATAAAAAAGTATAATTCCTTGAAGGAAAGCACATTGCCCACTGCCTTGCATGTCAATTCTTTAAACAAAGACATGTGATTTGTTAGCATTTGGTCCATGTAATGGGGATGACTCTCAGCTCTGACCACACAAAGTTTTAGCCCAATACTTTTGTTTGCTAAGGTTGATTTGCTATTGCAGCCATCTTGAGTTGGGGTTGACTCCAAGAGTTAATCAGTTGTAGATGTACATTCACTGATTACTTTCTGACAGTTTTATTCAAATTCACCTCGTCCTTCATGAGACAGTTTGCCAACAGACAGACAAACACACAGGCGCACACACACAATTACATGGTTGCCTAATTTTTGTGGTGGTGGGTGATAAAAAGCATTAATTGCCTAATTTAAAAATATTTTGTTTAACCTACAGCTTTTATTTAATTTGATTACATTAGCACACTCCATAAAGCCATAGTTTAATGTACTCTGTCTGGCTTTATAGTTGATTGTAAATTAACAAGTAAGCCAACCTAATTAGACAATTAACTGAAGAAACTTACCTCAAATTGTTTAAGACGGATATCCAGCATTTACATTGTGTATAACATTGCTTTTCTGCTTAGCTTTTTTTAATCTTTTTTCTGTTTGTGTCTCATGTACAGTATTTTCTGTCACTGTGTCCATCAGTAAAGAAAAGCAGTTGTGTGAACCCTTGCAGAGGTGTGGATGTGTCCTCACGTGCTTCTCAACACTTTCAGCCATTTAGAGAACTAATGTCTTTCTCATTTTCTGCCTCGTTCAGTACAGCTTGAGCAGCCATGAGGAATCTGCAGATGCAGTACTTGAACAATCCTGCTGGCACAGTTGGAAGGGAGGGGACAAATTTCAGTGGTTTTGCTTGAAAACAGCCTCAGCAATTGTGACTTTAGATGCCTTAAAGCTTGAAAAGAGAGTTAAAATATCATCCACAATATGCAACGTTAAGTAACCAAAGATGACAAAGCATATGTCACAGAGGGGAGCCCCAGAGAGTTTTATTCTAATTTATGTCCCTGCTAACCACCAAACTGTGTGGAGCAGTGTGAAACCTCCTGGACTGTGTCTCACATCAGACTTGGGTGTGTCCTTGTATAGGAACAACAGACAGTATATTTCAGACCATGACATCACTTTTGGCCTGTGGTCTCTTGTTTTGAACCCTATGGTTCATCATTTATTCTTCACTTCTCTGGTTTCAGCAGCAAGAAATGTGGTGCAAAGGGTGGATCAGTGCAACATTGCAGGGATGCTATTTATATACATTAAATAACTCAATATCCCCTTATAGAAGCTCCTCCTATATTATTGCTTATTTTAGTGAAAAATGTTGTTTTCCAATTTCTGTTCATTGAATAATCAATTAATCCAAGAATTCCTTAATAATTTTACCTACATTATTTTTTTTTTTGCACTTTTGAGCTATGCACAAGACTTACTAAATCAAGACAAAGTTATTAGCTTTTTGATGGTTTACCTGATATAATATGGCCAAGTCATGAAGAATGAGCTCATGCTTTGCTGAAAGTCAGCATTTTTCAGCAGTGAAAAGAGACTGCCAAGTAGAAAGGATAAACTGTGTTTGCTCATCCATGTTTTCCACCTGCATCTCTCGATAGAAGCAGATGCTCTGCTTTTGGGCTGCACTGCAGGCTGCAAGGATTTGTCAGGTGTCTGAATTTTAGATGCAAATACAGTCAGCTGTTCTACATGTCAGCATTAACATTAACAGAAAAGAAATACTGTTCTTAGCTTTTGTACATCAACGCTATCATCAAGATGTTCCTGATCTCAATATCACCCACCGCTGAAAGCAAAGCTGCAATGTTTTTTTGTGTCTGTGTGTGTGTGCATGTGTGTTTGTTTGTCTGTAGTGTTAGTAAAATATCTCATGAACTGTTCATGAATGGATGGATTTTAATAAAAAGTAATCAGTGATGGTACATCTACAAATGATTACTTTTTGAAGTTAACACCATTCAATATGGCTAAGCCACCACAGCTAAGCAACCTTATAAAACACAAAAATGCTTACAACTCAGCCAGTTTCACAGGTATTGAGCTAAAATCTGGTATGGTAGTCCCTGAGCATCATCATCGACATACAGTATATTCCAATCCCTACACATGCTTCAAACTTTGGCATTAACTGTTGGCATCTCTGTCTGTTAGCAAAAATATCTCATAAACTACTGAACAGGTTTTAATGAAACTTTCAGGAAATAATTACTGAATGTACATATACAACTTATTAGCATTTGGAGCCAACCCAATTAAAGATGGCCACCACAACTAATCAACTTTAGCAAACACAAAAAAGTCAGTCAGTTTTATAGATATTGAGGTAAAATTTGATGTGGTAGTAGCAGAGAGTCATTCACAGCACATATTCTGAGCGTAATATTACACAATATTGTATGAAATTGTGCATTATGTTTTAAAAATTTGACCAAAACAGCTATGATTTTTTCATTTCTCAACACAAGATGATTTTAGTATTAAACTCTAGCAAAAACAAAATGGAGGACAATATGCATTCCTTCAAGAAATGCTAGAACTTTATTTTAAGCAAAAAGTACAGATAACTGTGGAGTAACAAAACCACTAAACTGATGTTTTAAAGGGAGATAAATGGTTATCATTGGACAAGGTTTTTTTATTTAAAAAAACCCAGCAACATATGTTTTACAGCTTTAATTTTAGGTGAGCCATAAGAAGACTATCTTAGTTTACATCAATAATACTGTAGAGTACAATTTATTTTAGTGTGTGCACCAAACCCTGAAGAAAGAAATATTTGTGCATCTCCACTCCAAGTGATGTAATAAATCAGCCTGTTGTGTGTGTTTTTGTTTTATAATTAATTACTGAAAACTGACATGCAACCCAATAACATGTACAGACAGGTAGAGCGTGAAGTTTCTTTTTATAGTCACAACACCATGAGTCCTTGGGATGTGAGGTACACAAGATGGATTATGTCCAGTCACAATGGTTTGTTTTTTCCATACATTCACAAACTCAAATGCCAGTTGGAGACAGCGCAAAAATATTGTTATTACATGGAAATTCAGAAAAACTGCGAAAAAAAAAAAATTTAAAAAATTTCCTTTGTGAGAAGCAACTAGTCATCTTCACAGCAGCAACTGATGGCAGATTGTCAGGCTGTCACAGTGTGAAAAAATCTGCTTTTTTGCCCCCACATTGTACCTGATAATAGTCACAACAATTAAACAGCTTTGCACTCCGCTGAGTTCTCAGCTGAGCACATGTTGGGTGTCATAGCTGAGAAAATCAGATGCCAGGCAGGGGGAAACATGGGCTGTGTGTTCACTTTGTTGCAGGAAAACCTCTTTCAAAGAATCTCCTTTGTTTATCAAAAAAGAAAGCTAATTACAGAAATGCATAATAGCATGCAAATGTAGGGTATCTGTGGCTGGTCATCCTGGTTAGTTTTTGTTTATTATAATAATAATAATGAAAATATTTTGATAGACTGCATGCTGTGTGGTTGCTTTGTAGGGCTTGCAGTTTCATAAATCAATCCATCTGTTTGTCTATCTGTTTCTGTGTAAAACCCCCCTAAAGAAAGTAGTAGGAAAAACTAATCAAGTGTTGTGATTTTTTAATTATAAATCCAATAAACTTGATTTACAGAGAAATTATGTGTGAAGACTCACAGGTATGTCTGTTGATATTCTAACAAAAGCCACAAACGCAGAATAGAAAAGTAGTTGTAATTTTATTTAAAAAAAACAACAAAAAAACAGAATCATGGCTTTTTCTTAAACATTCTTTCAGGCACACAATATGCTCCTATCTTACCTGTCTAAATAACTTATTCTGAATGTATGTCATGAATAGTTAGGAGACCTTTTAAAAAATTCCAGTTCACGAATAGCCTATCTCTCATTAATTTATATTCCCTGATATTATTTCCTGTTCTTCTGTGTTGTGGTTTTCTCAGGAAGCTGAAGTAGCAGCTGAAGAATCTCAGGGACTCTGGCCTCTAACCTGTCTCCATAAATATACTTCAAAACATGTTACGACTGCTTGAACAAGAATGGATAAGGCTGCTGTAGATGGACCGGAAAACATCACAAACACAATCCCATGTACTAGATAAAGAAAGCAAAGTATATTTTTGTGTGTGTGTTTGGTTGTCTTTTTTGTGGGTGATGGCTGTTAAAACAGACCCCACAAAAAACAAAGACAAAAGTGATAGTAGCTTTCCACAACAGAATTTAGTTTAGCTGGTGTGTTAGGATTATATTCAGCATCTAGTATGGTTTAAAAAGACTGTGTGAATTAACACTGTGGTAACTAAACCAAAGCACTGAATGCATCTGTTTACCAGTTTAAACAACTGATAGACACCTCAAACGGTTATTTGAACACCCCTGCCTTGTCTGTAGGACTTGTACACCTCTCATGACTTGTAAAAGTGAAAAAAGGGCAGGAAAAAAAAAACAAAAAAAACATTGCTGACATCTTATTTATTATTATTTAGCATCCCTGACGGTACCAGCTTTTAAAAATTTTCTTTAATTTCAGAATTAAACAAAGGACTGGAAATAGAGCAACTTTTCTGTAATCCGTTTATCCTTTCTGTTGTCTGCAGAAGCTGTATGTCGTTACTCTGGAGAGCATCCAATGTTTGATGCAGTATTCTCTCTGCTTGTTAATATTGTACAATGCAAGACAACTTCCACCTTTCTGAATGTTTGCGATTTATATACAAGTTGCTGGCAGACAGGCTAAATCAACAAGGCTGTCTTTCTGGTAGCAGCTCTACATGACAAACTCTACCTCTCTGTCTAACATTTAACAAATCTGAGAAAAAAAAACAAAACTATTTTTTTATGAATGAGACAACTGGACATATTCTTACCTAATTATGAAAACACCTTTTGCCTATATGATTAGACTTCTATGATCAAACTAGTTATTTTATAATCAGTAACATTGAACAATGGAGTCTGGATTGATGACTTCAGCCTGATATCTGATTCCTGAAAGACGTCAGTATTGTAATCAATATTATATTATATTGTTCTCAGCTCTGTTTTAGGCTTTTCTATACAACAGATAAGTCAACTATGTGAAAACATCCAATTCGATGTAGTTGCTTTTTGATATTCTTGCTACCCAAAGGAGCCTATTAAGTATGTAAAAAGTAAGTCAGTTTTTAAATTATTCAAATTTTGTTGTGATTTTTCAGGTAATCTTTTTTTTTCTTTTCTTCTTTTTTTTTCATCTGTATACTTTTTTTGTATTCCCTGTGATTTAGTTAGATATTGTCAATGACTACTGAGGATCCTTCATCCAGTTAATTTACTTTTATAACACCATACCTAAATAAGTGAGTAAAACCTCAGTGGTGTTCATTGCAGAGAGCGGAAGTTGCCTTTAGAATAGATGTTTAATATTAAAGCTTCTGTGTGTGTGTCCCAGCATACGGGTCTGCTGTCTGTGATAATGAAATGCTGCATGTAGTAAAGACACATCTAGAGAGAAAACAGGGCTGTTTTCATTACAATCATGTTTCACAGAGTGCACCTTCTCCTTATTTTGTTGAGAGACACAAAAACATGGCGACAGATCTTCATCAAAAAGGCACACTGTGTATCATTACCTGGGAATACTGGTGCCTCCTGCCTTATTTTCCCCACTGAATACCATATGGAAAAATTTAATTTGCACAAAAAGTTTTACTTATTACAAAACCTGATAGAGTTAAATTCCTAAAACACTCTCCTGTGTTGAGAAACAAAAAAAACATCATGCTAAGTTAAGCTAAAATTATGGGGTCGCTCAATGGAAACTTTAAGTTTTATTTGCCTTTTTTATTCTTAAATGTAAGTATTTTATGTTTTAGTTTTCTCTCTTAAGCACGTCCTTTGAAACATCAAAGCTATAATCTGCCAAAAACATACAATCCTCCAGATGAAACAATGGAAACTAAAGCAATTATATTAAGACAAATGTAATGCCTTACTTTTCAAATAAGCTACAGTTCAGCAAGAACAGTTTGTTGTGCAGAAAACAAGCACTGCTAAGATAGTAGAAGTCTTCATGATCCGTTTAAGTTGAGCAAGTGACCCGTACTCAGATGTGTGACACGCTCATCATCTCAGCTTGTGAAGCGGACAGCTCACTGCAGCATAAGGTCGAAGAGTTTGCTGGGTATTATAAATGCCCCTGCAGGGGTTTTCTGGATCACTACATGGTTGTTGAGACACAAAAAAAAAGAAGTTTTTTTAAAAAAGTTCTTTTTAAATGTCATAAACATGCTTATTTATTTATTTATGTATGTCAGGTGATGCGGGTGGCACAGTGGAGTAGTGGTTGCAGGATCGCATCCCGGCCTTTCTGGGTGGAGTTTACATGTTCTCCCTGTGCACACGTGGGTTTACTCCGGGTACTCCGGTTTCCTCCCACA
>JAOXNZ010000166.1:6469605-6484543 GCA_028566095.1 Kryptolebias brasiliensis
CTGTGATGGACTTGCGACCTGTCCAGGGTGTCCCCTGCCTCTCGCACAGTGACTGCTGGAGATAGACACCGGCTGCCCGCGACCTGGAATGGAAAAAGCGGGTAAAGAAAAGGGATGGATGGAAGTCAATGCTTACATAGAGAAGTAATATTCCTTTTTAATGAACCAAAATCCAGTGCAAACTTGTGATAAACTTTATGGCTTTAGCTTTATTCTTTTCATAAAATGCAACATAGATAATCTGTCATTGCTATTCTGAGTCTGTGTAATTACTTAATTCAAAAGTAATGAGGTGTAAAAATCCCTATCATAGAGTTTGCATTTGAGTTATTTAAAGTGGCTGGATTTTGCTCTTGAATAAGCCCCAGTTGGACTCGCTGTTAGCTTGACTCCTTTATGACATACATTTTTTTGATTATACAAACTGAGATTGCTTTGATTGCTGTCTACTGCAGGTAGGATACCTGCTACTCATAACTACACCACAGAACCCAATGGCAAGAAATTTGAACTACCTGCCTGATTTTATAACATTTTACCTTATTTTTGAAAAACACTTCATAAGTAAACTTGCATTGTTTTTTTTTTTCCAATGTCTATTACTTCAACAACTCTTCTAGAACATACTCTGATCTTAAACTGTTATCAATATGTCTGTATGCAGATACCGCAAGTGAGCTATGCCTCTACAGCTCCAGAGCTCAGTGACAACACCCGCTACGACTTCTTCTCTCGTGTGGTGCCTCCAGACACGTATCAGGCCCAGGCCATGGTGGACATAGTTAAGAATATGCGCTGGAACTATGTTTCTACTGTGGCTTCAGAGGGAAACTATGGAGAGAGTGGCGTTGAAGCTTTCATTCAGAAGTCTCGGGAGGACGGTGAGTACACTTGTGCACATATAACACTGCTCCTATCTACAGCTACTGTTTACACTTGATGCTACAGCTCAAATGACAGGATTTGCTCTTGAAAGAAATGAATAAGTTCAGCTGTTAATAAAAGCCTAAATATAAGACCAATATTTGTAGACAATTGTTTGTTAAATAAAGGGAGAATTAAAGTTACTAATTCAGATGCAGATTAATTTGAAATGTATTATACATTTCTTTAACTAGAAAATCATAACAATTACTATAATTTATATTTCAACATAAACATGACCATAATCCATTCAAACTTTTCTAAAAGAGTTCTGCATTATATTTATTCCTATTAGAATTTGCAAAGTCTCTAACTCACTCAAAGCTGTCCTCTCTGCCAGATATAAATAGTTACTTTATAAGGTCTACTTAAACTTTGAACAGAATGTAAATATCTCTGTGTGTCTGCTGCTCATGGTATAACTGAGATTTGAAGTAAGTTCTCAGTTCATAACTTTGCTTTGAATTTTTAATATCTCAAGTATAAAAATAGTTTAAAACAACAATTATAAAAGTGTAAAACTGTTTATTTTTGTGTTGTTTTATGTAATTGGCTTTTTTAAATGTGTTTGTACTTTCTCAAAGGCATACTATTAACTGCAGGCTCAACATTTCTCCTGTGAAAAATGATGGTTGATAGCTGTGATTTCATGTCACATTTAACACGATGTGGTTGAGAAAAATTACAAATATTCCTTGCAGTGAACTGTAGGTGGTTTGGACCCTCCAGTTTATTTTAGTGCCTTCATTCAAACTGTTGTACTGAGTGAGCTCCCAAGATACGTGACTGTTTTGGTTGACTAAGTGCAAGTTAAATTAAAATGAAGGCACTTTCAGTTGCCCCATTCATGTCTCTGTCTCTGTGTCTGCAAATATAGAAACTGTCGGGGCTGTTGTTGCTCATCAGTTCTGTCTGTCACTCTGCACTCTTAATCGTTTAAGAACAAGTCAGCTGAAAGGCAAAAATATTAGGTGTGTGAATCAATGTGACTTTTGATCAAATTTTCTTGATGCTTGTCATGAAAACAATGTTGTAAACTTGATTTTTTTCTATTTTGAAGTATTTGACACTGCAGTGTTTCAGAATGAGCTGTATCCACTTCTTGTAGTTTAATAATCTTTAGTAAGACACAAAGACAATAATCAGAAATGCTAAGCAACAGCAGCCCAGAAAGTTTGAAGCATTTACACTCTTTTGTTTTAAATTACACCTAACCCTAGTTAATCAAAATGGTAAATTCTTTGAGAACTTCTTCAGTAATTTGTTTGTAGGTGTAGTGCTACTGAAGCACAGTGGAATGTCACTTTGCTAATTTTATCTTCAGGTAACAGAAATCACCTTGCATATCTGGCTGGAATTCATAACATATTCACACGAAAAAAATCCTGTCAACACTAAAAACTAATGAGGTAAGCTATACTCGTAAAATAAGGTATGACCTCCTAGAAAGTTTTCTCCTCTAGTACGTCATCTACTGAAGGAGTTTTTTTGCAGTAAAATATGTTAAACTTACAAAATGTTTGTGTAGTCCATATGGTAGGTATATTTGACATTTCTAAATGTGTTGTTTTCCTGCAGTCACGTGTTTGTTTGTAAATATTTGTTTGGCTTGTTATCATTTTTGTAGTAATTCACGTTCTGAACTACAAGGCAACTGAGATTCTTCAAATGATAATTCTTATCACAGATTATTTTCCATGAAACAAACTAAACATCCATTTTTCATTTCCCATACCTATTTGATCCTGTTTAAAGTTGCAGTGCATCTGTATTAATAATCTGCATGTTGTTCAGAATTAAATTAAAATATCCATCTTTTGAGTGCTGCCATGTTGGCAAGAGGTGAGGCACACCCTGGACAGGTCACCAATCCACCACAGGGTCAACTCATACAGAGACACACCAGACAAATAACCATGCATGCACAAACTCCCACCAAGAGTCAATTTAGAATGAACCTAACGTGCATGTTTTGGGACTGGGAAAGAAACAGGAGTACCTGAAGAAAACTCACACATGTAGGTGGAGAACATGCAAACTCCACACAGAAAGGTCCGAGTTGAGTTTGAACACAGGACTTTCTACTTGTGAGGCAACAGTTCTATACCTTGTACCAAAACAGTAATTATTTTCAAAATAGACACTGATTAGAGTAACAAATGATTTTGTATAAAGAACATATAGATGATGAGAGCACACATTGGGTAATATTTATTATCCAATGAATATTTTTTATTGTTGACTTATGCATTAAAGACATATAGTATATAAATGTTAGAATGGCTCACAGTACTTTAACAATTATCTGACTCCCTGGTGGGAAGGCACTTAAAGCAACAAGAATAGGGTCCAAAACCACCTACAGTTCACTGTATGTAATATTTGTAGGTAAAACAGTGTTTCGCAAACACAGCCTCTTATTTCTTGTCACCACAAGGTGCTAAATGTGACAAATGCGTCATTTCAGCAGCTATTTTTATGCTTTTACCAAGAAGCAGATATATTTATTATGTGCTTATTTCCACAAAACACAATAAATTCTTATGTGCGCCAATGGATGATTCCAGTCATTTTTAAGCAGAAAACTAGCAATTCAGAGAACTTGGGCCTGACTTACAAACTTATACATTCAGCAGAGACGGAGCCTAATTTCCATCTAATCAGAACTGGTTTGTTCCAAGGAGAGTGCTAGAAAGTAAGAAAGTCAGCTTGAGCTTCTTAAGCCTTATGGTCACAGCGCCTTGAATGTTTACCTGTTTACTGACACTCCTGCTCATGTTTGTGTTCTTTTGAATAAATGACTAAAACAGCTTCTGTCTTCATAAATAGTTTAGTAGCTGATGTCTGTCCTCAGAAAGACTGCGGACAATTGCTATCTGTAGGATTTTGTTATCTACAATATCATTATATGTCATGGTTTAACATATTTTGGTTTCTCATAAAAGCTTACAGATTCTGATTTTTTTACCATTAGAACTATAAATAGTACACAATAGATATAAAGCCTGACCCTGCAAGTAGTCAGGTTTCACTTTGTAAAAACAAAAAAGGTTTTCTGCAGATTAATAATAACCCCTGACCCAGCCATAGCATTTAAATGGGATTTTGCACAGCAGTCTTATACCTACACCTTATAGATGTGTTAACCAGCATTTTGTTTGTTTTGTTTTATCAAATAGCAAAAAGGGACTTGGACCAAAACTTCATTTTCTCTTTCCACATTCTAAATGATTAGATTTTCTTTTTTTATTTACAGCTATTTTTATGAAGGTGAACTAAATATTCATCTACTGATGAATGAAACATAAAAAAAATAATATTTATGTTAATGGTGTGTAAATGATTCTTATTAAACTGCTGTTTTTGCAGATCAGACAATTTTTACTTTATTCTTTTTTATTTTCTTTAGCTGTCAACCTTAACATTTTATGTTGTTTCCCTTTCAAATGACTATGTAGAGCATGTTGTTTTTCTTCAATACCCCTGTACTCACTGTTTTTAAAAATAATTAGGCTCTAAGAGCACTGGGTTCATAAATTTCATCCAACGTTCAAAAGGTTTATCTGAATTTGTTCTGAGTGAGTAAATCTCTCCAATAAACACTTAAGAATTCAAATCCGTTTAAATAGCTGTGAATAATAAAATAAGTTAATCATTTTCTGCCTGGTGATTTGTATTTACTTTGAAACTGTAGTTCATATTCTGCTCTGTAGTGTAATATAATCACAATGTTGTGTCTCTGAGGTTCCTGTTTTTACAAAATATACAAAATACCACACACACTGTAAATACTAGCAAACTGCTGCACTTGCTGCACTCTTACCCAACCACCACGTAGCACTGGTTTGAGCTGAATACACCAAGGTAATAACCTGATAAGGCAAATTATCTGAGTCAGCTCCCACAGAAAAACCCCAGCAGCTCAGGAGTCACCCGCTTGCAGTTGTGCAGGCAGTTCAATCCCTTTTCTCCCTATAGAGAGCTAGCAAATGTGTCTGAGCAGGTTGAGTGAGAAGCAGATTTTGAAAGATAAACATAAATTCCAGCTTGATCTGTTTTGATCTTTGGTTTTGAAACTCTTCTCCTAAAAAGGGATCTTTAGCTGGGAATTGCTGGGACCGTTGGTTTTCATCCTCTTTGAGGTGTACACTGTCCCATATTCAACTAGTTATCTAGTTGCAACAAAGATTCACATACACTGTTTTGTATATTTCATAAGGAAGATCTAAAATTATACCAAATGTAATACATCAAAATACACCAAGCTTGTAGTTGTTTTGACTCTAAAATATTTTAATGAAGAAAACACTTCTATTGATGAGAGTTGGTTCTTTTCTTTGTTTGAAGTGTGCCCCCTGAATAAACATCAGTTTGTATGGTCAATTAGCCCCAGCATTCAGCCCTCCTCCTGCATTATAAAAAGAATCAGAAGGCCCCTACCCCTTGGTAGAACATGTAAGATGTAGGAGAAGATCTTAAAATGGGATTTATAATTTTGTATGCCTGTCCTGCTAGAAGAAATATAATGCATAGTAAAGTTAAGGTATTTAACCTTAACTTGGTAAAATACTAAATTAACTTACCTTTTTGATATTTCAATATTATGGACTTGGACATCTGATAGTTACAGTTATATTCAGTTAATGAAAACATCAAAGCTCGGAGAAGTAAAATAAGTCTACTGCTGTTCAGACACAAGATGTTTATATCTTTATAAAAAACTCAATTTATGAAACACAACTTTAATCTAGGGTTCTACTTCTTGGTCTCCTTTAGTACTTTAGCATTTGTGAATAGTTTCTGTGCAACCTTTTATGAAACCATCTGTAGACAGTGTGGTCTGAGAAGTGTGGGCAGAAGAAGCACATCTTTGACTGCAGACAGCCATTCTCTGCAGAGTTGTTGATTACTATGGAGCATGCCCCAATAGATGTCATTAATCAAGTTAATGAAACTCAATGTCGATAAGAGCCCTAACAAGATTCCTTTGCAAACCAGTGGCCTGCCTGACATCAACATGAGAAACCTTCCTAATGGAGTAAGTGCTACCCCTGTGTGACGCAAAGGATTATGAGCATTAGCCACAGATTTGGAATGGAAAACTGCATGTGGGTAATGCAAAATAAGGACAAAGAAAAGGGAAGCACAAACAATCCCACTTTGCTTCAGGGTTAGTTTTTGTAGATTCAGAGAACAGACAATATACGACTGGATTGATGTTATTTTTGGAAACAGGAAACAAAACAGGCAGGAAAACATAATTATGTCATATTTACAAGTCAACTCAACTGTGTGCTTGTATGAATTTAGGTAGTTTCCATTCCCCCACCTGTCTAAAGCACACAGAAAAAGCAAAACAATTTCCTGAAACATCAGACATTTTACCTTATTATGTCAGTTGGGTATTAAAGTACATCTTAAGATGCAAATTAAAACACACAAGGTCTGTTAGTATTTACAACAGCAAGTTTTTGTTTGAGGGCTTGACAGTACATGTTTAAATTATAGTCATAGCGAATGTGGCACTCATGGGAAAGATGTGACAAGAGTTGAGTTTTATGGCATCACAGAGGATTAAGCTTCAATTTACCATGCTTTACGTGCTCAGACACAACTTGTTTTCAGATTTTTAGGAAACTTAAAGAGACATAAATTTGTGTCAGATTTATCATTTGCAAACAGCCATGCATGTTCCTAGGTAAAGTCATGGAAAAAAGCATCAAAGGGCTGCAAGATTGGATAAGAGAAAAAACATGGCTCCACCCAAAGCGACCAGGGAGATCTGTGAACATCTGTATTCTAAATGACCGTAGTCACCCTGGGAAGAGATCACAGCACACTCAGCAATGTTCCTATTTCTAACCATATGGCCTTTTAATCTCCAGTTCACACCCCTGCGTGGTGTGTCAGCCAGTTATGGCCTTATTTATTAAGTGACGCCACATAAATGACCCCTGAGTGCCTCAGATATCTCTTGTTGCAATTTGTTTAAACAGTTACTTGTCATTGCCTAATTGGGCAAAGCTAATGGTTAAATAATCATCACTCATCTGTAGCTTTTTCTCTCAGTAGCTGTTCCCTCTTTCTGTCAACGACTTGATGGTTATATATGGCTCCCAATGCAAAGTCAATGCAAAAACCAATTTCCTAAAGCAAGTACTGCTAGTTGAACCTCAATCTTAAAAAGTGCCCTATAGGAATGTGTTTCAAAGTCAGTATTTTTAATGAATAATGTCAGTCTACACTCTTGGCTATATTGAGGTAAATGCATGTCATTTTCCCACATGGGAGCGTGTACTGTCTTATGTAAAGGAGAATTAAGAAATATCCAAACAGGAAAGGTAATTGGAGGAATTATGTGTTGAATATCAAATAAGAAGCACTGGGAAATCCTTTGCAGCAGATTAAAGTATAAAGGAGGTATGGAGCTTGTTGCAATTTGTTTTAGTCTGATGAGCTTGAGTAAAAAAAAAAAACAGCACAAATTGATATAAAAAAGGCATATGAAAGTAAAAATAAGTACACACAAACACACACATACAAAAGATTAATTGCTCATTGTACAAAATTTAAAAAAGAACCTAACGCATCAAATTTACCCACCTCTATGATGTAGGAAACTTTGCAAAATGCTAACGGTACAGACTGTGCAGCATAAATTAGATTTTTGATTGATCCTAAAATCTGTGTTTGTCTTACTCAGCTGTTAAAACATGAATGTGATTTCACTTGGAAGACAAAACAGAGTTTTATAAACTGAACTGCTCATGCAACTGATATAAACAATTTCTAAATGGATTCATGTATTATACTGTAGTATTACAAAGTTTTATTGAACACTTTATATCATGAATAAAAAGTATTGTCAATATTGAAAACACACAACATATACAATGATTTAAAAATACAGATACTTGGCCAGACGTGTCAGACCTGCTGTATACCTACTGTATTAGGTTCTTACAAAGTTAAACTAATATTTGAATCTTTTTGTATATTTAAGTTATCATTTTGTTTTTATTAACATGTGATCTTCCTTATACTTTAAAGAGTTCACAGTTTTCTCAAAGTCTGTGCAGTTTCTGAAAACCTTAGACATTCTGCATTAGAGGATGAATGTAATTTCACTTCTGCACAAGGACGTTGAAGGGCCAACTAGAAAAGAAATGGCAAAGGCACCCTTGTGTTAGTGATTCACGAGGACCACTGTCACGAAGGGGGATAAATAGAGGCTTTGGTACCTAATGTAATGAGAAAACATTGGCATAAACCAACCGCTGACTGTCAGCGACAGGCAATCTCCATACACAGTATGCTGAAATAACCTTGATAGTGAAAACTGAATTTGATTTTGCTAAAAAATAATACTAATATTACAGTGATGGGTATTTTGAACAAGATTTCCATAAAGTAATAGGCTGCACAAGGAGATACAAATAGGATTCCAATTGTCTCATTAGCTGTGATAAAATAACAAAAATGTTTGGGCTGGGCTCAACATTCAAAGCTGATTGGAGGGAATGTTAGATAAATTGTAATTATTCCTGACCAAAATCATTATATTTCCTGATGGAGGCTAAAAAGAGGCACTTCTGTCATGAACTGATGTGCTCTGTTAAGAGTTGTCTTTTAAATACTTTCTTTAAAAACAATCTTTTTTGAGGACAAACTGTGCTTCATCGGTGTGGTTGGCATCAATGATCATGGCTTTATAAAAATGTACTGCTGCCCAAATACAAAGAGCCAAATAGAAAGTGGGTCCAGTAATGCTAGAAACGTCAAAGTCCATTTTTTGTCCAAGTTTAAGACGAAGCAGCAATTTCAGTGGAAAAAGAAGGAAACAAATAGCCTTTCATTTGTTGTCATTTCAAAGTTATATAAACATAATCCATTTATTTTCTTTAGCACATTTTAAACTTAATAAAGAGGCATGAAAGATTTCAATTTTATCTGCAAAAGTAAAAGAGAGGAGGGCATCAGCTTGCTCTCAAGGTTTGTGCTATTAAAGTGTTATTGAAGACATTACACTGAAGCCTGTATGGGGTTATAGGAGCCTAAGAGAGGATTTTTAATTTAATTCTGAATGAGGTCTAAAGCAAGAACGATTTAGCCTGGCAGGAATCGCAGGAGGAATATTTGACATAATGTCACTGTGACTCAGGGTATGTATGTCATTTCCATTAGAAATGACAACCGTTTAACAGTTGGTTGAAACAGAGAGAGGTGAAGGGAGGACGGGGAGAGGAGTGTGGGTGAGATGATGTGAGATCATGATTTAAGGCTTGAAGAAAGGAGATGTTTGCAGACTTCACAATGGAAAACTGTTTTTGATCAGCCAGAAAGGAGGAACCTGCTACCACTCTGAAATATAATGACTCATTTTCTTGACTTGTAGTTTTATCAAAATGAAACTATTCTTTTCTTCTGAATACATATAAGCCCACCCATAATCAAGCGCAGTGAGGTAGATTTTATGTTTGAATCATAACCTATTCATCCTGGTATCTTGTAGTGAGCTGGTCAGTCATCAAATTAATTACATTTAACCTCCATTTTTCCTGTTGTATTGATCCATCTTGTTCCTTCTCCAAGCTTTGTGAATGGATTAGGCAACCACATCAACAAAGAAAATGTGATGTTCCAACATCAAAAAGGGGTGATCAATGGCAGAAACGGCCCGGGTCAATGATTCTGATGCCTGTGTTTACTGAGGCAACGTATTGGATAAAAAAAGGGCTGGTGGAATAGTGGGTGCAAACTAGAATCGATATAACAGCTATCATCATTTGCAGTGTTTATTAATGGCTTTGCCTGGAGCTGGCATTGAGAGTAGCACTCACTTGCATTTAGGCAAAAAACACTCCAGCATTTTATGCTCCTTGCATCCTATCAATCACTACAGTGTTCGTTGCTCTCAGCAATGGTCTGGCTACCTCCACTCACCTCACATAAACACCCACCTCAATCATGTAATGAATGGCATCAATTTTGTGGTCAAGCTGCCAAGATATACAAATGATTCAGAATGCTTCTGAATCTGAGGGCTAGCAAAAGTGACGATGCAAGTCTCAGTTTAATTCACTTTCTTTTTTTCCACTTGGTTCCAAGCTGCAGCTCAATAGAGTTTTCATGAATTTAAAAAGGTATTTCCTTCTGTTCATGACTGACAACAGCATCAGTCACACAGGATAGAGCCATAAGGCAACGAGCACTCCCACCAACAGGTGCTGCTTATACTCGTGGTAGTCAGAAAATTTCCCTTTGGTAAAAAGCTTTCCAGCTCCGAGATGGCAGAATGTGTCATCTGCTACCCAAGACAGCAAGTGAAAAAACACACAGTGCTTTTCATGGCACTTGAAATGTTTCTACAGGATGTGGCAGCTCTGAAGAATAGCGGTTCTCTTCAGTCAAATATTGTGGCTCTGTAAAGCAAATGAACAAATCCATTTTTTTCTGACTGTCAAATAAAACTCGAGTGCTGGAAATGGATGAACAAAAAAGACATCTGGGTATGTTATTTTAGAGCTCAGAGAAAAAATATTAGTGGGATTTATCACCAATGTAGAGGAAGAGATGTGATGAAAATATGTCTGGACTTTGAGTAATTCTCTTAAACATTATTGTCTAAAATCAATGGCATATACCTGTAACTGAATAATGTAAGAAAATATTTACAATTTTAAGAAAATGGAAATGATCACTTTTCTAACTGTGGACTTGGCTGACTGAACAAGCACAGCCTGGCTTTTCTTCTGTATTGTTATCCGCTCTTTATCCTCTTCTCAGATTAGACTTCAGTGCTGGCCCAAAGGTACAGAACCATGTTCATGAGATTAGCCCACTTTACCACAGCTTATGTTCTGACCCATACACCTGAAATTGTAGTCCTGTTTGACCAAGTCTCTCCCACAGGCCAACTAACCACCTCAAGGATTATTGTATTTATGAAACAAAGCTTTGAAAAAGATGAATGGCATATTTGTGTGATCCTTTGTCTTTTACTGTCATCTTTTTATTTTCTTGTTGTGAAAGAGGGGAATATATCTGCATTATAATGTTAGAAATTTTATTGAAGCTGCCGTACCTGCTGCAGCATGATGATGTAGGAATGCGTCCTGGAAGTACACACATACAGTAATGCATTAATATTGTTTTTAAACATTTTTTGACAAGTATTACATGACAATTGGTTAAATTATGAATAACAGACAACCTGATTAAAAAACAACATGTATCATTCATGATATAACAATGCCCTGTAGAGAAATGGGAAGATGTGACTCATTTTATGTTTGCCTGTATTTCATCAATTGTCTTTTTGTTGTAAATCTGAGAAAAGAAACTATGTGTGCACGCTACTGTAAATTATCCACTGAATTCCTGACAAGATGGGAGCTGCAACAAAATTGTTAGATCTCCATGTGTTTCATTCTAAGTGCAAACTATTTTTGCATGTAAATTAAGATGATTTTGTTTGCAGAAAGGAGAACATAATTCAAACTGTATTTGTCTGTTACTGTTGAGATGGATTTTCTACAGTCATCAAACTTATTTAAAAATAAATTGGGAAAAAATAGATTTTGAGTGCAATAAAAGTTTGTTTTAGAATAATAGGATTTAAAATCAATTAGCCCACAGCACTGCTTGCATTGTAAGTTAGAGGACACTCAAAATGTTTAAAACTGATTTTCCAAATCTGTTTAGCACATTACTTAATCCAAATGAACATTTAAACACAATGCCTTTCCACTGTTTGCCTTCAGTCGTTATATTTATCACATTTGGCATACCAAACACAAATTAGCACACAAAAATAAACTGAGTAGGCTGAGCGGTTGATAGGCCATGTCTGCATGAGAACATCAAAATCTTCCAGCAGGGAACCCCAAAGCCCCCGGCAAATTAAAGTCTCATTATTGTCTGACTTTACTCATGTTGTTTATAGCCAAATAAATGAGTGGAGTTGTGTTTGCAAGAAATGGGTAAGACATTCGTAGCTCAAGGCTCTGGTTGATGGCCTAGCGTGCTTTAGATAATGGTATATTTGAGGTGAACATCAGAGAAATTTTCTCTGTTTGATGACTTACTTGAGGTCGAACAGGCTGGCTGTCGGGGCTGAACCGACTTCATAAGAACTGTCAGCAAGGGTTTGAGATAGGTGCTGAAACTAAATTATTTTGCTTCAGAAGACAAAGAAAACAGAAAAATTGTTACAGTTAAAAAGTAACAGTATCATGCAAGCATTTGAGCTCTGATCAAAATTTCTTTCAACATTTTAAATGATGTAATTATGCAATAGAAAAAATAGCATAGATGTGCACTGTTAAGGATTAAACTTTCTTTTTTTTTGGTTTTGTATTTAGCTTTTTATTGAACAAAAGGGTATTATTTTTCTTATATTGCAATTTAAGAAATAAAAATGGAAAGATGTCCCAAGCATGTGGTCATCTCTAGACAGTTGAGCTTTCATTGAACATGCATTTAAACATCTCAGAATTTAATAGGTTTGTTCAAGCCATTGCTTGATTACAAGTTATAAGGAAAGGCCAGGAAATGCAAATATCAAAGCTTTATAAATGGTCAAGCCTCCTTATTCCTTCACCCATCAACCAGGAGCCACTGGCTCTCCAGCACTGCTTAGCAGACTGAAAATTAAAATAATTAATGCCCAAAAATTAAGAAAATATTGTAAAAAGATGAATTTAAGGTTGCTGTCATCAATGGTATGCTTGGTTTAAAACAATGAATAGAACATTCCTCCTGTTGTTTAGCATTGGGCAGGTTTGGTTTTGCTTTGGGCTGTAATGCATCCAGTGGCAAAAGGAAATCTCTGCTGAGAAAAACGGACTCAATTAAATTGTCTCAGGCAGCAAATTCTGGATACACACATCACATCTTATGGAGGAGAAAAAAGGTGAAGATGAAAAGAAGAGGGCTTTCACAAAAGGCAGGATCATGATACCAAACGCACCTCAAATGCACAATGAACTACACGTAGAAGTGTGAAAGTCCCTCAGCTCAAACATCCTTTTATATTCCTGGAATAGACCTTGAAACAGCAGTGAATTTACAGGCTGTGATACTTGTCAGAGTGCTGTCTTATTCTACCACTGGCCTCCAACTTTTTTGCCTTTACAGATATTTTTGAAAATATTAGATCTATTAGGTTTTTCTCATTATTTCACAGTGAAGGAACATTTTGAACAAGTGTGACCATGGATGCTATATGCATTTCTAAAAGTTTAGCTAAAATGCAGTAAAGATGTTTTTGGGAAAGACAGATACACTTTGGCTGTACTGGGCAATTTCCATTTGAAAGTGTGTGAATCTTTTCCATACTCAACTTTAAACAGGAAAATTGAGCTTTATTCTTCCAGCCACAAATAATAAACAAGCTTCAGAGGACTTACCAGTCTGTACCTCATTGGATCCTCTTGATTGTCACTCTCTGGATTCAAACACTTCATAAATATTGTTTTTAACCTTAAAAATGTACTTTGCTATTGTCAGGTCCTCAGGTCGGTCCTTGTGGTGACATGGCAGCTTAATTGGTTTAAAATCCTTAATTAAAATTAAAATAAAACAAACACAAACCCATGCACACACACACCCACACACACACACTCATCCACACTCAAGTATCATTACACACAGGCTTCATGTTTCCAAACACACAGCTTTGTGTTGCTCTGCTTTCTAAAGAAGCACTTTCTAAGCATAAAAAATGTAAAATATGCAAAACAGCTTTTGCTGGTAATTAAAAATGAAATGGACATTGGTGCATAAATAGTACAAACACAACACAAATGATTCATTATGATGAACTGAAGGTCGAGCTCTGAAAAGAGCAAACATTCCAGTGTTTGTTTGTGCACAACACTGTGATGTTTATTGACATTTTGTAAAACAAAAAAACATGTTTGCATTGTGCTGAATCGAGCATGCTGCTTTTACAGAAAAACTGTTGCATGAGAGGTTTCAGGGAAAATTATATCAGTGTCGCCTTGGATTCTTTTCATCTTGCCTCTTTGATGCAAAATTGGTTTGGTGCAGCCGAGCACTTAACAACATCACAGGGTGTGTGAAATATTTTCTACAACACACAAAACGCTGAATCCTACAATCCTGCTTTGGAGGATTGTTCAAGTGAGCAACAAAGCGCACTTCTGTAATGTTGTCACTTTAATGCAGTATAACAATTTACATGTACACTGATTATTTCTTTTAAGAGAATACAAAATAAAAAGGACAAACCAACCATCAGCAATAAAAAAGAATATCTAAAAAAGCTCAAAATAAATGAAGAATGTTTAGACTCAAAGACAGCAACATCTGTCTAAAAGTTTAAACATCTATGTGTACAACTGGGTAAAGGCTTGGACTGCCTGTCCTTTCACTCATCTTACACACAGAAACAAACAAAAAGAACAACTACAAACAAATAAGCATTAAATAAACAGTCATGTGGCACAATTATCTGCTCTTTGATTAAAAATAAATAAATAAAAAAAACATTTAGCTATTTTTATTTTATCTATGACATAAATAAACATTAGAGGAGAAAAATCTTTGGAATTATTTGGTAAATAAGACCATGAGCAGGACATAAACAATGTTACTTATGTACATTGATCAAGATTGACCATTAAATTAATAAATTGTGTAAATGGTTTAGTTTTAAGTAGTGGACTAAACAATCATCAACAAACTACTTTGTTTGACAGTCAGAAAGTTGTCATGTCTTACTAAACTTGAATGAAAACAGCTGGTAACCTGGAGATAGTATTTTAGAGTTTTAGATACCCCTCCCCCACCCCTTGAAATTTAAAGTTAACTATGTTGATTTAGTTTAAATACTGTACCAGGTTTCTGTCTTGTTGTTGGCACATTTACTATGAAGCTCTATTTATCATGACATGGGGAAGGAGCCAACATTTTTTATTCAATGAAGGAAAACGGGATGGGGTGGGGGGTGGGTTGTACTTTCTTTGCTGTTGGTCTTCTTGAGATCGGA